>JANRMT010062847.1:218454-249574 GCA_026402145.1 Polypterus bichir lapradei | reverse complement strand
ACATACTAGCAAAATACCCGCGTTTCGCAGCGGAGAAGTAGTGTGTTAAAGAAGTTATGAAAAAAAAGGTAACATTTTAAAAATAACGTAACGTGATTGTCAATGTAATTGTCGTAGGCTTATTTTAGTATTGAGAATGATGAGTATGATTGTAAATGTTGTGTATGAGAAATACACATTGTGAGGATGTAAGGATCTCTTTGTAAACAACGCTTGCAGTTCTGCCCTCAGGCTGTAAAATGTCTGCTGAGCTTGCAACGTACAGTTGGCCATGTGAGAAGCAATCTTGTGTCAAGTCAATGCCAACCTTTTTTAGAGTCTGGCCCTGTGACTCATTTATTGTCATAGCGAAGCAAACCCTTACTGGAAATTGGAGGCATTTGAATTGGAATGGGAGGTCAGAGGGTATGAGAGGGATGCAAGGAATAAATACAGTCTTCTCTGAGCCTGTTTCAGTGAAGACAGTTGCCTCAATGAGGTTCTTGTGCAGAGATTCGATCTAAAGCCTGGTGCCATTACAAAGTTTTGGTGGTTGTAAGTTTCGTAGTAAAGCGGTGGAGTATACGAAAAGGCAGGAGTCACCAGCAGGCAGACGTGAAGCAAGGCGAACAATAACCGGCTTGAAGCGGTGGAGTAAAGAAGAAGGGAGCAATGAGCATGAACAGCTGAGGACAGTAAGGAAGCGAGTGAGGAGGCACATGAGCACAGTATGTCATTAATGTATATAGGCAGGGAGCCAACCACGTGGTAGGTGTGTGGACAGCAGCCGTGTGGAAAAAGGAAGGGGGATCGGGGGTGGCCCTTGTGTGTGAAATAAATCCTCTTTTAATGGAAATAAGGAATGAAACCGCTAAAAGGAGAGCTCAGTTCCTAAACTTCCTTATGGCGTAATGGTAAGAACCGCCAAAAAGAAGACGTTATTTTCAAAAGTTCATTACGGGGCACAACACAAAATGAAACATACTTAACGTTTGTAAGTACAGTGTAAAGGATGAGCATGGGAAAATTGGAAGTAGCAGAAATAGTAAGGAGGGGTTTCCCCTATCTATATATACAGTTTAGGGGGTACACCCGTTTCCCCCCCTTGGGTGTTGTAATAGGACATGAAACATACCTAACTTTTATAAGTACACTGCAAGGAATGAGCACACAAAATTTCAGCTTCCCACATATATGGAAAGTGGGAGAATTAGTGATGAGTCAGTGAGGGCTTTGCCTTTTATATGTGTAGATAGCAAAATACCCGCGCTTCACAGCGGAGAAGTAGTGTGTTAAAGAAGTTATGAAAAAGAAAAGGAAACATTTTAAAAATAACATAACCAGCGGTAAAGCAAGGAAGACTCCGTAATAAGGACGGTTGGGTGCACGTAGAAGGGGTGCCTGCTAATCTAAAAGGGATATTTGGAGCTGACGGCTTTACTTGTCTGTTGTGGAGCGGGCGTCAGCCATGGATGGACGCTAACGCCGAGTCACCCGGGTGAGACGGACTTCATTCTTCAATAAAGGAACTGTCGCCGAGCCGGTGACACCGCTTCTTTACATGTAAATTAAGTAAACGTGTCCGCGGTGCACATCAGGATTGGTCGCTGAATTAACTGCAGACTTCCCAGGCCATGTGATTATAAACTTTTAAAAGAAAGTTCAGATAAAGGACTGGGGAACGTGTGGGGATTGTGTGTGTCTGGGTGTCTAATTTATATGTGTATATAGTTGTAATATAGGTTAAGTACATGTGAATATATTTGCGCCATTTATAAATAAGATATTCTTTCCTTTTCTTTACCTTGCTTTCTTGCATTCTTTCGTTTTCGGCAGCGTCTCAAAGAAGTTGTGGATTTGCCTGCGAGTATAATAAAGGAACTGTCGCCGAGCTGGTGAGATCGCTTCTTTACATGTAAATTAAATAAACTTGTCCGCGGCGCACATCAGGATTGGTCGCCGGATTCACTGCAGACTTCCCAGGCCGTGTGATTATAAACTTTTAAAAGAAATTTCAGATAAAGGACTGGGGAACGTGTGGGGATTGTGTGTCTGGGTGTCTAATTTATATGTGTATATAGTTGGAATATAGGTTAAGTACATGTGAATATATTTGCGCCGTTTATAAATAAGAGATCGTAATATAGGTTAAGTACATGTGAATTGTCACAAAGATGAAACATACTCAAGATAAAGGTTTGGGGCAGCCACCCGTATAATCTGGTAACCTGGCTGCAAAGTCGTTCTTTTTATGAAATACAGCACTGAAGTGCATACAAACGAGTCCAAGACAAGACTGAGGAAAAAGGGAAAAAGGGCAGGCTTTTAAAGGGGAAGACAGGAAGTGAGGTCATAAGGATCGGGCACGTGTTCATCACTCATTGGATCAAGCCCGGATGTGACTTCAGAGGGGCCGGAGCTGGTAAGGTCTGTTTCCATTGGTTCGGTCCCGAAAGTGATGTCAAGAGAGCCAGGTGGAATCTCCCAGGAATGGTCTACAGGGAAGGAAGAAAAAGAGTCAGTGCACTCTGCCACATCCCGGCATGCCTCAGTACTGCCTTCACTCAAGCCCTTTAGCTGCCTCCCATGCGCACGTGTGTGACAGAATATATTTGCACCATTTATAAATAAGAGATTGTAATATAGGTTAAGTACATGTGAATATATTTGCGCCATTTATAAATAAGATATTTTTTCCGTTTCTTTACCTTGTTTTCTTGCATTCTTTCATTTTCGGCAGCATCTCTATGAAGTTGTGGATTTGCCTGCGAGTATAATAAAGGAACTGTTGACGAGCCGGTGAGATCGCTTCTTTACATGTAAATTAAATAAACGCGTCCGCGGCACACATCAGGATTGGTCGTCGGAGTCACTGCAGACTTCCCAGGCCGCGTGATTAGAAATATTTAAAAGAAATTTCAGATAAAGGACTGGGGAACGTGTGGGGATTCTGTGTGTCTGGGTGTCTAATTTATATGTGTATATAGTTGTAATATAGGTTAAGTACATGTGAATATATTTGTGCCGTTTATAAATAAGAGATTAGTGCTTCTGACAGATGGCCTTATATGGGCAGGCAGTCAATTACGTGGGAGGCGTGGGGATGGGGGATGCAACTCCGCCTCATACGGCGACTAAGCTGCAGGCTATGGCCATATATATGTACGTAAGTAGTGTATATATGTACGTAAGTAGTATTCAGTTGTGACCGTTACACGTAGAATTTCGAAATGAAACCTGCTTAACTTTTGTAAGTAACCTGTAAGGAACGAGCCTGCCAAATTTCAGCCTTCTACCTACACGGGAAGTTGGAGAATTAGTGATGAGTGAGTCAGTGAGTCAGTCAGTGAGGGCTTTGCCTTTTATTACTATAGATATATACTTTCTTTGAAATAAATCTTCACTATTTTTGAACAGTCAGAGTTTATAAAGTTTTTCTATCTTTCTCTTATTTGTTTTACTGAAATGTAAAGATCGTTTTGGTGCTTTCCCCATGTTGTGCCTGTGCAGACTAAATGCTAGTTACAGTGTGGGGAAACCCCAAGCAGAAGTACAGGCCTCAGTCAGGTCTAGATTTGGGAAGCAAAGCTTCATTATGGTATTTTGTGGCAGGAAAACATTAACATAGACATCTGTACATTTAAAAGCAGCTTAATTCAAGCCGACCTATAGATTTTGTATAATTCTTCGTAAGAGGTAAAAAACATTTTTGCAAATATATTTCTGAACTTAAGGATAATCTACCTTCCCATATTGCTCTTGCTAACTATAAATGTTTAATAAAGGATAACAAAAAAACTTTCATCATCTTTATTCTTTACAGCCAGAATCACATACCTTCTGAAGTACACGTTTTTTTTTTATATTGAAGACAATGTTTGTTTAAGCTAGTATAATTTTCTGTTCCTTTTGGCCCAATATAAACCTACAGTAAAGTTTTATTTTGAGAAGCCTGCTTCCAAACCCAAATCAACTTCTTCTAAAAAAATCTCTAGTTTTTGCCACAATGTTTACTATGTCACCTGTTCCAATATTTGTTACTGAATACTTTAAGCTTCTTACTCCATCCTCCAATTATTGCTGCTTCCTCTGTTGAGCAATCTTTTGCTAGAATCTTTGAACCCCCTACTCTAACATATGCCAACAAAGAGCCAACCTTTCCTGTTTGTGCTGCTGTAATGAAAGATCCATCAATTCCAGTATCTGGAGTTTCAAAGCACATAAGTTCCAAAAGCATCTTCAATAATGGCCACTAGATTGGGATATCAACAACAAACCTTAATTTGTAATATTGACAAGCACTTAATCTTTATAAAATAAAAATATTCATTTCACAAAAAACTCGGTAAATGCATGAAGCTTCATAGAGCACAATAAGCAAAAATGGATTGCCAGCAGGGGTGATCCAAGTTGAATAAGTCCCAAAACAGAAATCCAAGGCATGGTTAAAAACAGACAAGAGCATAACACGTCAAAAATCCAGTAATTCACAAAAAGCACAGAAATAGTCACAAGTAAACTCATCATTCCCAGGAACATTTGAAATGAACTGCCAGGAACTGTGGGAGGCCCTCCAGATTAACAGTGCAGATGGCAGTTCCTGGCTGTGATTGGCAGGTTGCCCCCACCCACAAAACACATGGAGCATAACACAGGCAGCTTATATATATAAACAACATCAAAAACAAGCACAAATTAATGAATCAAAAATAAACAAAGGAGACATAAAACATGAATCTGAACCCCAGCCAGGGCAGGAACCCTATATGAGATATTACATAATCATCACCAGTACCTAACCAAAACTCTTTCTTTAAACTACCAGCACTTATTTGTGCTGCAGTATTTTTTGACCCATTTTTGTTTAGTGGATTTTGTTTATTGGAATTTAGACTGATTTTGTTGGTTCTGGATTGCCATTTTCAGCACACCTTTTTTTACTTTTTTTCATTTCTTTGTAAATATATATATTTTCTTTGTAATAAATTTTCATAGTTTTTAAAGAGTCAGATTTTGTGTGCTTTCTCTCTCTTTATTAATATTTGGTTTATTGAAGGTTTCAAGATGTTTTTTTGGTGCTAGACTTCCCCTTTGTGTGTCTGCGTAGACCAAAGCCAATTTATAGTTTGAGGAAGAGTCTCATTTTGTTATATTGTGGAAGAAAAACACAAGATCTAGATAACATGGAAATTCCATTACTATGCCTTTTAAAGTAGAAAATAAGCTCCTGCTGGGAAAAATTATGATGTTAGATATTGAAAGCTCCCAGCTATTAAGTTAGCAAAAAAGGAATGTTGTCATTGGCTTGAGGGTCTAGCTGCCCCACAACCCTGCCTTGGTTAATTGGGTTAGGTAGATAGATGTATTATTATTATTATTATTATTATTACTAGCCGACGCCAGCCGTAGCATATGGCGGTGTAAGAGTAGGAACGGAAAACGGTGAGAAAGGAATTCAGAAATCAAGAAGAAAGAAATACTTCTTGAAAGACACAGTTGTGAATAGGTGTTTTGCTGGAGACGATTTGTGTCAAGAAATAACCCACTGATAGGAACAGGCAGTTGCCGGATCCTGGAACAGAGATGACGTTGTACAAAAACCCATCAACAGAGAAGATACTGTCGTTCATTTTATAACAAAGGCCTAGGAAACAACCGTTGCAGTATAATGAAAATAGCAAGGAGAAAAACCAATAGCAAGGAGCGAAACCAATGCCAATGGTTGAGAGCATAGACATATATAGATAGATGCCGCATTCACTGTGTTGCCCAGTCGACATGATAAGTCAGCGCGTCCACCCTATTGCAAGTAGCAAAAGTGCCATTTAAACTAATACAGGTAGACGTGGAAATTGGGTTTTCTGATGAAAAAACAATAACGTTTAAAACAGTATCGTTTACATACAACAGATTTTGGCGAATCGTTTACATGCAATTATTTATATCCATTTATACACTAACTAGCAAAATACCCGCGCTTCGCAGCGGAGAAGTAGTGTGTTAAAGAAGTTATGAAAAAGAAAGGGAAACATTTTAAAAATAACGTAACATGATTGTCAATGTAATTGTTTTGTGACTGTTATGAGTGTTGCTGTCATCAAGGATTTGATTATCATTATTTCTTTCAATCAGGTTCGTATTTGGAGGATGCGTTGTGTTCAAGTTATATTCCCTGTTTGTCAACCGTTGTAAAGATAACAGGTTTCATTCATCGAAGTGTTCTCTACCCAAATCGGTACTCGTGAATCTAAGATGTTTAACAGGCATTCCTGGTATTAAGTTGTGGATTTGACTGCGAATATTTAGCGGCAGCGTGACTATGAACTTAATTTAAACTTAAGCTTTACACCTTGCTTTCCTATTGATATGTCTACAAAGGCTTGTTCAGACATCACACTCTGCATGCACGGGTTTACCTTTCCCAGTCCTGCAAACTTTAGCGAAGTGGTTCAATTTACTACATTTTTCACACTGTCTTCCTTTAGCTGGACATTGACTTTTTCCACTGTGTGCTTTGTTTCCGCAGTACCTGCACTTATGAATATGCTTGTATGCGTCACACGCTTCATATTCCTTTGCTGCCTTCTCAATTGTGTAATGCGTTTTTTGTTCATCGCTCTTTGGAGGTCTTGCTTTTTGTGTGCGTACTGCGTTCACAGTCAGTTCACGTGAGCCGTGATCAAAAGTCTCGTTTATATCCTGCGTCTTCTCATTAAACTTGTATCTCGCGAATATCGTATTCGTCGTAGGCATGACAAACGCCAGCGGCAGCGTGTCTATGAACTTAATTTAAACTTAAGGTTTACACCGTGCTTTGTTTCCGCAGTAGCTGCACTTATGAATATGCTTGTATGCATCACTCGCTTCATATTCTTTTGCTGCCTTCTCAATTGTGTAATGCTGACAGACGGCCTTATATGGGCAGGCACTCAATTACATGGGAGGCGTGATGATGAGGGACGCAATTTCGCCTCACACGGCGACCGAGCTGCAGGCTATGACCGTATTTGTGCCAAACACTGTTCTATCCCTGACCATCTCATCTTTGTTTGCATAAGCACAGTCCTTCACCACCAATTTTAACTCTGTTACAAAGTGATCAAAAGTCTCTTTTATACCCTGCGTCCTCTCAGTAAACTTGTATCTCGGGAATATCGTATTCGTCTTAGGCATGATAAACGCCAGCAGCAGTGTGTCTATGAACTTAATTTAAACTTAAGTTTTACACCTTGCTTTCCTATTCGTTTGCATAAGCACAGTCCTTCACCAGCAATTTTAACTCCGTTACAGCAATTTTAACTCTGTTACAAAGTGATCAAAAGTCTCGTTTATACCCTGCGTCTTCTCATTAAACTTGTATCTCGCGAATATCGTATTTGTCGTAGGCATGACAAATGCCAGCGGCAGCGTGTCTATGAACTTAATTTAAACTTAAGGTTTACACCGTGCTTTGTTTCCGCAGTAGCTGCACTTATGAATATGCTTGTATGTGTCACTCGCTTCATATTCTTTTGCTGCCTTCTCAATTGTGTAATGTGTTTTTTGTTCAGCGCTCTTTGGAGCTCTTCCTTGTTCTCCGTGTACTGCGATCACAGTCAGTTCACGTGAGCCGCTCGGAGTACATGCATCGAAGGTTCTCAGCTGTGCTTGTGCTATCTTGTGCGATCTTGCAATGTCCACAGCTTTATTTCATGTTAGCTAAGACCCGGCACTTAAAAGTTTCTTTCACTGAGTTTGTGCCAAACACTAGTCTATCCCTGACTATCTCATCTTCGTTTGCATAAGCACAGTCCTTCACCCGCGAATATTTAGCGGCAGCATGTCTATTGGATTGCTGCCGACTGACGGCCTTATATGGGCAGGCACTCAATTACGTGGGAGGCGTGACGATGAGGGACGCAACTCCGCCTCACACGGTGACCGAGCTGCAGGCTATGGCCATATATATGTACATATGTAGGTTCCAGTTATGACCGTTACGCGTAGAATTTTGAAATGAAATCTGTCTAACTTTTGTAAGTAAGCTGTAAGGAATGAGCCTGACAAATTTCAGCCTTTTACCTACACGGGAAGTTGGAGAATTAGTGATGAGTTAGTCAGTGAGTGAGTGAGTCAGTCAGTCAGTCAGTGAGGGCTTTGCCTTTTATTAGTATAGATAATGGCAATTAAATAATTCCTCCCATATAAGTAACATTTCTTGGACTGCCTTCTTCTATCTCCGAAACATTTCTAGACTTCATCCTGTTCTTACGCAACACAGTAATGAAATATTGGTTAATGCCCGAGTCACCTCACGTATAGATTACTGTAATGCTTTTCTAACTGGCATCCCACAAAAACATATATCAAAACAGGAAGCACTGGGACTCTAAAAACTTGGACCTTTGTCCTTTTACACATTTTACAGTGACCTCACTACCCCCCCAAGCTCTTCTAATCTGTCTACTGACTTCATAAGAAGAGTCACCAGAGACATGAATGTCACTGCCAAGGTAAGTAAACCTCTCGACAAGGTCGACACTCTCTCCGCAGACAGACACACTGCTGATTGCTGTGCCCAAGAGGTCATTAAAGGCCTGGATCTTGGTTTTTATCCAGGACACTCGCAAGCCCAGACACTCAGACTCCTTGCTCAGTCTGTCAAGAGCCTGAATCAAAGCCTCCATTGACTCTATGAAGATCACAACATCATTCGCAAAGTCAAGATCCGTGAATCTTTCTTCACCAACAGATGGCCCACAGCCGCTGGACCCCACCAGTGATATTTTCATAACAAAAACGAGAACTAGAACTAAAAATATTGTTTTTCGTTTTACAAGCACGAGAAATGAAATTAAGGCATACAGAGAAACTAAAACTAAATAAAAATAAAAATGAGTGATATGTGAACAAACTAAAATGAGAACAAAAACTGAGTAAAAATGAAAAAAACAGCAAAAGCATTTTCATTCAGTCCGGTTCAGTCATGCAGAGGGGTTGTTTGTAGGTCACCCTGAACGTTCAGTTATGTTGCGCTGTTTACTATGCGGTGATCTTGTACCTTGGGCTTACTATAGTCATGTGGTGCAACTTCCGTAAAGGACTGTTGTTTGTTTGTTGAGCACATTTACTTCGTCAGGTTGAAGCAGTAAGCAAGTGTGGTTGACGATGACGAGTTTTGCACAGATGTTTGCGGTAGAAAGCGAGAAAGTAACGTGTGCAAATACTTTAGTTAGAGCACAGATGATAATAAAAGCAAATGTAGCGTGCAAGAAGAAGAAAAAGAGTCTCAGAGTTTCAGTGCAGGACCAGCTGTATCAGTACTTAGTGGAAGTCCAGCTCTTCTCTGGCACCATGACTGCACTTCAGTACTGGCAGCAGAAATCGTTAACATACAGTTTGCTGGCGTCAGTAGCCGAGGACTTTGTCTGTGCACCTGCATCACAGGCGTTTGTCGAGCAAATATTTTCACTGTGTGGCTATCTGTGCAACGGACATCATTGCAACATTAACAAATCTTCAAAATACATGCTTGTTTAAAGCTTAAAAGCAACGTGCTTGCACAGACTTGTTTCTTGGGTTGAAACGTTTGATCTTGCTGACTACACTTCTACACTTCAATCTGTTTGATCATTGATAGTCAAGCTGTGTTTAACAGTATTATGAACTGTGAGTGTATTTTCTTGACTGAAACATAACTTGCATTGAAATATGTGTAGGCCGGTGTTTGTGGTCTAGCAACAGAAAAAATAAACTAAAATTATACTAATGTTATGTGAAAAGGCCAGAACTAAATAAAATAAAAACTAAAATTATAAAAACAGAACTAAATAAAAATAAAAATTGTTGACTCCACTGAAAACTAGAATGAAATAAAAATAAAAATTAATTTTATAAAATAAAATAAACACTAAAACTACAATTAATATCAGAATTGAAATATCACTGGACCCCACAACCCTGCCAAACACCCAGTCCATGCAAGCATTGAACAGAGTAGGACCAAGAACACACCCCTGATGAATCCCTGAGTAGACTGGGGAAAATGCAGAGCTTCTGCCTCCACTCTGCACAGCGCTCACAGTAGCACTGTACAGGCCAGCCATGATATCATGAAGTCTCAGGATATCCCACAGGGCAGTAAACTTCTTAGGTATAAAACCAGACTGCTCCAGTCACTGTAGGTGAGCAAGTGATCACAGATCCTATTGAGGATGACTCTGGCAAGGACCTTACCTAGCACTGAGAGCAGTGTTATCCCCTTGTACATTGCTTGCATGCCAGGAGGACAGCCTTACCACCAGCCTAGATACCACAGGTCCCTGCAGCATTCCCTGACCTCAGCTGGTTCACCAACTGTATAATCTCAATAAGATTGGGTGTTTCACAGCTAATTGGAGAATATGCCTCAAGAACTGTGTGCCCAGAGATGTCCAATGTCCTAGCCTGAGGATCAGCTTTAAACAGCTGCTCAAAGTAGCCGGCCCAGTGAGTCACAGATCAGCATTATATGTAAAGACTATTCCAATGCCCATCCTGACTGCGATTCTCTGAGGAACAGATTCGGATATGCATAATGCTTTGATTCCTCTGTAAGAAGGATGTGGGTCACTAGACCATAGAAGGTGTGTCACTTGCTCACAGATTCCTCTAACAAGCATCTTATTATATGCCTTTGCTCCTAGTACAGACCGGAGTTGCCATCAAGCCATGTGCTGCAACTCATCTCAATGATATCCAAGGTGCCCTGTGAGATGAAACACCTCCTTCTGGAAACACTGGCAACACCACCACAACCCTCAGCAACCTTCAGGGTCTTGTCATGGAAGGTCTCTCACATCATGTTAGGATCAGCATTCGCACCCAAGTCTGTAAGTTCCTCACACTCAGAAACAGCCTGATCTTGGAGTCTGGCCAGGTCCAGCCTCTTTCTCCTAGTAGGAGGTAGCTTACTGGACCTGAGATGAATCTTCAGAGTAGTAACAACAACTTTGTGGTCAGAATTCACAAACTGTGCACTTATGTAGACCCTAAAGTTTTTTAAAAGCCTCCAACATCTGCCCACAACGGAATGATGCTGAACACAAATGTATTTTGTCATCATTTAACTCAGGTGGAATCACCATCAGTTTCACTGAATCAGCTCACAATCTAGGAGTTATCTTTGATTCTAGCATGTCATTTAAAGCACATATTACAAAGCTGTCTAAATCATGTTTCTTCCATCTTAAAAATGTTGGGAAATTAAGGCATTTTCAAAATAAGTGGGATTCTGAGAAATTAATTCATGCATTTATTTCTAGTAGTATTGACTACTGCAATTCAGTGTTTACTGGATGTTCAAACTGTCCCTTATACAGCTTCCAGTTACTCCAAAATGCTGCTGAAAGAATTATTACAAAAACAAGGAAATACAAACACATGACTCCAGTCCTTAAATCCTTACACTGGCTCTCAGTTAAGTTTAGGGCAGATTTCAAAATCCTCCTTTTAACATATAAAGCCTTAAATGGCCATAGTCTGGCTTACTTGTCTGAACTTATCATGACTTACAAACCAGAACCTACATTAAGATCTCAAGATGCTGATCTGCTTGTGATTCCAAGAATTAATAAAATAACAGTGGGAGGTCGAGCTTTTACAAGCCCACCTAAACTGTGGAATGGTCTGCCTGTTACTATAAGAAATGCCTCTTCAGTCTCAGCTTTCAAATCCCGGCTGAAGATTTCACTACTTCAGTTTAGCATATCCTGACTAAAGCTGCTGATTAACTGTGCATACTGCATCTCTGTTGTTAGTCATTAGCACTAAAACATAAGTAATATGATAGTTATAAACTATGATAGTTACTAACCCTCATCTATTCTGTTTCTCTTCTCGGTACACAAATGTGGCACTTGGTGCCACTGCCCTACTGCCAAGTTGTTTTGCCTGCCTAAGGGAAAGTCATCTCTGACGGAGGATTGCAGGAATCATCTGATAGAGGGGTCCTTACATCATTCATTTGCTGGTCCAGCACTGACTCAGTTGTGGAATGGCCAATAGGGAAAAGCAGCTTGATGGCTGAGGTCTCCAGGACTCTGAACAAATCCAAATTGTATTATATAATATCATCTACTGTTGAAATCTGCTCTGTACTTTTAATATTTCTATTGCACTATTATATTGTATTGAGGATTACTGTATTCTGTTCTGTGTATTGTATTGTAGCGACCCGGCAGTCAGCGCTATCGGAGTGATGCATTATGGGAAGGTTGTAAGTTCACTGATTGTTCTAATGTTTTCCTGTTGTATTTATTGATCTTTTAACTTGTAAATAATGATTGTGTTTGTGTTCAATTAGTGGGGTGGGTTTGGGTCATCGCCGTCCGGGGTTATTTATTTTGTAAAAAGTACCAGTTATGTGAAATGTGTCTTCGTGCATGACCTTGACCATGACAGTGCAATAATGTTGAGCTTTGTTTTCTGGCTATCTGTGATTAAAGAGATACAACAGGACAGAGCTGTATTCTTTGCTAAGATTTATCTGAGCAATCAATGCCGAGACACTCGTAGTCGTGTGGTGTATGGGACACGAGTGCTCGTTACTTGGAGAGCTGGGTACAGCTGTGTGCTGCCAAGACACTCGTAGTCGTGCGGTGTATGGGACACGAGTGCTCGTTACTGAGAGAGCTGGGTACAGCTGCTTGCCGAATCGTTGGCGATCTGCTAGCCGACAGCTTGGGAGAGGTGCACGGCAGAGATCGGCTTGAAAAACTTCAAGACTCGACCCCAGGTCGCTACAGTATTGTATTTACCCCCATTTTTTGACACCCAATGCATGCACAACCTACCTGTAAAGGGGTCTCTCTCTGAATTGCCCTTTCCCAAGGTTTCTTCCATTTTTTTGTCCCTACAAGGTTTTTTTGGCAAGTTTTTCCTTGTCTTCTTAGCGAGTCAAGGATCGGGGGCTGTCAAAAGGCAGGGCCTGTTAAAGCCCATTGTGACACTTATTGCGTGATTTTGGGCTATACAAAAATAAATTTGTAGCGGGGCCACATAGTTAGTGTTAAATGTCAGTTCTGAGTGCGTCTCGTTTCATTGTCCCATTTGCTGTTTGTATGTGTATCAGTTAAAGCCGTCCCCGTAAAGGAGGACAGATGATGGAAGGAGACCACAGCCGCAAACCTGGAAAACACCTGTTCTTAATTAATCAATCACCGCCGTCACATAGACTATTTAAGTAATCAGGAAGGAGAAGAGGAAGGAGAAAGAAGACCATTTTGTTTCAACCACTTTTCCACTTGCTTGCTGTTTTTTCCCCCCACATCGCGCCTTTTCACTAGTTTGCTTTTCATTTTGCCGGACTGTCTTTCAACCTCCATCTGCTGAGACCCCGGGGTCGTTTCACCATCCGCCATACGCCGAGGAATCACTGTGAGGTTGCTCCAATCGCCAGGGAAATCAAACACCGCATTTACCGCTAGTTCAGTCCTCTGTATTCAGGACAGTTTTATAACCGGACTCAAGTTCACAATCATTCAGTTTATCAGTCATTTTGTTATTCG
This sequence comes from Polypterus bichir lapradei, assembly GCA_026402145.1. Lineage (NCBI taxonomy): Eukaryota > Metazoa > Chordata > Cladistia > Polypteriformes > Polypteridae > Polypterus > Polypterus bichir. Next base: position 236,069 of record JANRMT010062847.1, on the reverse strand, counting down.
TGTTATGTTACAGGGACAAGGGAGGGTTTTTGTATTTATATTTGGTGCTGTCTTGTTGTTGCTGGGGTGGAGGGATATTTCTATTTATATCTGTTTTCTGTTTTTTTTGCATGTCTTGTTTTATTTAATACATTTAATCCGTTTAATTTTACATCCTGTTTTTGTGTACTTATATTTACACCGTCGATTGTGGGGAAAAGTTTAATTGGTTAAAAGTACGGCTTGATAGTTAGATTATTTCTCAGTAAATTATCCAGGCCACAGGTCTTGGAGGTGTAGCTGCCGGCTGGGTAAAGGGGTCGGCGGTTACAAATTGCATTGTATTGTTTTTACATCCGCTGCTGCCTCGCAGTAAGGAGGCCCGGGTTCGCTTCCTGGGTCCTCCCTGCGTGGAGTTTGCATGTTCTCCCCGTGTCTGTGTGGGTTTCCTCCGGTTGTACCGGTTTCCTCCCACAGTCCAAAGACATGCAGGTTAGATGCATTGGCGATTCTAAATTATCCCTAATGTGTGCTTGGTGTGTGTGCGCCCTGTGGTGGGCTGGCGTCCTGCCCGGGGTTTGTTTCCTGCCTTGTGCCCTGTGTTGGCTGGGATTGGCTCCAGCAGACCCCCGTGACCCTGTAGTTAGGATATAGCGGGTTGGATAATGGATGGATGGATGTATTTACATCACCATCAGCCATAAATACTCCCATCAACTCCTCCATGCCCATCAAATATCCAACAATAACTTTCCAATTCACATACAATCCCTACTCTCGTCATTCTAATTTATTTTGATAATGAAATTGGAGAGGGATACAACAAATAGCTCTGTGTATGTGGCTTTTTTCTAAAAAAATTCTGGTATGGCAAAGAAAATCTCTGCTTAGACATTTTAGAAGAGAGAGAAGAAAACATGGAGGGAGTGCTCATTTTGGAAGATGAAGAATTTTCAGAATATGAGGATCATGTTTCTGTCAATTCAGAGTCTGACAGTGAGTTTGAAGAAGAGGATAGAACTGACTCTCAAATAAGCCGAGAAATATGGATGTCAAAAAATGATGAAATTGAATGGTATTCTTGTCCATGGAAGGAGCCACTGTGTCTTGCTGCCAATATGATAAAGATGCAACCAGGGCCAACGCAGATTGTAGTCAGGCATGTACATGATATCATGTCGTCTTTTGAAATTTTTATTCCAGACACCATCCAGATAATCATTCTGTAATGCACTAATCTGGAGTGGAGACATGTTTTTGGAGAGAGGTGAAAGGAAATGGACCAAACGAATTTACATGCATACTTTGGGCTTCTTATACTTGCTAGTGTTATCAGATCCTATGGGGAGCCCATGGAATCTCTGTGGAATGCAGAAACTGGCCAAGAACTTTTCTGTGCAACAATGTCTCTGAAAGACTTTCTCAATATGTCCAGGATTATCTGCTTTGATAATTGAGACACCCAACCAGCTTGATGAAATAGAGACAAGCTAGCTGTAATCAGGTCAGTGTGGGAAAAGTGGCTGGAACACCTTTGGCTGTGCTACAACCCTGGGCCCAGCCTTATTGTTGATGAGCAGCTTATACCATTTCGTGGCTGCTGCCTATTCAGGCAGTACATGCTGTCTAAACCTGCCAAATACAGAATCAGGATAAGGGCTACCAGTGACGCTGTTTGATCTTATGCATGGAAAATGTAGGTATAAACTGAAAAGCCTGTTGGAGGTGCCCCGAGCACCTAAGGGATGTGGGTTGTCCTGGTCATGACACAGGGACTCCATGGTCGCAACATTACATGTGACAGTTCTTTTACTTTGCATAAGTTGGGACAGAACTCTTGAAGAGGTAGCTGACAATGGCAGGAACAATAAGAAAAACAAGCCAGAACTTCCACCTTAGCTGATGAGTACAAAGAACAGGCCTGTCATTTCCAGTAAGTTTCTATTTACAGCTGACATATCCCTGTTAGTTATATGAGAAGCTGGACACATAGAAAGGAGAAAAGCACTTGTACTGATTGGACAGACAGAGGACCAAAAGAGAAAGGACATGTTGCAGGTCAGGGTGATAAAGGATGCAGATGGAAATTTGCTGATAAGCAGGGAGAGTGTGTTGAAAAGGTGGAATGAGTACTTTGAAGGACTAATAAATATAGAAAATGAGAGCGCAGGTTGGATGAAGTGGAGATAGTAAATTAAGAACTACCGGGGAGCAGAAAAGTTGAAGTGAGGGAAGCTGTGAAGAGGATGAAAAGTGGAAAAGCAATTGGACCGGATAATATACCAGTGGAGACAACAGAGATGTTTAGGTGAGATGGCAACAGAGTTCCTAACTAGATTGTTTAACAAAATCTTGAAGATAAATGAATCCTGAGGAGTGGAGAAGTACGTCAGTAACAATTTTCAAGAATAATTTAGATGTGCAGAGCTGCAGTAACGTTAGGAGTATAAAGTTGATCAGCCACATCCTGAAGATATGGAAAAGAGTGATTGATGCTAGGCTGAGAGAAGAAGTAGCAATCTGCAAGCAGTAATATGTTTTCATGCCAGGAAAGAATACTATTGATGCAATGTTTGCTTTTAGAGTGTTGATGGAAAAGTACAGAGAAGGTCAGAAGGAATTGCATTGTGTGTTTATGGACTTAGAGAAAGTGTTTGACAGGATGCCAAGTGAGGAGTTATGATATTGCATGAGGAAGTCCAGAGTAGCATAAAAGTATGTGACGGTAGTACAGAATATGTATGAGGACACCGTGACTGCTGTGGGTTATGCAGTTGGAATGGTTCAAGGTGAGAGTGGGATTACGTCAATGATCGGCTCTAAGACCTTTCCTGCTTGCAATAATGATGGACAGGTTGACAGATTAGGTCAGGCAGGAGTCTGCATGGACTATGATGTCTGCAGATGACATTATGATCTGTAGTTAGAGTAGACAGCAGGTTGAGGTGAACCTAAAGAAGTGGTGGTATGCACTAGAGAGAAGGGGAATAAGAGACAGTAGGAGTAAGGTGGAGTACATGTGTATAAATGAGAGGGATGGTGAAGACAGACAAATTGAAATACTTGGGTTCAACTGTCCAAAGCAACGGAGAGTGCGGCAGAGAGGTGAAGAACAGAGTGCAGGCAGGATGGACAGGGTGGAGAAGAGTGACAGGAGTGATTTGTGATAGAAGAGTAACTGAAAGAGTGAAAGGGAAGGTATATAAAATGGTAATGAGGCCAGCTACACTGTATGGTATGAGTTGAAGATGCTATAATTTTCACTCAGAATAACAAGGGTAGACAGAATTAGAAATTAATATATTAGAGGGACAACACAGGTACAGCAGTTTGGTGTACATGTGAGAAAGGCTAGATTGAAATGGTTTGGATATGTGCAGAGGAGGGATGAGGGATACACTGGGAAAAATGTTGAGGATGGAACTGCCAGGCAAGAGGAAAAGAGGGAGGCCAAATATTAGGTTTATGGATGTGGTGAAAGGGGACATGAAGGCAGTCGGTGTGGCAGAAAATAAAGTAAAAGTCAGGGATAAATGGAGATCTGCTGTGGCAACCCCTAAATGGGAGAAGTTGAAAAAAGAAGAACTGTAGTCCAAAAAATAAATTGTTTGACCAAACAATTTATGTTGATGTTTGTGATGATTGGGTTAAAAGTGGTTCTCAATGCAACCACTCTTTAGAGGAATACTCCACCAATAATGATGTTTTTATATATGCTATTTACTCCATGTTGTTTGTAGTGGTGGGTGAGAAAAAAAATTAAGATCATGTTGCATGATATTACAAAAGCCAAATAGTGTCCAATGTTGTATAATGGCAAACATGAAAAATATCCATGGAAAAAAGAAAAAAAAACTCACATTACTCATGTTGCATAATCCACATGTCAGTTATCTAGGTATATGCTCAACACGTGTAAAATGCTACATATTTGCTAAAACAATGTTAAATATGTACTTCCATTACATCATAAACAGGAAACTAAAGTCTTATGGGAATGACTTATTGAACTGAAGAGAGGACCCAAGACCAATGAGTAAGAGGGGAGAGGCAGTAAATGTATGTGACAGTAAAGATCTAATCTAATATAATCTAATATAATATACGGTAATATAATGAAGAAGACACTTTTAGTAGCAATAGATTTGTCTTCAGTTAAACGTTATAAAGCCAGACATTCTGTTTTTAAATTCTATAAAATGTCTTTATTATGGAGTTAGAAGAAAAGAGAGACTTTTGGATAACAATTGCATCTCATGATTTGAAAGAGCCCTCCCATTAGAAATGTTAATTACTGAAACCTTGCCAATCTGGACATTCTTGGAAGTATTGGGGAGGTTTGATTTTGGATGCAAAACAATTTGGAAGATGTTGCTGCTGAAGTTGAAACAATTGATTCTGAGGAAGAGGTTTTAAAATAAGAAGAGACGTGATAGCTATGATACTGTATTTTTATATGCAGTAATCTAAATTCTTATCACGACGAGGCCTTTGTCAAATAGGATTGTAACCTAACCAGTTGTAATTGTAGAGTATTCACTGGTTTAATCCCTTTGATATCTCAAGCACTTTTTCATTTAAACATAGACCATTTTTGTTCATCTTCACTAATTTGGGCCTTTCTTTCTTTTATATTTTATATAATTATACTATTAGCCATTTTTATGTATCCTCTTTTATTGAGTATAATTCTTGTAGTAAATTATCTATATTTGCTTTTCCAGTTTCAATAATCAGAAGCATTAAATTCAAAGAGCACTTATTTAAAACCATTTTAAAACAGTCTTAATTATTTTTGAATAAACAAGGGAGTTTTGATATGAAAGCCTCCAGGTATGCATTGTTGTTTACAATACTCTATAAAAGGCTTAACATGAAAATCTAATCTCATTCTTTAAATATTCAAATCATTAAATTATTTAGAGAATGTATTAATCTCACTGGAAGGTCACCTTTGGTTGTAGGATCTTCTCCAAGAAGTCTTTTAATTTTTTCATAGGAATAACTGAAAATATTATTTCAATTAAAAGCCATAACTTATGTGGAAACAACAAGAATACTGAATACACAATTTATATTAGAGAAAGGTTCAGGCAGTCATGGAGCATTACCATTTTTAACCTGTCAAAACAACTCCGTTTCAAACATCTTTATATCACCAAACAGTACACATGGTGCCAACCACTAAGGACACATTTTCAAAAAATGTCATTGGAGACTGGAGCTGTCACATTTCCCACTGCAACACCATGTAATCACTTGTTACAGTACTGGGTTCAGTCTAATACTGATGAACACGGGACTTAAAGCTTGCTTGGATTGACTCCAACTTGAGCTTTCAGAGAAGATGGGAGTCTTCCATTGTATAAAGATTCATGGGACCCAGTAAAACAGAAAGTATGTTGCAGTTGTTGTGAAAGTGCCAGGGCCTATATTTTACAAGACTGGTAATGGCTGGATCATTCAAAGAACAGCTAAACAGAGAACAGAGACCAGCTTAAAAAGGCACAAAAAGAACACTATCCAACAAATAATGGAGAACAACCTGGAAATGTCTAAGGAGTACAATACTTCACAGCTATTTATGCAACAACAAGTTGACACAGATGATCTTATGACACCTAAATAAACTTATGATGAGCCCCTGATCATCGTAGTTACAGTATATCTAATGAGGGGCTAGCTGGATTTAAAATTTGCGATTTAAGCTAGACATACAGTATGTAGAGAGCAAGCTCAAATGGAGAGTGGAAAAGGGAAAGAGGAGTCAGCTGGCCTAGGTCAGCATAGTCAATTTGCCTGCTATAAACAACCAGAGACTACCCCATCATAGGTTTGTTATTTTCTAGGTATGCTGTAAATTGGAACATACGTTTTCTTCTATATTTAAATTAGTATACATGTTTTTGTATTTCTTCTTTCCTGTTTACTTACCTTGATCTGCATGTTTATATGTACAGTGGATTCAGAAAGCATTCAGAGCACTCACTTATTTTTCAAAATTTTGCTGCGGCAGACTTGTCCTAAAATCATTTAAATTAATTTTTGCCTACTTCAACCAACACTCAATACCCCAGAATGCCAAAGCAATAACAGGATTTCAGAGGTTTTCACAACTATATTAAGAATGAAAAACTGAAATATCATATTGGCGCAAGTATTCAGACCCCTTGCTATGACACATGAAATTTTGCTCATCATTGAGCTGTTTCTACACCTTGTTTGAAGTCACCCTGTAGTTAATTCAACTGATTGGACATAATTAGGAAAGTCTATATAAGGTCCCATAGTTGACTATGTGGTTCAGAGCAAACATAATCCACAAGGTCAAAGAAATCCTGCAGAGCTTAGAGATAGGATGTGTCAAGGCACAGATCTGGGGAAGGCTACAGAAAATATTCTGCAGCATTAAAGATTTACAAGAGCACAAAATCTCTTAATAATTCATAAATAGAATACGTTTGGAACAACCATGACTCTTCCTAGAGGTGGCAAACCCTCCAAATTGAACAAATGTGAAAGAAGGGCTATGGTAAGAGAGGTGACTGAGAACTCAATAGTCACCCTGGCTGAGCTCCAGATAATCTGCGTAGAGGTGGAAAAACCTCCAGAAGGAGAAACACCGCTGCAACACTCCACTAATCTGAGCTCAGTGGCAGAGTGGCCAGATGACATATGAAAACCCACCTCGACTTTGTTGAAAAGAACTTACAGGACTTTCAGACTCTGAAAAACAATATCTTTATTCTGATGAATCAAAGATTGAACTGTATGTCCTCAATTTTATATGTGATATCTGTAGCAAACCAGGTATCTCTCATCACCTGCACAATACCAGTCCAGTGGTGATACATGGTGGTGGCAACATCATGCTGTGGGGTTGTGTGTCAGTGGGACAGGAACTGGCAGACTAGACAGGGATGAGGGAAAGCAGAATGGAGAAAAGTAGAGAGGTATCCTTAGAGAAAATCTTCTCCAGAGTGCTTAGAACCTCAGATTGGGCCAAAGGTTCACCTTTCAACAGGACAATAGCCCTAAGCACAAAGCAAAGACAACACAGGAATGGCATTGGGTCAACTCTACAAATGTTCTATAGTGGCCAAGCCATAGCCTAAACTTGAACTTAATTAAATATGTCTGGAGAGATCTGAAAATAGCTGTCCAGTGACAGTCTCCATTCAACATTACAGATCTTGAAAGGATCTGTAGAGAATACCATAACATTTCCAAAATCAGGTGTGCAAAGCTTATCATAGTAAACCCAAGAAGACTCCATGCTGTAACTGTTGCCAAAGGTGCTTCAACAAAGTACTGAGTAAAGGGGCTGAATACTTGTGAAAATGTGATATTTCAGTTTTTTTATGTTTGATAAATTTGCATAAACTAATAATATCCTGTTACTGCTTTGTTATTCTGGGGTACTGACTGTTGTTTGATGAGGGAAAAGATTAATTAAAATGATTTTAGCATAAAGATGAAACAAAATGTGTAAAAAGTGAAAGGATTTGAATACTTTCTGAAGGCACTGTACAAACATAAGGTTTTGTACTTTACTGTTACTGTAATAATACATATGTATGGGCACTCGGAGCCTGTACAGAGTGGTGATCACTATAGAAGATGGATTGAATTAAATGGGTTTCAAGTTTGAAGAAAGGTTTTGATCATAGGCTCATTATTGGGAAGAAGAAAAACAGGAAGGTAAGAGGATGACAGGAAATGAGACAGACAGACAGACAGAGAAAGAGGGAGGTAATAATATAGCAATTTTCCTTACTTTAGAAGTGGGCAAACCATTACAATAGAAAGAATGGGATTCGATCACATATCTATAGGTCAAGTGGGGCAACAATTTTCTATTTCTGTCTTGTTCCTCTGATGCTTGGATTTTTCTCACGTTGTATCCTTCTCTTGAGTATGCATTACATAATAAATAGGTGCACCAATTTAACCTGTATATTGAAGAACAAAAGACATTGACTTGAATTTTAGCCTTAGAAATAACAACAAATAGAATAATAGGAAAACAAAACAGTACAACAGGAACAAGAGGAAAACAATAATGTCTATGACCATTAGTAACTGTCATCTTATGGTCCATCAGTGTCACATGTAACTGTCTCTTCCAGCCAATACTGCTTATGAGTTATATTCTGACCAAATAATCCTAGAAAGCACAAAAAAGAAAACACACAGCAGTTGGAAAATACCCAATGAGTACATCAAATAAGCTGATTTGTGCAGATGAAGTTGATGGCTTTTACCAAGATCCAGGACACCCGCTGATTTTCAATGCAGTTAGGCCAAGGCCACACCTGCACTCCAGCATTTATTCCTGAGGACAGATGTGACCATAGCAACTGTCTGTGGTCTGACATTGTCCTGCTGTTGGATCAGATCAAGATCAGCTAAATGAAGACTGTCTCTCACTGCCCTGTCACTGATTTAGGCTTTGAGTCTGCTAGCTCCTTCAGCAGCAGTACAGATAGATGCTCTGAAATTATCTTTCAGATTGCCCAATATGATGTGCTCCATTGTGGACATTATAGGTGACCAGATCTTTTACAGATATTTGTCCTGCTGGTCTATCAAAACCTTACTTGCAATTAAGACACAGTAGAGTGTCTTAATCCACAGTATCTGACAACACACACTTGACATGCCTGCCTAAAGCATGCCAGTGGCCCTTTCTTCTGCATCTGGTGATATTCAGGGAATTATGAAATGCACCAAAAATTAAATGTAGTCTTTTCTTGCTGTGACCTAAGCTTTGAATTTATGCCTTTTTAAAAGACAGATCCATTTATTCTCAGATAAATGGTGTAATAATAACATTCTATTGATTTTTCAGTTAATTGACAAGAATCATTATATGATTGCCTATTCTAATTTTTGCTCAACATCTGGAAGTTATCTTTTCAGTAAGAGAATACAAAATTACATGTGACACCCAGATTTTTTTTTAATTCGAAGCAGTCACAGCACTGCAAATACTTTTTGATTAGACAGATGTTTTATCATCTTTAAATGGAGTTACCTGTGATAGACTGGAACACTGGCCAGGTGTTGTTCCTGCCTTGTGTCCAGTGATTGCAGAGATGGACTCCAGCTCTCCTGCCATCTTGCCCTGGATAAGTGAGTTAAGAAAATGAATGGATGTATGGACTGAGTAAAAATATTTGATAAGAGAAGTAATAATAATTTTATCAGACATTTATTAATTCATAAAACTAAAAGTACAATTACATGTAAATGGTAAACTCAACAAAGGAGAAACTGTCATTCAGACCTTTTCTTATAAGTTTTTATCAATAACAAAATCAGAGAATTGCTATTTAAAATACTACACTCAGATACTGCCAGTTTGATAACACACTACGTAAGTTCCTTGAGCAATGGCTGTACATTCTGTAAAAAGGCTACATGATTTATTTTTTCACTGCATTATTTGTCAGTTCTTTTTGGTTTGATCTTCTCTTAGACTTAAAGAAAAGAACTGATGGAGATGGAGAGATCCTGAAAGTCGCTGTATACTGATAAATGTTAAAAATTCCACCTCAGATTAACGCTATATTTGCTTAGTTTTATATTCTTAAAATGATGTTCCCCAGAGGGATACAATCATTTATACTGTAGCGTCGGGTGGATTTGACATCCCAGGTTGCTAAGCGGTGCTGCATTAAAAAAGGGTTTTTATGTTTTATGTTGTTAGAACTGCTTGTAGTACCTGTTTTATCTCTTTTTTTGTTTGTGATTCTTTAGCTAGATGTATGTTGATTGCTACAGTTAAAAAGGGAATAATTAAATATGCATTTCTTGATAAGGGCGGTTACTTTGTCACAATATCGTTTGTACGCATTTATTTATTAAATTATGTACCAATACGTTTTCGATCTTAGCAAAACAAAAACAAATAATAAAGCTATTGCTTTATTAAGGATTTTCAACATAATTTAATGAAAATATTTTTGGTACTCAATATTCTGTCTTTATTTCGTTCTATTTTTTTCTGCATATGAAATTGCAATAAACTTAGACCTGATATATGGGTGATATGTTACACTGTACACAGCATTAAATAAACATTATAAAAATAGGTGAGCGCACATTACACGAAGTATATACCACAGCGAGTCCATAGCAAAAAAAAAAACACGGAATATTGAACTTAACCGGGAGCGCGCAATAAAAAAATCGCGTTCTACGCATGCTCTAAATTTGGTGGGTGTTTAAATTCCGGATGGTGTCGATATTAATTCAGTACTTTAAACTGCGGTCAGTCCTGACGCTACGCACTGTGGTGTGACGCACGTTAAAGATTACGCAGCGCAAAAGTGGGCGTGGCCGAACGGCTCTTTTTCTCCGGAAGAAGTGCCTCGGAAAAGAGAATGGTCCTATGTTTTGACTTTGCAACCTTCTACTCCGTTTTTTGGAGCTCCCCTAATCATGTAAGTAGTTATAGCAAGCGATTCTTTCGATTGTCTACACTTTATTCAAGCGACGTGGGTAGTAAGGGTGAAACGAAGTCATATATGAGAGGTTGATTGCCATGGGTATTGAGGCAATTGACAGTACAGACTCTGAAAAATGTGAAGGGTAGAAGTAAACATGGTGTTTAGTTTGGCTGGAGCAAGTCACTGCAAGGAATCGAATATTTATGTAAGTTTCAGTGTATATATTTGCTAATAAATGCCAGGAGGTATTTTTGTTGGCATGTTACAATGAAGGACACAATTTCCTTGAAGATTAGCGCAGTTATTTTAACTGTATGTCAATGAAGTTTAGTTCTTAGTATGTACACATGTATTAGTGTTTCTCTAGTGCTTTATTTTTCAATAAGCCTAGATAGTGGAATGAGTATTTCTGCTGCAGATGTATTGGTTTACACAGTTACCTACTGGCGGCTTGTGAAAGACAGGGTCACAAAAATTGACAACCTGATTACTGACCGACTTTGTTGTTTTACATTCTCGCATCTCACCAATTATTTGTAGTCTGTCACTGGGTTTATTTTCAAAGTATTAACGCTCAGTAATGGATGTAGGCCATGTTTCTGCTCACATATTTATTTATGTATTTCCACTGCGAAAAGTGAAATGGTGATTAATCCCATGCAGGTGTGTGTGTGTGTGTGAGAATGAATGAATGAATGAATGAGTGAGCCCTATACCCTGCAGTGGAATGGCAAACCAGAAAGCACGATTTTTGCATTAGATGTTGTTACCGGGATGGTATAAAGCGTCACATTAAACCCTCCATTAAAAAAAATCTCAGAACGTGATGTTTTGCATTAACTTATCTGATACGGGTTTAATGAAATTTTTACACTAACTACACAAATTCTATGCTATGCTATGTATGCTATGCATTATTAAGTCGGAAGTCATAGTAGAGCAGGGCGTACATATTTTTTTGTGCTGAACAGCTTCATAAAAAATGTTATTTCCCAATTTTTTTTTTTTTTGTTCTTTGAAAACAGGTATGGGGAAGATGTAGTTATTTCACTTCACTGGAAATCCAAAAATGTTATAAACTGTAATTTTCTAACCCATTTTGTCCTGATACTGGAGCCTATCCCAGCTAGCATACAGCGCAAGGCAGGGAACAAACCCTGGACAGAGTGCCAGTCCATTGCAGGGCACACACCAGGCACACACTAGGGTTGCCAGTTCACCTAACCTGCATGTTTTTGGACTGTGGAAGGAAACCCATGCAGACACAGGTAGAATATGCAAACTCCATGTATGGAGGACCCGGGACGCAAACCCTGGTCTCCTTACTGTGAGGCGACAGCACTACCACCACTCTACTGTGCCACACAGTGTTATAAACAAATTGTTTATATTTTTATAGCCTACCAAGTTAATTTTAACATGTCCACATATTATATTTATTTGATGAATTTGCAGTAATTGAAATTTAACCAGTAGTGACAAAGTAATAATCCAAAAATTATACAGCATGAACCAATAACAACATAGATTATTCAGGATGCTTTAATTTACATTTTATTTACAATAGCTTTAAACCTGCCTTTGTAACAAAACCTTTCAAATAAATTTTGTCCACAATTAATTTTTAAGGTATCTGATATTTACTACTTAGAGATTTTTTGTTTGTTTCTGTAAAGTTTTATGGGCAGTGGGGGTAAAATGCCAGAGGATTACTGTGAGGCAAAATAAATGCTGGAAAATGCAGGCACAATTGTCTAGGCAGGAGAACAGTCAGGGTCAGTCAAAACTCAATGTCAGAAAGTAAATAACTGATGCATCAGTTATCTTTAACGGTTTGAGCAGTAAAGAGATGAAAACTACAGCAAAAATAATGCTGTCTAAATTCTTTAAAGTAAAGGGGTTTAGGCCTGTCTTGTTTGGGTCTTTGATCCGCCAAGGGGTATCTGATTGAGCCATGTGCATCCAGTAAAGGTGAATGGCTTGGCGATTTCAGATTGTCATGGGAGAGAGGAGTGTTCAATTACTCATGTCATCTTCTGTCTGTAAGACTCCCTTTGAAAGAATACCTGCTTGAGGTGTGACATTTCTGTTGGAAAACAAGAGGCAATTGGGCTATATTAGCTGGAGACAGTTAACCAAATGTTTATTACGTCCATCACTTCCTTTTCTTTCCATTGGCATTCTGATTCAGTACTGGCATTCCTCTCAATTTTCAAGGCACAGATACACTGGGTTGCCAGAAGTTTACCGTAAAAAAAAAAAAAAAAAAAAAAAGTGACAATATATTTAAGTCTATAAAAATGTTGTTTTTTACGATGAAAAACTGGCAGCTGGGTTGCCAGAAATTTACCATAATGAATAAGGTGACAGTATTTTTAGGTCTACGGTATAACATTGTAGTAAATTGTTTTTTCTTTAACACATTCCAGCAGAAAGGAATGTTTAACCATAACTCCATGCACTGTAGTAAATATGCCAATCAATAAACCATTAGAAAGTATCGTGAGGATCAAACCCCAGTATGCAGTTTGCGTCAGTAAAGTAACAACAATCGATAGCAAAGTTGTATCATTTAATTATACACATTGAAAACAATTCAATGTTTAAGGAAGTTAGGGCACATTGTCTGGTGGAGAACAACAACAACAACATTTATTTATATAGCACATTTTCATACAAAAAAATGTAGCTCAAAGTGCTTTACATAATGAAGAATAGAAAAATAAGAGACACAGTAAGAAAATAAAATAAGTCAACATTAATTAACATAGAATAAGTGTAAGGTCCAATGGCCAGGGGGGACAGAAAAGAAGTGAACTTTGCTTTTGTGGTGTTTGGTGTGCTATAGGTGTGCCAGCTTATCGAATACAATCCACCATTAATCAGCTTCCATGACCTCAAATAAATCTTCAGCATGCAGGAAAAAAATAAGTCTGCTAACTTTAAGTTTTTTTTCCTTTCTTTTCAAAGGTATGTGGTTCATCAGGAACAATATGGTAAAAGGTGGCGTCTCCTTATGCAAATATCATAACTTCGGTGTTACTGAAAGAGCACTTTACTGATTTACATTTTACTGTTTACTTTCACTATTTAACAGTTTTACGCTGTGAAATGAACAGAGATTTCTTTCAGTAGTAACAAAGGCACTCTATAGGCGCCTGACCCGACACAGATGGACACGGAGGCATGTATAAAAATAAACAACTTTTATTTTTCTTCACCCGTGGGCGCACGTCTTTCCTGTGACCCACAGGCAATACACAGTCCCCAAAGCACAACTGCAATTCAACACACTCTTTTTTCTCTCTCTACCACCACTCCTTCTGAAGCTTAGTCCTCCTCCTCCTGACTCTGGCCATTGAGTGGTGGTGGCTGGCCCTTTTTAAAGCCCACCCGGAAGCGTTCCAGGTGCTAGACCACCTGGTCCTAATTGCACTTCCGGGTGGGGCTGAAGATTCGTCCAGCCATGCTGCTGATTCCATGCAGCTCCCCCTAGTGGCCATCCGAGCCCCAAACCAGGCTGTGGAAGACTCCATCTCCTGTGGAGCCATGCGACAGGCTGGGGGATCACCGTCTGCCAGGGAGGCTGCCACCAAGCGTCCCGGGGGAGGTATTGAGCTGCCCATGGTTGCTCCCCCGGAACAGATGCAGCAGGGGCGTCCCTGCCGGGCATGGGACCTGGCTGTCCACCACACAGTGTAATAGTAATGCATCAGTAAATGGTATGTAGCATATTTTGAAGGTAGAAAAATATTGATTTTAAAGATCTTGGCTGTAAAAAATAATTAAATGTATTGTTTAAGATATACAGATAATTTTCAGTGGCACATAAGGTAACTTTCCTTTTTTTCAGAAAAGGTATTTTACTTTCACTATTTACAGTATTTTTACCGTTAAATTTACTGACATTTTTACAGTGACAACAAAAGTCACATGAACAATAAAGTAAAATTTTGTAATGCTGTCTAAATCCATTGTGAAAACTTCTAATTTCATGTGTTGTTTTATGAGTGAAGAAATGCACTGTTTAGACTGAGCTACCTGAACATAGCATACATATATCCGATTACTGAACAAATGTTATCAGTTTCAGAGGTACTGGTGGAAGCATTTGGAACCATTTAGCCATTAAACCAGAGTGAAATCAGTAGTCCACAAAAGGGAACACACATACACAACAACAACATTTATTTATATAGCACATTTTCATACAAATAATGTAGCTCAAAGCGCCTTACATTATGAAGAAAAAAAGACAAAATAAGAATTAAAATAAGAGAACACTAATTGACATAGAATAAAAGTAAGGTCCGATGGCCAGGGAGGACAGAAAAAACAAAAAAAACTCCAGACGGCTGGAGAGAAAATAAAATCTGCAGGGGTTCCAGACCACGAGACTGCCTAGCCCCCTCTAGGCATTCTATCTAACATAAATGATCAGTCCTCATTGTATTCAGGGTTTTCATGGAAGGACTTGATGATGACGGTCACATGGACTTCTGGCCTTTAATCCATCAATGTAGGGACATCATGGTGCTTTGATTAGGTGGTGGTGGCGCAGGTCGCCAGCACAGAAAACCGGAAAAAGAACAGAAGAGAAAGTAGGGGTTAGTACAGATTTTGGAGCAAACACCATGAATAGTAATAATAATTAATTGAATATGCAGAGCATTAGGATTAAATTAAAATGAAGTTATGAGAAAGCCATGTTAAAGTAATGTGTTTTTAGCAGTTTTTTTTTAAAGTGTTCCACCATATCAGCCTGGCGAATTCCTATTGGCAGGCTGTTCAAGATTTTAGGTGCATAACGGCAGAACGCTGCCTCACCACTTCTTTTAAGTTTAACTCTTGGATTCTAAGCAGACACTCATTTGAAGATCTAAGGTTACGATTTGGAATATAAGATATCAGACATTCCGATATATAAAATGGAGCGAGATTATTTAAGGCTTTGTAAATCATAAGCATTATTTTAAAGTCAATTCTGAGTGACACAGATAACCAGTGTAGTGACATCAAAACTGGAGAAATGTGCTCAGATTTTCTTTTCCTAGTTAGGATTCTAGTAGCTGCATTCTGCACTCGTTGCAATCGATTTATGCCTTTTTTGTGTAGTGCTGAGAGGAGTGCGTTACAGTAATCTAGTCAACTGAAAACAAAAGCGTGAACTAATTTCTCAGCATCTTCCAGTGTTATAAGAGACCTACCTTTTGCTATATTTCTTTAGTGAAAAAATGTTGTCCTAGTGATCTGATTAATATGTGATTTAAAATTCAGGTCACAGTCAACAGTTACCCCTAAATTCTTTACCTCCGTCTTGATTTTTAATCCTAATGCATCAAGTTTATTTCTGATGACCTCATTATATCCATTATTGCCAATCACTAAAATTTAAGTTTTCTCTTTATTTAGCTTGAGAAAATTACTACTCATCCACTCTGAAACACATGTAAGACATTGTGTTAGTGAAACAACAGAGTCGGGGTCATCAAGTGCTATTGATAAATACAGCTGTGTGTCATCAGCATAGCTGTGGTAGCTCACGCTATGCCCCAAGCTAATCTGACTTAACAGAAGCATGTAAATCAAAAAGAGCAGCAGACCCAGGATAGAGCCTTGCGGAACACCATATAAAATATCATGTGTCTTTTGAAGTATAATTACCACAACTAACAAAGAATTTTCTAACTGCCAGGTAGGATTTAAACCAGTTTAAGACACCGCCAGAGAGGCCCACCCACTGACTAAGGCGATTTCTAAGAATATTGTGATCAATGGTATCAAATGCGGCACTCAGATCTAACAGGATGAGAACAGATAAATGGCCTCTGTCTGCATTTACCTGCAAGTCATTTACTATTTTAACGAGTGCAGTTTCTGTACTGTGATTTGTTCTAAAACCCGACTGAAACTTATCAAGAATAGCATGTTTATTGAGGTGGTCATTAAGCTGCATAATGACTGCCTTCTCTAGAATTTTACTTAAGAAAGGCAGGTTAGAAATAGGTCTAAAATTTTCAAAAGCAGAGGAGTCGAGACTACTTTTCTTGAGTAGGGGTTTAACTACAGCAGTCTTAAGACAGTCTGGGAAGAACCCCTTATCTAATGAGGAGTTTACTATGTCAAGAATACTATCAATTAGCACGTCCGATACTTCTTTGAAAAAATTTGTTGGTATTGGGTCAAGGACGCAGGTGGAGGGTCTCAGTTGAGAAATTATTTTATATAAATCAGGTAAATCTATCTTGGTGAAATAATTCAATTTGTTTATAATGGAGTACTGGGGCTTAAGAGGATGTGCAGTGTTGGGGAGATATACTATATGTAGGAACCCCAGGAAGCACTATCCAATGAGGAAAAAAAAAGGGGGAAGTTCGTGCGATATGGGGTGACTGATGCGGGCCAATCGCTGTTGAACTTGAGGTGGCCTGATTTTTAGTCACGAGATGGGGCGGGATTGAGTCTAGCTGGTTAAGAGGGTGTGTAACCAGCGATGGGGGTTCTTTTTGTCGTGACAAGGGAAAGAAAAGAAGAGGGGGGTCATCTGATTTTGGAGACTAGGGTATTGACTGTGATATCTGGCCCAAGTGAAGAGTGACGACACTTCTCGATATTAAGTCCTCACTTCGTTACGCTGCGAGGTGTGTGTTACTCACATGCCTAGAAACGGGAGAGACATTTGTGTGAAACGAGCGAGAACGGCTGATAAAACAATTATCACCGCCGAAGTCTTCAGAAGTGCAGCAAACAGGACAGAGCGGGCATTTCTTCTTTCGACGTGGATCGACTGAATCCATTTGGGATTTCAAGACGGCTCGTGAACGACGCTGAGTCTTCGTGTTGTACGGTGAATACACGATTGCTTAATTAACTCATCGGAGAAAGTAAGTGGACACATTTTTTTTTTTTTGGAAGGATTGACATTGAAATTCATCTTCTGTTTAGTGCACCAACGAATGGGCCCCAACGTTAACGTTAACGATCGATCCAACTTTTGAATTATTTGACGGACTCACGTACTTTTGTGAATTGTATTTTTTTTCTCGAGTGTTGAACTCACCTGGGAGGGATGAGGTATTGTTAGTTTGTTTTTGGGTTTTCTGGTATCAGATAGTCCTGAGGGGAAATAAGGTCTTGACCAGGGTTTTAACTGAGTTGCTATTTATTCCAATAGACAAAGTT
>JANRMT010062847.1:150801-213454 GCA_026402145.1 Polypterus bichir lapradei | reverse complement strand
TGACCAGGGTTTTAACTGAGTTGCTATTTATTCCAATAGACAAAGTTTAAAGGAGAATGGAGAAGAGGTTTATGTTTTTTTCATTTGACCACTATTATATTATTGTCATGCAATAAATCATTATTTTGTTTTCTTGTTACAAATTTGTAGTCTGGGTTTCATTAAGACTAGAGAGGCAAGTTACCGCTAAAGTTTAAAACTGAAAGTAAAGACGTTACCGGCCTAATTCACCATTCAACTGCCGGGGATCCAGGATTCTTGTTGAATATACAATTAAATTAACCCCTAAGGGTTAAGAATAGGGTTACATATATTATTTCTAATAGCATTACTTTTTGGATTGAAAAATACAGCAATAGCCTCACAAGTTTCACTGGAAGTATTCTGGAGGCGTTCCATTGAGTTACCTGGGTTTAGTAGACGATCAGTTGTAGAGAATAAGACTCTGGGATTACTAGTATTGTTATTTATAATTCTAGAGAAATAGCAGCACCTCTCAAGATGGACTGTGTTATTATATTCTGTTATTTTAACCTTCAATATCTCATAGTGGATAGTTAGTTTAGTTTTACTCCATTTACGCTGAGCTCTCCGGCATGTTCTCTTTAAATCTCTTTGGGTCCTCCATGGCATAACAATGCTAGAAGATTTTTTAACTGTCTTTTCAGGTGCGACTATGTCAGCAGCAGCTCTCACCTTAGTCTTAAATTCTACCACCTTACTATTTACATTATCCTCGCTATTGTAGTTAACACTACAAATGGACTGGTTGCTTAGAATGTTTGTAAATTTTGAAGCTGCTGATGAATCAAAAAAGCATTTTTTAATAATATGCTTCTCGTGAATGATTTCTATTATTATTTCTATATTAAATAGTAGAAGTAAATGGTCTGATAGACCAATATCAATGATCTGCTTCACATCAACTTTCAGTCCTTTAGTAATTACTATGTCTAATGTACGACCTGCTTTATGTGTAGGCTGATTAACGAGCTGTCTCAAATCAAGAGTCCAGGAGTTTCATGAATTCTTTTACTTTTGGGTCACACTGTTTATCGATATGAAAATTAAAGTCACCAACTATTAGGAGTGTGTCATAGTTCGTAATTATAAGTGACACCAAGTCTGAAAATTCCTCAAAGAAAGACGCATGGTATTTAGGAGGCCTATACACGGATAATACTAGAACTACACTTGTACTAACTGATCATGAGAGGCAGAATATTACTTTAAATAGAGATTTTTGACAATAGTGTTTTGACTCTTTTTTTTAAATATGGATGTGCTATGTAATTTTTTTTAGTGAAATTCAAACAAATTGCTTTGTTTATAGGATGATAAGGGCATAAAGGGGCAGTGCTGAACACGTTTTTTAAATAAGAGAAGTATGTAGCAAACCTGAGAATTGAGCAGCTTTATCAAACTTCAGTTGTCTGGAAAATTTGTCTAAAGACAAACTTCTTTAGCTTTACATTTACCAAGCCTGTACTTTCAATCAGCACTATTTATTGACTGGATGTATGAACTGAAGTGTTAAATTAGAACTTTAGAACAATCTGTACAAAAACAGGCCATTCAGGGCAGCAAAGCTTGCCAGTTTTAGCTACTTAATTTTTCCAAAATTCTAGACATCCCTACGAGTCTAATGTCTACTACTGTTCTTAGTAACTTATTCCATGTTTCTGTGGTTCTCTGTTTAAACAAAAACTTCCTAAAGTTTGTGTGAAACTTATCCCAACAAGTTTTCAACTGTTTTCCTGTGTTCTTGCTGAACTCATTTTAAAGTAACGATCTTGATCAACTGTATTCATTTCCTTCATGATTTTTAACACTTCAGTCATGTCTCCTCCTCTTAGTCTCCTTTTTGTTAAAATGAAAAGCCACATCTGTTTTATTCTTTCTTCATAACTCATTCCCTGCAGTCCTGGAATCAGTCTAGTTGTTTATCTCTGGACTTTTTCTTGCACTGCTATGTCATATACATAGCCTGGAGACTAAAACTGTACACAGTACTCCAGATGAGTTCTAACCATTGCATTATAACATTTTAGCGTAACCTCTCTTGAGGTCTACTCCACACATCAGGGTGCTATACAATCTAACATTCTGTTAGCCTTCTCAATGGCTTCTGAACACTGTCTGGAAGTTGATAGTGACAAGTCTTCTATGACTACTAAATCCTTCTCATATGGTGTACTTCCAATTTTCATAACTCTCATTGTGTATTCAAACCTCTCCTTTTTACTTCCTATGTGTATTACTTTACATTTACTCACCTTAAATTTCATCTGCCACAAATCTGCCCAAGCCTTTATGCTGTCCAAGTCCTTCTAATATTGTTCAATATAAATGTTCAATGTTCTGCTTGTCTCTTTCTCTGGCATTGATTTAAATACACAACACAAAAAAATGAAGTGAACAGCTAAATCACACATTGGATTTCAATGAACGAAATATTCAAGTGGAAAATCTTTACTGAGTAAAATAATGTGCAATTCTTTGAGAACCAAATGATGGAAGTCAAAAATTGAAATCACAGCCTGATTCAACTTTCATGAAATTTAATCACAGCAACTCATAATGTAACTCGGGAGTGCGCATTGTCTCCATGTGCCTGTATGCACTGTTGACAATGCCTGGGCATACTTCTGATGAGACGGTGGATGGTCGCCTGGGGGATCTCCTCCCAGACTTGGATCAGGGCATCAGTGAGCTCCTGGACACTCTGTGGCGCTACTTGGCAGCATCGGATGTAGCGATATATACGGCAGTGTGTCAGAGGTTCTAATTTGGATTAAGGTCTAAGGAACATGCGGGCCAGTCAGTGGCATTAATGCCTTTTTATCCACTACCATGCTACACACTTTCTCCACATGAGGCCGGGCATTGTCCTGCTCCAGGAGGATCTAAGGGCCCACTGCACCAGTGTAAGGTCTGGCAGTGGCTCTGAGGATTTCATCCCAGTACCTAACAGCAATTGGGGTACTGTTGCCTAGCACATGGAGGTCTGTGTGACCCTCCAAAGTATTCCTTCCCAGACCATTCCTGAACTACTGCCAAACCGATCATGCTGGGTGATGTTGCAGGCTATATAATGTTCACCATGATGTCTCCAGACTCTTTCACGGCTGTCACATGTGCTCAGTGTGTATCTGTTCTCATCTGTGAAGAGAATGAGGAGCCAATAGTGGAACTGGCAATTGTGTATGCTCTGGCGAATTCCAGTCCCATTAGAGGATGTCAGACTGTCATGCTGCCCACATGGAGTTTGTTTGTGATAGTTTGGTCAGAAGCATGCACACCAGTAGCCAGCTGGAGGTCATTTTGTAGAGCTTTGGCAGTGTTCCTCCAGTTCGTCTTTGCACAAAGGAGCACATACTGGTCCTGCTGCTTGGCTGATGCCCTTTCCCCTTATATCTCCTCCATGCTGTTGAGACAGTGCTGGGAGACACAGGAAACCTTCTTGTTACCTGTGCAACCTGAATGGGCTGCAGGTACTGCCTCATGCAACCAGTAGTGAGAAGGACACTAGAAAAATGTAAAACTTGAGAAGAATCAGTCAGTGAGGTTATGGAGAGAGCAATTGGCTGTGGCCACCACCTGTAAAACCATTCCCATTTGGGTATTGTCTTGCTGTTCCCACTTCAGCACTCCTGTTGTCGCTTTCATTTGTACCCAAGCAGGTAATGTTGATTCACAATTGCTTATGCTTCCTAACTAGACAGATTCATATCCCTGAAGTTTAATTGACTTGGTATTAGAATGTGATGATTAAGTGTTCCCTTAATGTTTGAGCAGTATATATTTGATTATTATAATGCTATACTCTGATCATCTCTCTTTGTTGCTTCTTCATAGGATTTCAGTATGTTGGTAAAACATGACTTCCCTTATCTGAACCCATGCTGACTGTTCAGTAAAACTCCTATTATTAGCATCTCATCCTTAATAACCTCTTCGATTTATTTAAATGTGATGCACATTAAGCTTACTGGCCTGTTGTTGCTTGGATCTGCCCAGTCACACTTTTTTAAATAATGGGATGATATTTTCCATTTTCTAGTCCTTAGGAATTTCCTCAGTGCACTGTAACTTCCTAAAAATATATGTAAAGGGTTAATTTTACTTTTTAAATCGCTCAAGGGTAAATATTATCTGGTTCTGGTAATTTTCTCCATTACAGACTATTTAATCTAAGCAGTACTTCTCACTCTACAATTTCAAAATCACTCAGTACATCCTTAGTAGTTAATTTTACTACTGAGCAGTTAATCCACTTACTCACATGTAAAGACCTCGGAAAAATGCAAGCTTAGAGCATCTGCTCTTTCACTGTCTGTATTTTTAATTATGCTTTACTATTCCTGATATACTTCACCTCGCCCTTGACAGTTCCTTTTCTTCTAAAATACTGTAAGGATCTCTTTGGGTCATCTTTCACCTTACCTGCAATATTCCTCTCTAATTGTCTTTTAGCTTCCCTAATATCCGTCTTAATGTTTGCTCTCATTTGGCCCTATAATTAGCATTAGAGTTATTAGTCTCATATGCCTTGGTTTATACATCTGTTTTTTCTTTTGCAGCGTCTTTTTTATCTCCTTACTTACCCACTGCTGAGTATGTTATAATTTCCTACTAATTCTAATTATTAGAATTTTGTGGTTTTGACATTAATATATGTATAATGTTTTTAAACCAGTTTCTCGGTAACTGTCTCTACACTCAAAAGCGTATCCCAGTTTAACTCTTTCAGATTTGGCCAAATCTGTCTAAAATATACTCTGTCGTAGTTAAACTTAACAGTTTTAGTCTTTGCTCTTTCAAACCTCTGAGAATTTGTATTATATTATGGTCATTTGACCCTAGTGGTTCACTCACTTTGAACCCCATCCAGTTGCAACCCTGAAATAGCCATATTTGGACTATACCAATTATTTATATTTATTAATAATAAATATGCACTCACGATGCTGCAAACAATTTTTGACTAAGAGAGCAGCCTCCCACCTGATGCATCCAGCCACACTCAAATGTAGTCCTATGGCGGACTCTACATGGCAATGTAGAACCTACCCTTATCATTCAGTAGTCGAGGAAAGGTGTAATGTGCCAGCGTCTGAGAGGAGAGTCACTATCACCTGGCACGTGGTATGACATGATTGCTCTTATAATAAATAGCATACATAAACTGAGTGTAGCACCTTGCCAGTCGCATATGGCGTCAAAAACAGTAGTCATGATAGATCTGAAGCTTGGCTGACATGTTCCTTTCTTGTCGGTTAGTTCCCTGTAGTTGGTGTCTGTTGCTAGAAAATCAACCATTGTTAAAACCTGGATATGATCTTTTAGAGCCCTATTCAGGCAGTCTATCTTTCTGATTTTGTGTCCTATCCAGCACAGAGTTCCAAGAGAATGGCTCTTGAAAGTCTAAGTGAACTCATAATGGGCAAAAAAATCCAACCAGTCGATAAAAGCTCCTTCTTTTCGTATATGATGTCTTGCATTTGTTAAGCAGTGCCAAGTATATTTTGTCAAAGCATTAGGCTATGAATAGGCTATATTGTAGCTCACACCTGTGTTTTTATTGTGGTGTAGTTTCTAATCCTGTGAATTGACAACAGGTAGTTTATATAAACTGATGAAAAAACTAAAAAGTTCTTTAGTGTAAATGTGCAGCATATGCTTTCCTAAAGGGAAACTAAAAAAGCATCTGTACATCATATTCATCACATTTGAGGTTTAATGTATTTGTCACATCAACACACATCGTACTAACTGCATGGTGATATGAATTGTTATATGTGAGAATTTATCTGATTTAGCTGCATTTTCTTACTTGGTCAAGGGTGTTGTCATTACTTACTTTCTCCAAAATGTTGCATATGGATGGTTCAGAGTTGCTGTAAATATGTGTAGATTTTCATGTCAAGCTTTCCTTTATAAGTCCTAAGGAAAGTTGCAAACACACAAAAGAAGCTCAAATTGTCCTTTATAAATCTGACCCCAGATCTTAATCTGCAAAAAGAGAAAAAAGGTTAATTCCATACTGAAAAGGAAAGTCGGGGCAGATGAAAGGAGAAAAGGTGAGTGTAGGTGTGAAACAGCTACCATTAGTAAAGTTGAAGGGAAAGATTAAAAATGTTATTCTGTCATTAAGACTTGGAGAAGTATGTGATCCCAGGCTGATAATGAGCTTAGCGTCTTCTGTTTTCCTTAAAAAAACTGTCTTTGAAACCCTGTGAAACAACACCGAGGGATCTGTTTGGCTATGCTCAAAGTGTGAAGTGTTCTACAATAGGCTTTGTAAGATCTTTGATTTTAACGGATTCATAGTGCTTCCTGAAGCAAGTTTTACCAATGTGGATGGCTGGACACCTTTGGATGTAGAAGACAATCTTAAACTAATCAATAATGTATGTGAAATCTGGCACAATGTTTAAAATTACATTCAATACCTGAATAAAAGAGGCTTTAATTAATTGATATTTTACTTTACAGATCACGCTGTGTTCATCCTACAGAAAACCTAAAACTTAACAAGTTAATATTTGTGTTTTCACCTTCTTTGTCCTTACTTGTATACATACTTCACATTTGTAATAAGAACAGCGATTAAAGATTAGAAGCTGTTTGATAAGATCTGTTCTGTACCCATGTACAGTATGTGTTATACTTTCATGTGAATTTTTTAAATGTATTTTTCATCTTATGGTATGTCTACATTTTTATTTCCTTTATATTCCTTTTTATACTGATTCCAAAAATGTGTTTTTTTTAACTTCAGTTTTGTTTTGAGGTAATTTTTTTATTGTTATGAGCCATTTTATTTTAATGGGCTCCAGCATTTTAAGACATGTTGTTAGTATTGTCCTCTGTTACTATCATGTGACACCTAGAAGTCAACTGGTTGTGCTGTAATTATTGTATCAGTAGAAGTCAGGTTGATGTGGCTTTGTTATTAACACAGAGTAAAGGTTGGCATAGTGTACTTCTAGGTTGTCCAAAATTGTGGATATGAAACAAAACATTCTGTGTGCTTTTAGGTTTGCTGAAAAGATTTAAAGAACTTTTTGCAAGGCCATTGACTATGAGTTTTGTTGATTTTTTTGTTTAGGTTTTTGAATTTATTGTGGAGATTATTTTGCTTTACCTGTCATTTTTTGCCTTTGGGCTCTGCCAAAATGTACACTTGCTATTGGCAGAACAGTAATGGATCTGTATTTTATATAGTTCTTTCACAGGGGTGCATTATAAATAGGCACTTTACAAAATAAACAAAAGTCCAGTACAATACGATAAGTGAAAACTAAATTACCCTAAATGCCCCTGATTTTTTTTTTATTTTATTTATTAAGAAGAACAAGTAAAACTATCAGTATAAGTGATATTATGGTAATATGTCTGGAAAATAAACTGTTTAATGACTTCTTTCTGAAAGTTTATTGCATTTAATTACTCCATCTAGTCTATAGTGTGTTCGTGTTGTGGTGTTTGTTCACAAAGTAATTTATTTTTTAGTCTTCATCATGAGGTGTGATATAAATGAAAACTGTGCGAAAGGACAGAACAAAAAGGTGTGTATTGTTGTTTGTGTTTGCATTCAGTCCTAATAATAAAATAAAATGCGGTTTGCTTCTTGTCACTGGATTGTAACCATAGAAACATTAACACATTGTTAATAACTGCTGGTATTAGATTTTTAAGTTATGCAGTGAAACATTCTATTAAAATAGAAAAATAATCATTCCGTAATTCAATAACACATTTATAACATTGCATCTAAAGCCTAGATATCACATTTTTAAAGAAAAAAAAATTATAAAACGTCATTGCATGTTAGGTAAAAGTGTTTTCCTCATTTATAGTCATGACTACTCATGTTACTTTTTAATCCTTTCAGTGTGTAATTGTGCTCTTTTTATGTTTTGACCCTACTTAGTCATGGTCTGCAGTCTGAGCGTTTCGGTTTTACATTGTCTTCTCCAGCTACATGGTTATTTGTGCATAATAAAATAATGCATTGGGAAAACATAATTTTTGAAGCTTTGAATCAAAAGAGTAAAAATTCTTGGCAGCTTGTGTGGAAGGTAATGGCCAATCCCAGGATACATATAAAAAATAGGAAACAAAAAGGTACAGTAAAAATATTCTTTTCTTTATAGTGTGTATAGTCTATGTAAATAGTTTAGAGAATATATTTAAGAGGAAAATTGTATACTTTCTGAGTAAAATTTTTTTAAACTAATTTCTGGTACTATTCAAGATATGATTACCCTGTTAGACTACACTATAAAAGAGTTTGTGCAGATCTGTTTCT
Organism: Polypterus bichir lapradei; assembly: GCA_026402145.1. Taxonomy (NCBI): domain Eukaryota; kingdom Metazoa; phylum Chordata; class Cladistia; order Polypteriformes; family Polypteridae; genus Polypterus; species Polypterus bichir. Next base: position 205,137 of record JANRMT010062847.1, on the reverse strand, counting down.
TGCCATTATTGCCATTGTACTATTTCCAGTATAGCTATATTGAACATAGAATGAAATTGTAAAAGATCACTATATACTATTTGGTGATCGTGAAACAAAGTTAAGTTTAATGTGGAAAACTCTGTGATTTCTGTTATTGAATACATGGGGGAGTTAACTTTTTCTACAGAATTGCCTCTATCTATTGCTTTGCTGCTGATGTTAGAATTGTACCCCTTCCAGTTGGGACAGTAGGTATGGTAATGTAACTATACATAAACCAATTTGTTTCCCTTAACAGTACTGGGTAAAGTACTGAAACATAACTGTTAACAAATACTGTCATAGTGTTTAAAATAATTAGTTACCATTATAATTTGCTAGCAGGGCTTAAACAATAGCATTGCCATTAATTGTGATTTTTGTGTTCCACTGCATAGCTTACAGTAATGCTTATGTAATCAATTTTACGTAGTGCTTATACAAATTATCGAAGCATAATATTATTTATTTAATTTATATACATGTCTTTGTGGACCTGGAGAAAGCATATGACAGGGTGCCTCGAGAGGAGCTGTGGTATTGTATGAGGGAAGTGTGACAGTGGTGACAGTGTGACAGTGGTGAGGTCTGCGGTAGGAATGACGGATGAATTCAATGTGGAGGTGGGATTACATCAGAGATCAGCTCTGAGCCCTTTCTTATTTGCAATGGTAATGGACAAGTTGACAGACGAGATTAGACGGTAGTCCCCATGGACTATGGTGTTTGCTGATGACATTGTGATCTGTAGCGATAGTAGGGAGCAGGTTGAGGAGACCCTGGAGAGGTGGAGATATGCTCTAGAGAGGAGAGGAATGAAGGTCAGTAGGAACAAGACAGAATACATGTGTGTAAATGAGAGGGAGGTCAGTGGAATGATGAGGATGCAAGGAGCAGAGTTGGCAAAGGCAGATGAGTTTAAATACTTGGGATCAACAGTACAGAGTAATGAGGATTGTGGAAGAGAGGTGAAAAAGAGAGTCAGGTAGGGTGGAATAGCTGGAGAAGAGTGACAGGTGTAATTTGTGACAGACAGGTATTAGCAAGAGTGAAAGGGAAGGTCTACAGGACAGTAGTGAGACCAGCTATGTTATATGGGTTGGAGACGGTGGCACTGACCAGAAAGCAGGAGACAGAGCTGGAAGTAGCAGAGTTAAAGATGCTAAGATTTGGGTGTGACGAGGATGGATAGGATTAGAAATGAGTACATTAGATGGTCAGCTCAAGTTGGACGGTTGTGAGACAAAGTCAGAGAGGCAAGACTGCGTTGGTTTGGACATGTGCATAGGAGAGATGCTGAGTATATTGGGAGAAGAATGCTAAGGATAGAGCTGCCAGGGAAGAGGAAAAGAGGAAGACCTAAGAGAAGGTTTATGGATGTGGTGAGAGAGGACATGTAGGTGATGGGTATAACAGAATAAGATACAGAGGATAGAAAGATATGGAAGAAGATGATCCGCTGTGGCAACCCCTAGCGGGAGTAGCTGAAAGAAGAAGAAGAAGAAGTATATAGCAAGGTACAGATATAATAGATATGGATATTGACTCCATTGTTCTTAAGATTTTTAATTATTTCAGTGTGTATACTGTTTGTGTTTGAAAATTTTAAAAAGTTCTGTGAGTTTATAGAGGTTACTTCTAGAAAGCTTATGTATCATATCAGAACAAGGCACTTTCATGACTGCCTGCCATTAAAAGGATTATAAGCATTTTTCCAGCTCTAAAATCCTTCTTTTTTTTCTCAAGAAAACTCCCCCAAAGTTTTAAAGCTTTTCTTTGATGATGATTTTAGTGGGATTTCTCATTCATTGTCAAACAGTACTGTCAGTCTTTAACTCCCATATAAAGGAAGTTGAAAGGAATGACAATTCCTTAATAGAGGTTTTTGAACCTTCTGTAAGGAATATTCTGGCAGAAAGAAGTAGATATCAATTTATTTCCCTTAGAGTTAAGGAAATGTTTGAGAAGTGGGAGGAAGAGGGATATACTGATAAATGTGTAGTTTAAAAAGAAATGTCCAGAATTTGTATAACTCCTGTATTAAATACTTGAACATGTGGCTGAAACCACTGGAAGTTTCTTCATTCAGGTGGATTAAGAGACCCAATTGAGTGGGATAGTGTGGCTTATACAATAAGGTACCTTCATAACAAGGGAGTGTGTGTAGCTGATGTGAAATGTTTCTACCAATTTTGTATTTTTAAAAACTTTGTAGCAGTAAGGAAGGGTACTGATGCTTCTGTTCCTTTTAATTTAAGATGGGCTAATTATTTTAGCCATTGTAAGAATGAAGAGTTGTTCTCCAATTTTCTTTTTTCTCAATGATGGAGATACAGTGGTCTAAAGACAGAAATGCTCTCACTATTGATTTAATTAAGGAGTTAATGCTCACAAGATTCAATTTCAGTAACATGTTATGTAATGATTTTTATTCATATTTATCTAAAAACCCAGATTTACTGAGAAAAATAGCCTCAGTGGAAAAATATAAAAATGTAGATAAATGCAAATAAACTAAATTGGAAAGTGAAGTGAGTTTACCATGGGCATCATTTTTGCAGGTTTACAACAGTTTAGCTATCCAAATAAAATGGAAGGAATGAAGTCTGCTAAGAGGCTAGAAATATTTAAAATATTTAATGGGTTATTAGTTTGCCAGTGACAGTGATTGTGGCCATCATATCATAATTATAGTGATAAACTACTGCTAAAGATTTATATCATCTGTAATATAAAAGTCAATATATGTATGTATGTGTGTGTGTGTATGTATGTTCCAGCATCACTTCCGAATGGTTGGAACAATTTTCATGAAACTTGATACACATGTTTCTCATTGGGCGACTAAAAATACTGTAGGGTGAAATCAACCCTAACCCACCCCCTTTTGTGTAGGGTGGGGGTGATCTTGCAGTCTTGTATGCATGTTATCATCCAGTTGACACTCTGAACGACCACCAGAGGGTGAACTGGAGGTGACTGCCAGCATTCTTTATGTTTGAGCACCACCACACCCCTGTTGCTTTTGGAATTAAATAGAGTTGGCCGGGTTGGCATCCAAATCTCTTATATATACTGTAGAAACGTTTCTAGTGTCAACTGGATGATTGCCTTTGTATAATTAATAATAAGGGAGTGTGTCTCTTTCGGGTAGCATTGTGGAGCAGTGGTTACCAGTGCAGCCTTACAGCTCCAGAATTCTAGGTTCAGGCTCCAGCCAGGGTGTTTGCTTTAAACAGCTCCAGTGTTTGAGTGAGAGTTACTCCTCCAGGTACAGTGGTTTCCCTTTCATATTTCAAAGACATGTATGCTAGGCTGCCGATTGTAAATTTGGTTTGGTGTAAATGAGTGTGGGTATGTACATATTAGTACTCTGAAATTGATTTCCTTCCACTCTTTCACCTGTTGCTTCTGGGATGGACACTGGCTTTTCACAAACTGGAATATGAAATGTGTGTTACAAAGTGGGTGGATGGATTCATCTTGCAGTTTCAATAAAGTATAGTCCTTAAGATGTTACAGGGGTTCTAAATCATTTGCTACTGTAAGAGAACAGGATGATTTTTCAGTTGATTCTACATTTAACCAGGAGCTAATGTGGTGATCTAAGAACAGGATCATTTTACTATGCTGTGTTTGTCATTATCGTTGCTGTAGCATTGTGGATTATGTATTTTGTGGAAAGAGAGTGATTTAAGATTAAAGCATTGACATTTTTTATTTGTATCATAGACTTTAAAAGTGGTCCTATTTTTTACGTTCCTAAATGGAGTAAAACAAGTTCAGATAAAAGTAGGTTAGTATGATGACAAAAAAAAAACTTCTGAGTCAAAGATGTTCTTTAAATTAAATTAAGAGAATGTATCAGCACTGATGTTCATCCCCTGTACTACCCCCAAATTTATTGTTTTGAAATTCTACTTTCTAACAAGTCTGCAGTTTTTTTTCCATGTTTTTGAACTTACTCTTTGCAGTTTGTGTTTCCAAAAGACACTGGTTGTCATCATTAACTGTATAGTGAAGCACAAAGTCATTTAAGACTTACCTCACATAGCCCCCATTTGCTCTGAAGGTGTGTACATTTCCTGTTCAGCCTGTTTGACACAACCTTCTTGCAGCATTCACTGGGAAAGGCTCGACCTCTCCCTAACTCCATGTTTGCAAATCTTTCGTAACCTACACCTGAACAGGAGACAAAATAAAACAAATACTGTAAGTAAGTAAGTAAGTATAGGAGCAGCCTTCCTTTATTGTGTTGGATAAAACTGAACTAATTACAGTCATTATTTCACCAGTTGTTTTGTTTTTCTTTTTAAGCTATTAATGTGTTCATAAGGTAGGAGTATACAAAATGAACGAGATTGTAGTGAAGAGGAGAAGGGAAGGAAAATCCAAAGTCTTTTTTTATTCAGTCTTGTTGTTTAACTATGTTTTTCCTACTAGACAAAACAAGTTGAGTTTTGAGTCCCCTTACCAGGTTTTATATTATTTTATAACTATTAGTTTCATATTATGTATGGCTTAGCACTGTCACTTATTTCCTTGGAAAACTAAATTACCTTATTGTATGATGATGCTTTGAAGAATCTGAGAGTAGCAAAGAGAAAAGTCACTTCACTTGTAGGCATTAAAAGTTAGTGCAGTGTTTCCTCTTTGTAGGAACTATAAAATATTTTTGAAAACTAGAATGAATTGTTTATTTAAACTCAGGACAGGCATTAATTTGAAAGATTTGTTTTTGTTAATGGTATATTGTAAAATTAATATCCTACTTAGAGGAATGTTCTGTCTTATACTTGTTTCCTTTGGTGTCCACTTTCCTGTAGTAGTAACTGAGATAATGTAAGCTTACTTACTTTATCTTACTTTAATCAACTTGTGTACAGTACTAGGCAAAAAAAGTTGCAGTACGGCCTCTGCTAGCATTATTGAAGTATGAGCAACCGTGTTATGAGCTTGGATAGCAAAAATAACCAAAAGGTGGTGCTCGTGATGCATTATTTGTTTATAATAAATTGCTTAATTAAATCTTTCACTGTATGCATTTAAATCTATTTAATAGGAAATTTTACAGCTACTATTTTAGGTCATTTACTATTTGGGAAAACACTCTTTAAGTATATGTTCTGATAATTTAGAATTTATATTCTTTATAGAAAGGCATGCATTTTTACACTTTCTCTGAATACTTGTGTTTATTATCACATTGAAAAGTACTTATACTTCCTATTGAGAGGCTTCTAAAAATAATATGGAACTAGTAATCTAAAGAAATTAATATCTATAATGATATTAATCCACCAGTTTGTTGACAACAGTTCGTAACTGGGTGATTTTAATTCAGAATTTGCTATAGGCAAGTTAGCTTATTACATACTGATTTCTAGGCAGTTCTATGATTTGTGGGGGAAAAATGTAAAATGCTTCCACACACAGTGCAGTTAAAGGTCTCTGTATCTGCCACTAAAACAAATTAAACAGTGCGTGCAGTGCTACTTTCTAAGATCTGGTCAAAGCTCTAGTGCTAATAAGCCTACAGATCTAAAGAGAAAGTGTCTTTTCTGGACATGATAAAAGTAAATATGATACGAATGAGTCCATAGTTTGTTAATAAGAAAGAAAAAAAAACAAAAGCTGTGAAGCGATCAAAGCACATTATCAAAACAATAAGAAACATTTAAAGTAGACACAGGCACAAAAAGAATGTATAAACTCCACACACATTGACTAGACTAGGGATTTGAACACTGATGCTGTCACACTGGTGTTATTTTTGCAGAGCGAGTGTTTCTGCAGTTGTAGTCCAATATTTGTGAATTTCACTTTTTCTGGGAGGGAATGACTTTTATTTTTTTACTTCATGGAAAATAATTGTTTCTATTACATTTATAGATTTCTGCATTAATATGGAAGTAATTTACAAACATGTAAACTGTATTGATGCAAGTTAATTTTGCACGGGAGTGCCTTGCTCTATACAAGTGTTTTGGCAACAGCTTCCTCCCTGATGCACAGCAGGAAAATCTGGTCATTTTATTTGTTTGGGGATGGCATCCTGAAAATAATTCTAGTAGTCAAGTGTAATTTTAAGCTGTTTAATTTTATTTGTTTTTGCACAGTATTGCATGAAAGCAGGATTACAAAATGAATTTCTAGATGGAACAATGTTCATTTTCAATTAATAAAATGAAAAATGCATCCCCAGAAAATTTCCATACATTTTTGAAAATAACAGGCTTGCACTTTAAACTTCAACTGTTAATTTAAGTAATGCTCATAGCTGCCAAAACTTGTTTCAGTAATTGGAACTAGATTTGGACTGGCAAATTTTCATTAAAAAAAAAAAAAAGACAGTTGGAATCAGCCTGGAGAAGCTCGAATCGGTGTAACTCTAAAATGATCTCAACGTGATATGTGTCTACACAGAGTTTCTTCTAGAAGTAAAAGTATAATCTAGTTTATTTGCAGACCAAACCATGAATTTGATTCGTTCAGTTACTACTTTTTCATTTAGAAGCTGAGCACTACAGTGGTTGAATAGCAAAGTGGTGTAATTGGATAGCTTGTGTCCAGAAAGTTAGGATTCAACCCTAGCATGAAGTCAACATATTTCCCATAATACATATGTATTTCTTAAATCAAAATAGTAAAGAAAAAATATTTTTAAAAATAGGAAGGCAAATACTTTGGGTGCTGAATTGATCTGAAGCCTTAAAATCAATAATAATAAAGTCCATACAATTAAAAAAAAAAAAACTAATGAAGCTGAATTATAACAATGTTTCTAATATTCAGTAGCAAAATGAGATTATTAATAACAACTAATAATTTTAGACTGGTTGTATTTTAAAGTTTTGTTTTGTGCAGGTGATAAGTCACAGTTTTCAAAACCTTTGCTCCCTTATTAAAAGGGGAGGTGGGGCAAAAACTACAATGTAAACAATAATCCAACAACAACAATAATCATAACAGTCCCTTTACTGGAATAGCATATGAGACACTGTTCAATTTAAATTTTTAAGTAATCAAATCTCCCCCTCAACGTTCTGAAATTGTCTATCTGCTACTTTACATTAAACCCCTTAAGCTCTTCTCTCATGTCCTCAGACTCTCAAATAGGTTTTGCTCTTTGGAGTAGATGTGGAGGAGTTCCATTCACTGCAAAGCATTAGTAATAACACTTCACAGTTGGGTAGGGGGCGGGACTGTGCTTGCACTTTTGTTTGGGCTTCACCTGGCTATAATGTTCAAGTTTAGCTGTAGCCTAGACTTGAACAGCTATTGTGCATGAGCAGAGAGTGAGAGTATAAGTTGGAGTTATTCAGGACATCATAGCTGGGGTGTGGGGAAAAAGTGAAGATAACGTTAGTGACCGCATCCCTTCTCACCCTGAAGGGGAACCACTTCATTCTCGCCCAGAAGAGGATCTCTAGTCATACATGCATCACAGGATCATCTAATAAACCCACAGAAAGTCTGAAAATCAAAATTATAAACATAGTGTCAAATTACAGTGTCCAGTACTGCATTTGGGAGAAAATATTGTTTCAGAATGCCGAGAGCTTTTCACGGGTGGGGCTGGATGGGACAAAATGAGAGTGTGTGGCAGTAGGATGGAGAAGACAAGATGTCTGATGGACAGCCAACCTTTAAATAATGGGATTTTGAGAAAGAGGACATAGACTTTTTTGGGAAATGAATAGATCAGAACGTCGGGCAGGCATTAGTGCTTGTTTTTATGGAACATGATTGCAGTGATGATGAACAATTTAATAGAGATTGCTAATGGTATTTTACTGACAGGAGGCTCAGTTCTGATTTTTAACTTCTATCTGATCTTTTTGTTTGTATGTTCAAATTAATTTAGCAAATGATTCCAATCTGCTTTCACTGTGTTCTGATAGCTACCCTGAATCTGCAAAATTAATTCAAATAATTTCATTGGGTATTAGGAGCCCTAACGGGCCACCTCAAAACCAGTTTGTAGATAGTGGGGGTTTCAGTCATTAGTGGGACTGAAGCACAGGTTTCCTTCAAGAGTTTTGGATAGTATGTTGGCTTCTGGGTACATAGGTGGGAGACCTCCCTGTAAAGTTGAATAGGTTCTTTTCCAACGCAGGGGTGGATCCAGTTGTCATTGTCGAAGTTAGAACAATCACATACATAAGAGTAGGCTGTCAGTTTCTCAATCCACATTTAAGGAGTTAGGTGCCAGGTAGAGGAGCAGAACGGACAAGGTAGTCTTTGAAATTCTGCCTGTTCTATGTTCCAGTCCATGTAAGACTGAGGATATTAGAAGGCTTAACGCATGGTCCAGATCTTGATGTAGGATAGAAGGGTATAGGTTTATGGGTGGATTAATGGGTTTGGAATATGGGTGGCTAGATAACATGCTACATGCTGACTTCAAATTGATTACAGAGAATTCTGTGAATTCATCAGCTCATAAATGGCAAGCCAGTGGAATTAGTAAATATTGCTGCAGATTGGAGACATTATGAGTGTGTCTGTACATAAAAACATGTATACATGATAGAAGATTCATTCTTCAATACTCCTCCTGAAAATACACATATAAAGCACAACATTTCAGAAGACATGTAGCAAATCTGGGTCACAGTAGTGAAAATAAAATTCTGTTGTGCAACAGTATGTGTGGAGTAACTTTCTGTTTAAACTAATAGCATTGTGACAGTATAATCATAATCTTTCTATATAGCCCCCATAAACTTGTAAATTAATTTAGGTTCCTGGAAAAAAAACTGAATAGCATAATATAGTTATGAAATCATTTGAAATTGAAGTTAACGATTTGTGTTAATTTTTAACCTATGGTTCCTGTTTGACATATCCTTCCAAAGGTTTACAAAGAACTCGCTTACCATCCAATCAATGAACAGTGTCACAGCATACTTTGAATTAAATGAGACTTCAGCAATGCAGTCAAAGCCTATAGCTTCAATCTTTTTGCCATGTTGATCATGTAATTTTTTACCACATCTTTGTCTTCAGTCAGTGTTACACCACTCGAGAGGATGATTGTTATTTTTGTTCTCACTGTTGTTTTAGAATTTATGATGTTAACCTCAAATTTTCTTGCTTTCCCCAACTCCACCATGTTTATGCCAAGTTGGCACCCATGGTGTCCACTGCTGCTGTTTCTTTCTTTCTATGTACGTTTTTGATTCTGTTGTGACAATTGTGAATGTTTTCAACAAGTATGTTTGTTTTTTTAACCAACCCATATGTGTTTTGGAGCCAAGAGAGTCCAGTGCATGCCAAAACGTATTTCTTTATTACTGAGCATAAAGTGCCATTCTGCACTTACACCAGTTTGTTAAAATCTGCATTCAAGCACACAGTGCAACTTTCATTGAAACCACAGTAAAAATTATGAGTTGGAAGAAACTAAACAAACAAAAAAATAATTCTTTTTAGTACTGTATGCATGTCTTTGTAGAAGTGAAAGGAAAACCCATTTTATACCGGAGAAAATGCAGACTTTTCACAACAACTGTACTTGGGATTCAAATGCAACAACTCTAATCAGTGTCTTTTTTTAATTTCCATTTTGTCTGCTGTGTGGATGATTTGAAAGTGTGCATGAGACACAACAAAAAGGAATGTAGTGCATTGATCAGCCTTTGAAGTGCCTAAATGCAATAAGTTATATTAAGGACAAAGTTCTTAAAAATTAAAAAAAAAAAAAAAAGTCAAATGTTTTCCACATAAACAACTTGCTATATATTTTAGTTACTTAAATACATGATTTTAGATCATTGTAAAGTAAAACTAATTAGTGAATGTCTTTATCATTAAGGGCAAACTGTTCTTACTATGTATTAAAAAATGATAGAACAGAAGATTAAAACCTAGCAGGATCTAATTAATAACATATTAGTATAAGTATTTATATTGGAGAAAATTATTCTCTTCTCTCTTTTTTTACTGTTAAAGTTTTACTCTGGCAGTTGGTGGTCTTCTCTTTCTCACGGGTCGGAGTTGAATTGAATTTAGTTTTAAGTTTGACTTGGTTATATGGAATGTACTTGCTTTTAATAAATTCAATAAAGTAAAAAATATAGAACATTATACAGAAACATTTTGATGCATACAATATTTATGAAAAAGACCAGTAACAGCATACTGCACGATAATGTGCAGTGAATACACTTCACTTGAGCATTTATAGTTTTCAGGCTCTTTCTCTGTACGTTTAGCCTTCATTTGCTCAGAGGTTGATGCGCTTGCTGTTTCCTGACCAGCTCTTCTCTTTTCCACCCTAGCGGCCCACTTCTTCTGTTCTTTCGTTGGCATCTTTTCGCGTTAAAACTGATTGTCCATTTTTGTGTTGCAGTTGCTTAGTACGTTTTCCTTAATATTTCACTTAAGCTGGCACTTAACTCTTCAATCTGCCTCAAGAATGATTTAAGATTGAAGAGGTAGGGGAAGTGACGGCGAAGGTGGTAGGGATGAGAATGGCGCCCGTAGGCAAGCGCCCCACGGCCACCCTGCTGGCCTCTGCCAAGAGATGATTCTACAATACAATAGAAATAAAAATAGGAATAACCTTGGAGGTCAATCGTCACCCCGAAAGCGTATAGTAGATGTCACGAAGTAGATGTGTACCAAATTTCAGGTCAATAGGTCAAACGATTTGCGAGTTACAGGTGATTTAAAATCCTGGACAGACAAACTAACAGCCACGGTAACGTATTTTTATATATATATATATACAGTACAGGCCAAAAGTTTGGACACACCTCCTCATTCAATGTGTTTTCTTTATTTTCATGACTGAAGGCATCAAAACTATGAATGAACACATGTGGAGGTATGTACTTAACTGATTACTGCTTTGCACACTCTTGGCATTCTCTCGATGAGCTTCAACAGGTAGTCACCTGAAATGGTTTTCACTTCACAGGTGTGCCTTATCAGTGTTATTTAGTGGAATTTCTTGCTTTATCAATGGCGTTGGGACCAGCAGTTGTGTTGTGCAGAAGTCAGGTTAGTTGGACGATCATTTATTTTTCAACAGGACAATGACCCCAAACACACCTCCAGGCTGTGTAAGGGCTATTTGACCAAGAAGGAGAGTGATGGAGTGCTGTAAATGGTCATGAAAATGAAGAAAACACATTGAATGAGGAGGTGTGTCCAAACTTTTGGCCTGTACTGTATATATAATATGATGAAATTTGTTGTATACATTTTCATAGAGAATTTTACTGTGTTGATGCCATTTTATCGTTTTATCTAGTAATGTGGGCAGCACGATGGCACAGTGGTAGCGCTGCTGCCTAGCAGTTAGGAGACCCGGGTTTGCTTCCCAGGTCCTCCCTGCGTGGAGTTTGCATGTTCTCCCCGTGTCTGTGTGGGTTTCCTCCGGGTACTCCGGTTTCCTCCCATAGTCCAAAGACATGCAGGTTAGGTGCATTGGCGATTGTAAATTGTCCCTAGTGTGTGCTTGGTGTGTGGGTGTGTGTGTGCCCTGCGGTGGGCTGGCACCCTGCCCAGGGTTTGTTTCCTGCCTTGCACCCTGTGTTGGCTGGGATTGGCTCAAGCAGACCCCCGTGACCCTGTAGTTAGGATATAGCAGGTTGGATAATGGATGGATCTTGTAATGTGTCCTTGATTGGCTTGAAATCATAATTAAATAAAATGGATTTTTATCATTGTTAGCATTTTCTACAGAAGAAATTGACTTTGAATGTTCTTTGAGAGGATGTTAACCTAAAGTCCAAATGGTGTTCAACTTAAATTCCACAGTATAAGAAAAGATTATTGCTGAGTTTTCACACAGGATTAAACCGAGGTCTTTACTGGTATAATCCCATTTCAACCTTTTGCTGCTCTACTTCCTAGATTTTCTGCTGGTAGCATGCCATTTAAACCTTTCGCTGCTCCACCTGGTGGATTTTTGAACTAGCGCAACTACATTACTGAAAATTTCTGAAACAGTACACAGTGCAGTACAGCCAGTGTACCACTTCACGCATTCTTCTTGGCTGCATTCTTTTGCTGATTAGTGACATTAAATTGGCCTTTTATGAGTGAGTGAGTGAAGGAGGGAGGGTGTTTGAATAAATTGGCTCTTCCACTGTTGGTTCCTACTTTCTGCCCGTTGTTGGTTGGTTAGCTTCTCAGGAATTAATAATCCTTGAAAAAAGTGGGCTGTTAACATGGAATGTAGGAAGAAAGGAGTTTTACATTGTTACTCTTTTGTCCTTTCTATCTCAGGGGAGGGCAAAGTCAGTCCTGAAGGGCCGCAGTGGCTGCAGGTTTTTGTTCCAACCCAGTTGCTTAATTAAAATCCTTGTCAATTGTTTAATTTCATGGCTTGTTAGTGTGTTTTTCCTTTTTAAGGATATCATCCAAATGATTTGAAGTCTAATACAGGCAAGTAATTCTCAGTGCTTCGCTTTTTTCTCTTCACTTTCCTTCCTAGTATTTAATTAAACCAAACAGTGCACGATAAATACACAAAGAAACACGCTAAATGTAGAAATGCTGGTTTCTTTTGTCATTTGGATCTTATTGTTAATAAGGAGCCATTAAAAACCAAGACTACAGCTGTTTAAGACTAAAATAAGAAATAAGGTTCAAAATCTTAACCAGCGAAACAACTAAAATGAAACAGAAGTGTTACTTGAGCAATACGCACTTCTAATTAAGCAACTGGGTTGGAACAGCCCACCAGGAACGAATTTGCCCACCCCTGTTCTAGCTTCATAATATGCTGTGTTTCTTGCTTTGGCATTTAAGTATTTTTATTAAGTATTTTAAGTGTCTGACTTGTTAATTCCATATATTAATTTCATGTTCAGAAATGAAGATTCTGATGGAAATACTGTTTTGCTTGTGTTTTTGCATGTTTTTAATTATCATTCTCTCCAATTTAGGTCCCAGCTCTTCCTTGCACATTCTTCCCCTGAAGCCAGGTGCCTCCTATGCACATAAGTGGAATGAGCACATGACCCCCTTGCACATCTCTGTCAGTAGGCTCCCAGTTCTGGCCTCTATGACTAATTCAACGGACCCACGCTTCCGCCTCAAATGGAAGGCAATTGTGGTGCTATTGGCTTTGATAGCAGTACTAGCAGTGGTGATGTATTTTCATAGCTCTTCTTTCAGTGATCCTAGGAATTTAATAAAGGGAACCCGAAGATTTAAAGCTGGAACAACTTTAAAAGGACTATACAATGAAACTTACCCTCTTAGCCCCCCTGAACGCACACCACATGGAATACGCTATCGGATTGCTGTTATTGCTGACCTTGATACTGCTTCACTCAGCAAGAAGGACCACACATGGTTCAGCTATCTGAAGAGGGGTCATCTGGTTGTGTCAGAGAGTGGTGATACAGTAAATGTGGAATGGGACAAGGAGGATGTTGTTTTGGAGAGCCACTTGTCGGAGAAGGGCAGAGGCATGGAACTCTCTGAGCTTGTTGCATTTGATGGGAAGTTGTACAGCGTGGATGACCGGACAGGAGTGGTGTACCGCATAGAGGGCAATAACGCCATACCCTGGGTAATCCTCTCAGATGGGGATGGTTCTGTTCCAAAAGGTCAGATGTCCTTTGTTAATACTTTGACATAAAAATGCTTATTTGGTAAAAGTGAACAAAAAATGTATAGAAAATTAATTGTTTTCTGTGCCCAAATGGGACACACCATAATTATAATACTACTAATGAAAGTGCTCTTTTCCTTTTTTTAAACGAGGCAGTACTCATTTTTAAAATTTAATAGCATCAATCTGTCTATGTTCTGAGTAGCTTATTAAGGAACTGAAAACTATCCAATAGCATTTGGTACAAACCTGTCATGGGTGGGATATTTTCAAGAGAGTTTTCAGGATTATTGAATATCCTCTTTTTCTTTTACAGATACCAAAATAAAATGAAAGAGAATCTACTGTTATACAACAAAATTACTAAAATAAATACCTGTATAGGAAGTTGTAAAAGAAAAGGCAAATAACAGCCCAATCAAAAATCCATGAGGTGTTTTACAGACAAAAGTTAATTCAGCTCATCAGGCACATTTGCTTGTCTTATAGCTAATTTGTCACAATATGTCATCCACATTTTTTTTAAATATTGTCGCTCCAACTGCATTACTTAGTAATGTGCCCCCTGATTTCCATGACTCTAAAGAAGTTTTTCCTGACTTCAGTTAGAAATGTAGGTTTCCGTATATTCCCACTAGTGTCCTTGTAGTATGTGATTCAGTAATTAATTTAAATATTTCTTTTGAATCAATTTTATCAATACATTTTGAGATTTTTTGAAGGCAAGGATTAAGCCAACCAATCTTCCCTGCTCAAGAATTAAAAGGTGTAGGTCCTATAGTTTGTCATGGTAGAACATTCCCTTTAGTGCCAGAATGCATGTGTTTGCTTTATTCAGCACAGAGTTTACAATTGCCTTTTTTGTATCATGATCACCAAGATTGTAAATCTATTGCTTCAGTGTAATAACCCTTGATTTATATTTAATGTTTTTATAGTCTAACCTAGTTTTTTTTTTTTTTTTTTTTTTTTTTAATGATCCATTTTCTTGTACTTTGCCTGGAAAATGAGAAGCTTGTATCAACAATTAACCACTAAATGCATTTTATTGTACTATATGCATGTCTTTGTTCCCTGAGCCTTGCTGTTCCACCTGAAATACATTTTAATTAATTAAGCAAAATGTGGTGGCAAGCTATTAATGTGGTAAAATGATCACAATAAAGTGCCCAAAATGCAATGGTGTTTCACATGGTTCTACGTCTAAGTGGACTATAAGAGTGTGACCTAAACACTTTTACTTACAAGAAGTAAAAATAGATGAAGTCACCATTTAGGTAGGTTAAAAGTTGAGGTGATTTCTTATTTCTTCAACCGTTCGTGTAGAATTACTATGTGGTATTGATGTGATGTTCTACCACTCAGCAGACTCTGGTATTGTAATATTGCATTATCAACTATAAATTAACACTAGAAGTGCCATTTACCATGCCAATAGGTTTGTGTCTTTACATTTTTTTAATGCTAAAGACCCCCTATTACTG
Organism: Polypterus bichir lapradei; assembly: GCA_026402145.1. Taxonomy (NCBI): domain Eukaryota; kingdom Metazoa; phylum Chordata; class Cladistia; order Polypteriformes; family Polypteridae; genus Polypterus; species Polypterus bichir. The sequence goes on along the minus strand of JANRMT010062847.1, from coordinate 190,053 downwards.
CTTCAGGGGATGCTATTGAACACTGGTGCCCAGGTGTGACTTGTTGGTTGTCACTCCTCTAGCTTGCATTTGACCATGTTTACTGCTCTTTTAAACTCCACAATACCCTTCTGATTCTCTTATTGACGTTATTGAATGTTGCTACCCAACTGTGAATTTCTGTCTCTGTTCTGCAAACAACTAGCCAATAATCACAGAAAAAAATTAAACTCGTATCATTCACATTATTTCACCACATGATGAAAAAAGATTAAATGTGAACACTTTTCATTGCTCCAGCTCTTTTAGTTAGGTAGAAAATGTTCTGAAATGGCATCATGTTTTTCAAGCAACTTAGAGCATCAAAGGTTGCTGCAAGACTCTGAAATACCAGAACAATATCAGAGTTTAAAATGGCTAGAAATCACAACCTTTGGCATTGATTCCTAAAGGCAGAATTGCCACACTGTATTATTGTCTTGAAGTGTCTACTGACAAGAAGCAGTAACAGTTATTAATTACTTTTACTTATTCACACGCTGTTCTTAGTCATTTTCTTTATTTCTTCCATTCTCAACTCTGCATGCACTGTAAAGACAATAGGTGATTTGTCTTAGGCACTTCATTCTCTCTTTTCATTTCCTTACTCATTTTCTAATCAAGTGTGGACACACTGTAACAGAAAGCACATAATGCTGAATGTTGTTTGGTATTCGGAACTTAATAACCACGTGCAGGTGGTTAATTTCATTGGTTCTTTCAGAAGTCAACTATTTTGATTTGACAAAAAATGTAAAAGTCTAATAAATACAATTCAGATTTTTTGTTATGTCATATATACAGCATAAAATGAAAGTCTTGTTTGATGCAGCACCTCATTAATCCCCACCAACCCCAGAGGTTGAGTAATAAGTGCAAAGCCAGCAGCAAAGAGCATGGTGTCGGAATGTTTCCCATATCCCACACAAAGATGAAGACACATATACAAGAACCTGTGAGGGCCGATGCAGTGTGGGAATTCACCAAATATGAACTGATATCATATGGCTGTACAGAGCTAGTGTTCAAAGTATTATAGGTAGTGCTGCAGAGCTACTACCACAAAATTATGCAATTTTTATGGTTTGATGTCAGAGAGATGTAGTAGTACATCTGCTTACTATTTTTTGCTATATCAGGCACTATACACACATTTTTGACAATACTGCATTATGTCTTATAAGCCAGGTTAACCATTAATGAACACTTATTTCAGATGAAATGTTGATGTCCTTTGCACTCAGTGCATTTCAGACTAACACAATAATTTTGGTATAACATTTTGAATGCTTGTTATTGCAAATAAATATTGTATGTGATAAATGCTATTTTAACTGGAGCAAAGACCGAGACTGTGGTGTAGCAACTTGTTATGCCTATCACAGGCAAAGGGAGAAATGTCACTGTTGACAATATTTTCAAATCACTTTCTCTGGCAAACATACAAAATTCTCATGCCATTCTCATGCCAAAAAGACAAAAGAAAATGAGATGTAAAGAAGATTAAGTTGGGAACTTCACTCCACATAAAGACAACAAACTCAGACATGGCAAAGTTGGTGGCCACTTAGAAAGTGCAGACTCGGGCCAGGGAAATGGGGAGGCAGATATATACTCACAACACAAAACAAAGGGGAGTTGCATACAGTGCTGCCATTTTGTGTGTGGAAGCTATTAAAAAAAAAAAACAAAAAAAAACTAGGAATTTGTGCGGACTCCTAGTATTGATTGTTTTGTGATCAGTCAGCTTGTGGCTTGTTACCTAAATACATATACAGTACACTAATAGTGAGTAGAACTATAAGTTTAAAACTACATTAAAATATTAGTTTCTGCTTAATTTTTGATATGCATAGCTGATTAAAATGCATTTGTGGAAGGTACTTAAGTTACTTTGTTACTATATTTAAGTAGATTTAGCTGTGGGCACTTGACTTTTACTCCACTAGATTTTACAGCAAGTATCGACTTTCTACTTCAGTACATATCTACATGGCCATGTATTACATTTTACAGTCACATGAATGGTTCATTATTTTTGAATCACGGTTTTCAGTAAAACTTGGCAGTCGAAACACAAGCGAATCAATTCAGTAAAGTTCCACAGGAGTGCTAAAGTGCATATGTTCACATCAAGCTACTTTAATTTAGAGTAATGTTTCTTAAACTGTGGGTTGCAGACATGTCTGTGAATGATCACCACTTAATCACGTGGTAAAATTCACCAAGTTTGTCCAAGTGCAAATTTTGTATTAAGTGATAAGCAGCCCACTATCTATCATACGGTTTGCAGCAGTGCAGTATTTGAAACAATGCAGTTGACATATCATGGAGAGGCTTTGCTTCTGTGGTACTAAAATATAATAATCGTTCCCACCTTCCATCTTACAATCAGTGAAAAAATCGAGTTGAGAAGGCTGACAGCAAAAGTATGTATAAGAAAGGGGGAGAGAAGAGGGCAAGACAGACAGATGAGCTTATGAGGTGAAGGAACTGCAGCACAAGTTTGAAATGTCGAAATGAAAATAACAGATGCGGTTCAAGGATGTGACAGTTTCGGGGTCTTGTGTAGGGTGAGTCGTGAGTGGCAGTGTTTTATGCTAAATGAAATTTCAGGGATCAAAGATAACTAGTCTAAATCTGTAACTTAGGTATAAAGAAGATTTTTTTATTAAATTTACCATGTCATTGTACTTGGAATTCCTTCTTGTCACACTATTTTAAAGCAGTTCGATAATTATCAATCTACTGGTAGCATGAAAGACATGTTTTCTTGACATCTGTTAATTACAGAAACACCAGAAAATATCAAAAGGGTGAAACAAGCTATAGACATTCAACATGATATTAGTAGAGTCATACATTTCAAACTTGAGTTTTCATTGAATTATTCAGCAAGGTTTATCTTCCACAGTCTGTGATATATCTCAGGAATCTATTCCTGTTTTGAATGATGATAGTTGTTTCAGGTTCAAGCACCAGGTGCTCTCTGCATGGAGTTGGCATGTTTTCTCCGTGTCCGTTTTGGTTTCCTTCTGGTGCTAAGGTTTCCTCCCTCAGTCCAAAGGCTTGAAGATCAGGTGGATTGGTGGCCCTACTGTGTGTGCATGTGTAATAGGTGTGTTTGTGTGTGTGTTCACATTATGTGTGCTCATTCAGGTAAAACATATGGAACCGGTGATACTGTGCATGTGTTATAAATAATTTATTCTTGCACTTCCTTAATAAGTTTTGGCTGAGCTTTCAATTTGTTAATGTTTTGCTGTGTCATCGTGGAAGAGGCAAGGTCACATATACTGTTGTCTTTTGTGGTGTAGCTGTGTGCATGACGTATTCTAGTGAAAGGAGTGTAAGGTAAAGCATGTAACTGTCAGTGTTTTTTTTGTGCCTGCATTCTGTGTCCCACAGTCGACATGCATGTCTTTGCTGAGTGGAATATGTTTCCCTGGTAGCTGTGGTCACGAGAGTAGTTAGTCTTGAACTTGAGGTACATTGCTGTGTGTTTCCTGATGTTTCTTGTTAAATATGTTTCCCAGAATTGTTTATATGTATGCTTTAAAAGGATAAAGTAGCAGAGGAGCCCACAGAAATAGTTGGGATACCAACTGGGCTACTCTGTTTAATGTCAAAGTCCAAAAAACAGAACTGAAACAAGCACAGAAAGACCCTAATCAGCTCCCACATGCTCTTCCTTGTCATAGTATGCACATTTGGAGTTGACTGTTAAAAAAGGAGCCAAGAGATGCACCCACTCTCGCTGCAGCAAGTGCTGATGGGTCATGGTGTGCTTGAATATCAAGAGATAGGTCTTTACGCAATCACGGGGTCACATTGGAACAAGTAATTGTGCTGGGCGTCTCAGTTAGTTATTTCTCAGTATGTAAAATGGTTGTGACCTTAGAGGACGTAGGTCAAGAGGAAAATCAATGGGACTTTCTTAAGGCCAGAACAGTCATAGTAGGACATTTGTTTATGGTCTTTGTTGTTGATTATCAGAGTTGTAAAAAGAGAGTTAATGCTTGAGTAGTATCCATGCCAGTTGTGGCAGAACCTGGTTGGTACTGCTGGTTTTTAATTGTGAGCACACCAGTGAATATAGAATCTAAGTGGCACAGTTGATGGGGTAGCTGTGCACACAACAACAACAATTTATTACTTGTATAGCCCAAAATCACGCCAGGAGTGTTGCAGTTGGCTTTAACTGGCCCTGTTTTTTGACAGCCCCCTGACCTTAACTCCCTAAGAAGACAAGAAAAAGCTCCACCAGAAAATACTGTTTTAGAGAAAAAAAAAATTTAAGAAATCTTGGGAAAAGCAGATCAGAGAGAGATCTTTTTCCAGGTATGTTTGGCATGCTGTGTGTGTCAAAAATACACAAAACAATACACAAAGCGGAACATCAGCAATCCTCTTCACAGAGCTAGATGGCCAGTCTATCATTCCTACCTCAGGAATACAATACAATAGTACTGTAGAGTTGTACAACAGTAATAGTACAAAATACAATGCAAAATGCTAGAATGGATTATATCACTCACTAAATACAGAACTGTCTCATATGATGATACAGATATGTTCAGAGTCCCGGAGACCTCAACCAACAAGCTACCTCCTCCCTATTGGCCATTCCACAGCTGAGTCAATGACGGTCTGGCCAGAGTGATGAAAGGACCCTTCTACCTGATGATTCCAGAGCTCCTTTATCAGAGATGACTTTTCCATAGGAAGGCAAATAACTTGGCGATAGAGCAGTGGTACCAAGTGCTACATGTAAGTACTGAGAAGCGAAACAGAGTAGGCAAAGATTAGTAACAGTTTATAAATATCCACTTATTTGTATTTTAGTACTAATGACTAACAACAGTATGTACAGCTAATCAGCAGCTCTACTAAACTGCTAAACTGAAGTAGTGAGTCTTCTCTCAGAGCTTAAATGCTGAGACTGAAGGGGCACCTCTTATAGTAGCAGACAGACCATTTCATTGCTTCAGGGCACTGTAATTGAAAGCTCTACCCCCACTGTTATTTTATTAATCCTTGGAATCATAACCAGACTGGCATCTTGAAATCTTAATGTGTGCTGTGGTTTGTAATTAATTGTAAGTTCAGATAAGTAAGCAGGACCTTGGCCATTTAACACTTTGATGGATAATTTTTTTCTTTTTGTTTTGGCACAAGGCTGAACATTTTTTCCAAAAATTAGTTTTCTGAAATGCACACAAAGCAATGGTTTCACACATAAATCAATATAAAATATTGATTTATGATAAATGTCACTGTCATTTATGTTTCATGAACCTCCATAGTATGTAAATTCACATAAATATTCTATGGCATAATCCTGCAAGGTATGGTAATGTTTGAAGCATTCAATGACATTCATTGCCACATTTTTGGAAAAAACAGCTTGAAGTGTTCATGTTATTGGTTATCCATAGTGTCCAGTAGCACGCCACATCATTTGGTGAAGTCTGGTAGTCTGCTTGCCTCCCACATTTCTATGTCTAGGTAGTGCACCCAGGTGAACGTTGCAGTAGGTGCAACAAATAGACAAATATGTTCATCACTATGACCAGATGGAACCCAATCAACTGATGCTGATGATGCACTTTCATTTTTGATTTCAACATCACTTGCATCAAAATCAGAGTCCAATTCAGCAATGATATGCAAAACGTCAGACACTGACACATTCAGTTAAGGTCAACAGCGGAGAGACGTCATTCAACCTAAAAGAAAGCTATAACTGGGTGTCATCTGAATACGAGTCAAAATTAACATTATGCTTTCTAATAATAGATCCCAGTGGAAGCATGTACAGTGAAAACCATAAAGGTCCCAGTTGATCTCTACGGGACACCATATCTCACTTCTCTGTATAATGAACGAGTACTGTCAGCACATTTCTATATACGGTAGATCCCCGCGAAGTCATGGTTCAGAGTTCACGGCCTCAGTCATTCACATATTTTTCTTTAGCACCTAACTAATTGTTAGCGGAAACCGCAAATATCCTCCGCAATTTTTATGGCTTTTTTCGTGGCAATACTGTACTGTAGAGAGAACAGGAAGCAGCTGTAGAGAAAACTGCAACTTGGGATGGTGAAAGTAGCCAATAGAATTTGAAACTGCAACTCCCAGCAGTCCCTGCAGTGGCTCTGATTGGTCTTACTGCTGAGGGTGCTGGAGCTGTTGAGGTCAAAGGATGTCAGCGCGGCTTTTAAAAAGGGGGCCGGTGACCAAAAGCAAAAAAAAAAAGTTTTTGTAATTTGTGTTTCAAGTTCCTGTCTGTCTGCATTCTGTTGGGTTACCTGTACTTATTCATTTTGTCCCGGATCGTTTCGTGCGTCTGGATTGTCTGCCGTCTGCCTGTGTACATGAGGACTGTAAGTGGATTCATGGCCATCCTGCAAAGAAAGGAGCACTCCTGAACCCGTCCACCCGTCTTCACCATTTCAGGAACTACCGGTAGGACTATCTGTACATTCACATTCAACGTGCGGATCTCTGGACTATCTATTTTCATCATTACATTTCATCCGTTGCTGTTTTCCATTAACTTTTTCATGATTTACTGTGTGTGTTTTGTTTGTGCTTTGTTGTATTTAATGTGTAATCGCCGTAAGGGGAACAGGGGTGGTATCGTTGTTTTCTTATTTTATTTGTTTTCATTACATTCTTTATTTGCTGTTTAACGGTTTGCTTTGTTTTTGTCTCTGTTTGTGAGTGCGCGCGGGTCAGGTCAAGGCTGGGTGTGTCCATGGAATCTCTACCATAAAAATAAATAAATCACCGTCTTCTCGATTGCGGCTTCTCACATGACGCTACGCTTACTTAAAAACCTGAATAGTACCTGTCCTTTTTGGCTGATTGCTTTGTTTCTCTCTCCTCCCCCAGACATTCTCTGCTTCTGTTGGGGGTTGTGCTCCCCTATGATGATTGTCAATTGTTTAATCAATAACTAACTGCATACTGGGCTCCTTTTACTTCTGAAAGAGACATGTTTGTTTGAAGTGTTTGAATAAAGTTTCTGTCTCTACAATCTCCTGTGTTTCTGTGCAATTCTGTGACCCAAGTGTGACACCCTGCAGCATTGCAGCCTCACCCTGGGATTGAACCACTGCACTAAGACTAGCCTACAAGCATCAACGCTTACCTTTGTGTGCTTGCGTGCAGCCAGTTCAAGCGCAATTGGCTCAGTAATTTACTGAGTTTCGTCCATGGCGTCAGTTGCACTTTGTACATGTTGTTCCAGTAGTTTTTTAAATAGTTTTTACAGTTCATTAGCAGTGTGTAAAATGATCAGTGTTGCAGTAATTGTGATGCTCTTTGCATGAAAAAAAATGTGTTCCATTAAAATTTCACTTTTTCTTTGTTAATTGTGACGTGCAGCAAAAAAGTATTTGGCGTCCAGGGATGTATTAAACCCCAAGTATGCGGCAGTTTAAGGTTAAAGCCCCAAGATGCCACCGAAACGAGCTGCACCGTCTAAGGCTTCTGGCAATGAAAACGCACTTGCATGAATTACAGTACGTATAGCGGTAACATCGTTTTTTTACATTCTAGCATTGCGGGAGACATAGCAGTACAGTATACAGGTTTACCTTTACATTCTTTATTTTTAGGTAATGTATTAAGCTGAGTTTGAAATTTAAATTAAAGTGTTTTGGGGGCATATTTAGTGTTTAAACTATGAAAATAGGCATTTTCTTAACCACATCCAAAATTTGCGGTTTTTCACAATTCGCGGGTGCTCTAGGAATGTAACCCCTGCAAATTTTGGGGGTGTGCTGTATACTGGAATTGATTTGAAAAATAAGAACTAAATCAGGTAAGGACATTGCCTGTAAGCCCAATGTCATTTTCCAGCCTGCATAGTAAAATAGAATGGTGCATAGTGTCAAATGCTGGAATTAACACTAACAACATAATTTCAGTGGAATTTCCTTTGTAAGAGGATATCAGAATGTTATTTACAACACATTACTGCAGTTTCTGTACTATGACCGTTGCAAAAGCCAGACTAGAATTTCTGAAATAAATGATGATGTGTAAAGGTGAGACTGAAGCTGCTTGGTGACTACTTTTCCAAGTACTGTAGAGAGAAAGGGTAAAATAGAATGGTGCATGGTTTCAAATGCTGGAATTAAACTTAACAACATAATTACAGTGGAATTTATTTTGTAAGAGGATATCAGAATGTTGTTTACAACATATTAGTGCAGTTTCTGTACTACGACCAGTGCGAAAGCCAGACTAGAATTTCTGAAACAAATGGTGATGTGTAAGGTGAGACTGAAGCTGATTGGTGAATACTTTTCCAAGTAGTTTAGAGAGAGAGGATAAATTTGAAATGGGTCTGTTATTATTAAGTACTAGAGGGCTCGCTTTGCTCGCCGTCCTCTGTGCGGGCCCTAAGCGCTAGTCATTTCCCGGATCTGCCGATTGCGACGAATCGTGCTGTGCTTTTGGATAAACACGAATATCAATTCTGTCTTTGATTTCTCCATCTTTCAAAGCTATTATCGCTGACTGTTCGTCACATGTTGGTTTATTATATATGCGAGCGTGATCCTTTGGACTCCTATAGAAATCCAAGAAATCTTTTGTCCCTGTTTTTCAGATAAATTTTGTGTCAAGTGCGATACTTTTGGACGTATAGATTTGTATCCATTATTGGTTGTAGAATTTCTAATATGTCCGATCGTTTAACTCTTTCAATTCTATGTTGCATCGCTTCTCCGTGATTATAAATATAAACCTGAGTGAATTGTGGTTTCTTTGAAATTAAACTTGTAGTAGCTCTGTCATATCACCTGTGTCCATATATTCAATCTCTTTTTGCTGTTCCATTATTTCACAGAGTAATAATTTGTTAACGCTAATGCGATATTTACTATCAGTTTTTTGAGACATTCGAATTTTAGTACATTTATAATCTCTAACCTCCTCTGCACCACCACTGCACTAAGACTAGCCTACAAGCATCAACGCTTACCTTTGTGTGCTTGCGTGCAGCCAGTTCAAGCGCAGTTGGCTCAGTAATTTACTGAGTTTCGTCCATGGCGTCAGTTGCACTTTGTACATGTTTTTCCAGTAGTTTTTTAAATAGTTATCACGCCAATGTTTTTAAACCTCTTTACGACGTTCTACTTTTTCTTCTACTCTTTGTCTTTTCTTCTTGTACTGTTTGTCTTTATTTCCGCCCCAGCTTGGACCTGTTAGGTTTTCAATTCATCTCTTGGCACAATGTCTCATCTTGCGGGACATGAAATTATTTCTCTGAAAATGTCTCATCTTGTCTCTCTGAAAAAGTCTCCTCTCGTCCCAAGATTTTTTTTATATAATAGAGAGATATTTGGGTCTAGGGTTTTTTTTTTTTTTTTTTTATAAAGGTTTGATGACTAACACTTTTCATGCATTAGGTACGGCACAGTGTACTGAGGAGGTATTAATAATGCTAAGAATAGGTGCTGCAAGAAAATCCATTTGCACTTTTTACTAGTTTTGTTGGCACAGGATCTAGGCAACAAGTAGTTGATTTCATTTTAGAAAGCTAAGTTAAGACGCCCTGTTCTGTTACAGGATTAAAGTTTCTAAAGTGTAGAATGCATGGCGAGACAGGGATTGTCAGGCTAGAATGAGGTTTGCACTATGATGCTGAGATCTGGGATCTTATATTTTTGATTTTCTCATTAAAGAAGTTGATAAAGTATGTGCTGCTAATGTCTGTTGGCATTGTTCACTGTAGTTCTGAATTCCCTTTCACTTTGTTAAATAGCCACTGTTCTAAACAGTACGCAAGGATTATTATTATTGTTATCTATTATTTTAGAAAATATAGTTTGAACAGGCTTTAATGTAAGCTTTTTTATATATACAGTGGTGTGAAAAACTATTTGCCCCCTTCCTGATTTCTTATTCTTTTGCATGTTTGTCACACAAAATGTTTCTGATCATCAAACACATGTAACCATTAGTCAAATATAACACAAGTAAACACAAAATGCAGTTTTTAAATGATGGTTTTTATTATTTAGGGAGAAAAAAAATCCAAACCTACATGGCCCTGTGTGAAAAAGTAATTGCCCCCTTGTTAAAAAATAACCTAACTGTGGTGTATCACACCTGAGTTCAATTTCCGTAGCCACCCCCAGGCCTGATTACTGCCACACCTGTTTCAATCAAGAAATCACTTAAATAGGAGCTGCCTGACACAGAGAAGTAGACCAAAAGCACCTCAAAAGCTAGACATCATGCCAAGATCCAAAGAAATTCAGGAACAAATGAGAACAGAAGTAATTGAGATCTATCAGTCTGGTAAAGGTTATAAAGCCATTTCTAAAGCTTTGGGACTCCAGCGAACCACAGTGAGAGCCATTATCCACAAATGGCAAAAACATGGAACAGTGGTGAACCTTCCCAGGAGTGGCCGGCCGACCAAAATTACCCCAAGAGCGCAGAGACGACTCATCCGAGAGGTCACAAAAGACCCCAGGACAACGTCTAAAGAACTGCAGGCCTCACTTGCCTCAATTAAGGTCAGTGTTCACGACTCCACCATAAGAAAGAGACTGGGCAAAAATGGCCTGCATGGCAGATTTCCAAGACGCAAACCACTGTTAAGCAAAAAGAACATTAGGGCTCGTCTCAATTTTGCTAAGAAACATCTCAATGATTGCCAAGACTTTTGGGAAAATACCTTGTGGACTGATGAGACAAAAGTTGAACTTTTTGGAAGGCAAATGTCCCGTTACATCTGGCGTAAAAGGAACACAGCATTTCAGAAAAAGAACATCATACCAACAGTAAAATATGGTGGTGGTAGTGTGATGGTCTGGGGTTGTTTTGCTGCTTCAGGACCTGGAAGGCTTGCTGTGATAGATGGAACCATGAATTCTACTGTCTACCAAAAAATCCTGAAGGAGAATGTCCAGCCATCTGTTCGTCAACTCAAGCTGAAGCGATCTTGGGTGCTGCAACAGGACAATGACCTAAAACACACCAGCAAATCCACCTCTGAATGGCTGAAGAAAAACAAAATGAAGACTTTGGAGTGGCCTAGTCAAAGTCCTGACCTGAATCCAATTGAGATGCTATGGCATGACCTTAAAAAGGTGGTTCATGCTAGAAAACCCTCAAATAAAGCTGAATTACAACAATTCTGCAAAGATGAGTGGGCCAAAATTCCTCCAGAGCGCTGTAAAAGACTCATTGCAAGTTATCGCAAACGCTTGATTGCAGTTATTGCTGCTAAGGGTGGCCCAACCAGTTATTAGGTTCAGGGGGCAATTACTTTTTCACACAGGGCCATGTAGGTTTGGATTTTTTTTTCTCCCTAAATAATAAAAACCATCATTTAAAAACTGCATTTTGTGTTTACTTGTGTTATATTTGACTAATGGTTAAATGTGTTGGATGATCAGAAACATTTTGTGTGACAAACATGCAAAAGAATAAGAAATCAGGAAGGGGGCAAATAGTTTTTCACACCACTGTATATATATATATTTAACAGTCTCTGTCCATGCAATTCAAAAGACCTTCAGCTTTGTTGTTCTCCATCTAGGCTGAGCCACTGAGCCCAAAGCATCTCTCAAGATCATATTATAATTTGATGTTAGCTGATCTAAATTGTTTTACATGGTTACTTTACTCAAAGTATCAATACATTTTGAAGCATAGTTACAATATAGACGTTGTACTGTCTTTGTTTTAATCAGTGAATGTATTTGTATGGGCAGAAACAAATCAAAAATTAAGTAGTTAGGAATAATTTAATGGAGTAATATTTAAATTTAGAATTTCAACTCTTGAGTTATAATTAAATCAAATATATGGTTATGATTATGTTGGACCTTTTGATTATCTGACAAAATCCTACTGAATTTAACAAATAAGTAAAACATTTACTATAAGTGCCAGTTTCGAAATAAATGTGCACATTAAAATCTCCATTAACACTACATGATCATAAGCTATAGCCAAATCAAATAAAATGTTGCCAGATTCAGTCATGAACAATGAATATGGCCCTGGTGGTCTGTAGACTAGCACTACAATCGAACACACGCTAAGGAGAAGCGGTCGTATTATCTGCTAGCTTCCTGCTGCTGCTGGGAAGCTGCGTGTTCTGCTTGTCGCTTGTCATTGTTTTAACAGCTGGGAGCACATGATGTCTGTCTGCCAAAAGCATTACAACAACTGCTTGGTTAGATGTCTGTGAACTTGTTTTAAATGTTGTGTCACTGCCTTGTCTCATGTGACATTAAAGTGTTTCTCGCAGAAAGTCAAATTGTCTTTCGAGAAGATCACGTCTCATCTCCGTAGTCTCCCTCCCAGGATTTTTTTTAATAATAGAGAGATAAACACATTGCTTTTACAATCTTTCCTGTTATTCACCTCACTGTCCTTTAGTGAGGATGGACTCTGTTAAGCACCAGTGTCCAGCTCCATTGTAAACTGTGTTTCACTGTCATGGTCCAGCTCTAGATTCCTCTATGATGTAGAAGAGTCACATGGATGTAAGTTATATGCTGCATGGTGGACTAAGCGATTGCAGAGAGAGAAGGGAGCTTGGACCCAATGTATATAACTTGCTGTATTTAGTAATGTGTGTAAGCCATTTCATATGCAAAAGTTGAGAATTATTAAATTCAGCTTTGACATGAAAATCAACTTATCAAGTTTCGATCACACATAAGACCTATACAGACTTTTGGGTGTTGGCATTTTAGTGACATCAAGTGGCAGGACAGTGAAGTGAACAGAAAATCTTGTTTCAAAGCACATTTCAAAGAGGCATCATTCACGTGCTGATGTTCTTGAACTAATTATTTCACAATTAATTGAAATGTACTGTCAATACAGTTGTCTTCTGTGTTAGCAGTAAAGCCTAATGTATACGTTTAATAGTAATTGGCTATAAAATTTTAGTCTATAAAATTTTGTCTTTAAAAAGGGTGTGCTGTGTGTTGTACACCATAACTTGCAATGGCAGTGTTAACATTTTTGGAGGATATTGCCAATGGAATGCTATGCAAAGCCCATGATAATAACTATCTTATAATTGTGAACTGGCTGACTGGTCAGCCGTCTGTATAAGATGGTATAATTAAGATGCTACTCAGATATATCTAATTTCCTTATGGTCAGGGTGAGGTGAAAAGGCAATTTGTAGAGATTGCTGATTTTCCCAGTGTAACCAGACTCGCCATAAAAAAATTGCATTTTTAGAGTCTCAGCTGTACTGCTACATATTTGCGTCATATATAGCCAATACAGTGGAACCTCGGTTCATGACCATAATTCGTTCCAAAACTCTGGTCGTAAACCGATTTGGTCGTGAACTGAAGCAATTTCCCCCATAGGATTGTATGTAAATACAATTAATTCGTTCCAGACCATACGAACTGTATGTAAATATATTTTTTTAAAGATTTTTAAGCACAAATATAGTTAATTACACCATAGAATGCACATCGTAATAGTAAACTAAATGTAAAAACATTGAATAACACAGAAAACCTTGAACAACAGAGAAAACTAACATTGCAAGAGTTTGCGCTATAGCTTTACAACCCGATCGCTGTAAACACTTTTTTTAAAATGAGTTTTAAGCACAGGGGGGAAAAAAAAGGATCATTAGAGCAAATCCGAACTTTATATAAAAACCAACCATAAGCAACCAAGAAAGTAACATTGCAGGAGTTCACGCTAATAGCCTTACTGTAAACACTTTTTTTTTTTTTAATGAGTTTTAAGCACAGGGAAAAAAAGGAACATTTGAAAAATCTGTAATATAATAAACCACCAAGTAACACTGCAACAAATCACGCTACGAACCAATCACTGTAAACACTTTTTTTTAATGAGTTTTAAGCACAGGGGAAAAAAATGAACATTTGAAAAAAGAGAAAAGTAACATTGCAACGATTCACGCTACGAACCGAAAAATGAACATTTGAAAAATCCGTAATACAAAAACTAACCATAAACCATCAAGAAAACTAACCTTGCATGAGTCGAGTTCTGGCATGAAGTGAGGAGGAACTGGGTGGAGAGGAGGTTACAGTTTTGAGGGAGAGTCTGGCTCCGCAATGGAGGGATGTTTTCCTTCAGGTGTTTTCTTTGTTGTGATTTCTTGGGTTTCTGGTTTTTTTAGCTGTTTAGCTGGTGGATCAGACTTGGAGGGTGTGTCGGTGCATTGTCCATTAGAAGAAGGCATTTTTTAGGCAGGTTATTCTCTTTGAGATATCGCTTCATGGCAGGAGCGAAAGCCTTGTGCAGCCATTCCAAAAACAATGTCCTTGTGACCCAACCCTTCGTGTTTGCCCTCCACATCACGGGCAGTCTGGCTTTGTTTACATTGTGCTGCTTGAAAGCACGAGGGTTCTCAAATTGGTAAACAAGTAGCGGCTTGATTTTTACGTCACCACTAGCATTAGCACACAGCAAAACGGTTAACCTGTCCTTCATTGGTTTATGGCCAGGCATAGCCTTCTCTTCCTGGGTAATGTAGGTCCTCTTCGGCATCCTCTTCCAGAACAATCTGGTCTCGTCGCAGTTGAAGACTTGTTGCGCGATGTAGCCTTCATCCTCCACTAATTTTGTGAAATTTTTCACGAATCCTTTTGCAGCTTCAGTGTTGGAACTAGCAGCCTCTCCATGCCTTACCACACTATGAATGCCACTTCTCTTGCGAAACTTTTCAAGCCATCCTCTACTGGCTTTAAATTCCTCACTTTTGCCACTCGTAGAAGGATAGTTTTGCAGCAAATTGCCATGAATCTTCCTGGCTTTCTCGGAGAACATCGCCTCGCTTACGCTATCCCCTGCAAGTTGCTTCTCGTTCAGCCACACTAGCAACAGTTTTTCCACCCCTTCCAGCACTTGAGGCCTCTACCAGGTTAATGTTGTAACTCCTTTTGCAACATCAGCTGCTTTCATAGATTCTTTCTGCTTTAGAATAGTCGAAATCATAGATTTTGACTTCTTGTACTTGGCAGCAAGATCAGTAACATGAACGCCACGCTCATACTTTTCAATAATTTCTTTCTTTACTTCGATTTCAATTTTCTTCAAAACCTTCTTCTCACCACTCTTCACTTGCTTAGAAGCCATGGTTAACTGCAAAAGCACACAAATACTGTAGAGCACAAAGAGTTCACAGGTAAAGCATGCACTTCTGACTGAGAACAGTGAACAGGGAGTGGCTGAACACATGCTTAAATACAGTAATCGGCACGTACGAACCGGAAGGGAAATGGAATAGAGCACAAAGAGTTCACAGCGAAAGCATGCACGTCTGACCGAGAACAATGCAACATGTGTGGAAATCATCGGCGCGCACAAACCGAAAGGGAAACTGGCTTGTTTGTATACCAAGTGTGTGGTCGTGAACCGAGGCAAAAGTTTGGCGAACTTTTTAGTCGTAAACCGATTTGTACGTGTACCGAGATGTTCGTGAACCGAGGTTCCACTGTATTTGCAATTGTTTGCAATATAAATTTGCAATATGAAGTAATTTTTACATTGTCACTTTGAAATGACAAAAAAGTACACAATAATATTTAAATGAAAGACAAAACTGCTTTTTTTAATAGCAAAATAAGCACATTCTTATTTTAACAGTTTAAAGAATGTACACATAACATTTGGGTGAGATGTAATTAACTGATTTGAAAGTTGAATTGTTTCCTGTTATTTATTTGTTTCATCAAAGGCTAGGGTTAATTTAACAAGAGAGGAAAGAACAATGTATGGTCAAGATCTTCAAGATCATTTTTAATAAATACTTTTTTGGACAGTTATCTTATCCAAAGATCTAACCCTAGCCTTAATGAATCTATTAATTTTTTACATTTAAGATTTTTCATTTAAAGATTTACCAATGTTGTTTCTTGTCCTAGAGTGTATATAAACACAGGGAACTCCAGTTTCTGTATTACATCTTGCCTGAAGAAGGGGCCTGAGTTGCCTCGAAAGCTTGCATATTGTAATCCTTTTAGTTAGCCAATAAAAGGTGTAATTTTGCTTGGCTTTTCTCTTTAATCTAAATCTGAAACAGTAAGCTAATGTGTAATTGAAATTGTAAATAGTATTTATGTAACTGTTTTAAGGGTAAGGATGAGAATTGCTTTGGTCAGGGTGGATTCCAATATTTGTTGCACTACCCATCCTCTAAACCCGCTTATACAGGGCAGGGGGCAGGTGAAAGCAAGCAACAGAAGCAGGCAAGAACATGGTGCAAGTCCATCAAAAGGTGAAAACACACATACACACACACACACACACATTATGGAACAATTTAGAATTGGCAGTTCATTTAACTTGCATGTCTTTGGATTGTGGGAGGAAGCTGGAGCAAACCTACAGTAATCACATAGAATGTCCGTTCTGGGTTGCAACCAGGACGTGACCCCTAGACTCCTTACTATGAAGAAGCAGCATTACTGCTGTGTCACCATAAACTTAACTCATTGATTCTTATTTTAGTAACATAGAGTGTGTCATGGGAGTTTGGGCTGGCCCACCCTTAAACTCCACAAAATGTCAGTAATATCACAATTTTACATTCACTTCACTATACTTTTCTGCGTTCTCCCATGGATTGTAGTAAACATGTTTCTCAGAAATATAGCCAATGTTGCATCATGATTAAACAATGACTATTTAAAAAAGGCTTATTTTTTAAGCCATGTTCTCTTACTGACAGCAGGTAATGGGGAGTGGCTAAGCATGTGCATGAGTGTATAGTTTCAAGTTGATATGTGATTTTATAAAGGAACTTCACATGGTATGTGGTGTACAAATTTTATAAAGTCAGATTTTTGTGTGTGTATGTGTGTCATTTTTGCCTTTCGAGCTTAAACAAAATGTTAGTATGAAATCTAAGCAACGTTTTATATATGGGGACCTTAAAGCTGATACTGAGTTATAAAGAATAAAAGGAACATATTAACATTGGATTCTTGGATGCATATTGACCTAACCTTTTTAGATATTTGGTTTGCAGGTTTGTCCACCACTTACAGGCCAAAGATGCTTAATGTCTGTTATAGGTATGCAAGAGTGTCATTCAACTGTGACTGATACTACCACATTAGATAGGAAGATGTTTAATTTCATAGGGCCTGCATCTCAGATCTGTTGTAGCAGATGGAGTTCAATGTGTCATGGCAATAAAGAAGAAAATACCACTTTGTCATAAAATGGACTATCTACCAGAGTGTGAGAAGTTACATAGGTGTCAGCGTTTAAATCAAAACTTAAAGACTCATTATTTTACAGTAGCATACTCTGTGTTAAAGGTACTAAATTTTTTTTGTTTTCTCAGCAAGCAGGTTAGCATTTGGTCTACCCTGGAGTTGATGCTTTATCACAAATGATGGACTTACAGTAACATGTTTTTTACTCTACTGAAATTCTTTTTGAATGCCTGAAAAGTGAACAGTTTCAAAATGCATCTGACAGATTTGAATGTATATGTGTATCTCTTTTTTTAATATATTTCTGTGTTTATATTTTAGCATTATGTTTTATATTTATGTTGTGTATCTATTAACCATTATTGTATAGACAATTGAAAGTTCTTTTAATAATAATACATTTAATAAAATTGAATAAATATTTTTTTAATGCCTAGGTTTTAAGGCAGAATGGATGGCAGTAAAAGATGAACACCTATATGTGGGTGGTCTTGGGAAAGAGTGGACTACAACCACTGGAGAAGTAATGAACGAGAATCCTGAATGGATCAAAGTAATAGGAACAAGGGGCGATGTGAACCATGAGAACTGGGTGGCCCAGTACAACGCCCTTCGAAGAGCTACTGGCATCCAACCCCCAGGTGTTGTTGCTTTTTCAGTTTGTTTAATTTGTTTACACCTTGGTGGCATTTTAGCTGTATGAGAATCAAGGTTATTATAGTTAACGAAAACTGAAATCAAAACTGAATCTATTATTAAAAAAACATTTTCGTAAGCTGAAATAAAACAATTAATAGAATCGAAATCTAAAACTAAACAAAACTATTAAAGTAGCTGGAAAGACTAACTGAAATACAGTTCTATCTGATTACGACACTGAATTCTAGAGTAGCTCTTTTACCAGACCATAATTACTAAAACTAAAACTGAAACGAATGTATATAAAAATAAAATAGAAATGTCTTTGTGAAATAAAAACTAAATTAAAACTAAAAATATGCGATGAAGGAAAACTTAACTAAACTGGATTTCCAAGTAAGGTCAGAGAAAAATCTAGAAATTAAAACTAATATAAAATGGCAAAACTATAATAACCTTGATGAGAATGTATAATTACAAATTTTCTGACTTTGACTTTTTATTAGTATAGATCATGAAAATATATGTTTTAAAATTAACAGAGATAAAAATGGTAAGATGCTTCCTTTTGTTTAATGTTGTGCTTTTAGTCTTTGGTTATATGTTAATTTCTTACAGTGTATTAAAAAGGCGAATTTGTATATTTGTGCTAGTAGCTTTATCTCCTGTTGTACGTTGCAGGAGCCTTAACATAATGGAGCCTACTCTTAAAGATTTTGTTGTGTGCTCGTCTAAGTTCTGCTTGGCTTTTCTGCTTTTCCATTATTTAAATTGTTGTCCTGGTGAGGAAGATCGTTAAAGCTTAGTATTATATAGCCCAGTCAACTTGCCTTGTACCCATTAGCTCAAGTGGCATAAGGGTAATAATATTTTTCTATATTCCAGCACAATGGCTATGACAGCTCCATAGAAGTGTAAAATAAATGAGTTAAAAGATAAAACCGTATTAGACTATAACATTTAAACTTATTACACTCTAAACACTAAAATGTCAACTGTGCTTCAGTTGCAATAAGAAGTGTTAAGATTTACATGAAGCACATACATTTTTTTGCTCATTAGTGTAACTGTATGACAATGCATAAATCGGGTTGTCTGAATATCCCAGCTAAACTGGAATATCTCATCATTAAAAACTATTCCTTTTGATTCCTTGGAAATGTTCCTTTACTATGTTAACAACAAATATAGTACTTACAACTGACAATTTAAAGCCTGACCTGCTCTAAATGAACTTTTAAAGAGTTATTAGTGATATGGTTTTATACTACTTTTATTTTATTGCATTGTGAGGCAAGGGTTTAAAAAAACTCTCATCTCTATTTTTTATCCACCTGGCCTTGATAATAAATCTGATGTCCGTACAAGCCAGTCTTTTGCAATCCCTTATTTTTTTCTTCATTAGATGTTATTGATTTTCAGGGTTTCATTGCAAGATATTGAAATAATTGAGGACAACATTAATAAATGCCTGCCACATTCTAAAAAAACTTCTCTGATGTTACTCTTAAAGTGATTTAAGAAATATTTGAAAAGCTGAGCCTTTTCTGTTTAAGCAAAAGAAGATAAAGAGGAGACATTAATGTAGTATTTAAAATTATGAAGGGAATTAGTACAGCAGATCAAGACAGTTTCTATAAAATGAGTGTAGCCACAGAAGTGTAAGGTGAGTTCAAGCACGGGTTAAACATGTGCCGAAAGAAATCTCGCAGTCCAAAAGTTCATTTTAAAATATTTAGTAAAAACTCAAAGCAATCAATGCAGACAAGAATAAAGAAAAAAGTTGTTACACACGTAGAATAAAAGGCAAAAAAAATAGAAAAATGTATTTTCTCTAAACTTAGCTTTTCTTATAAAACTGTAGTTGTTTCTTTACTTAAAGATTCTTTACTTCTTTTTCTGTATGATTTAAACATACGGCTCAGCACATACAATAAAGTGTTTTGTCTTTCATGTTACTTGGCACGCAAGGCATAGTTTAAAACCATGTGCCCTCTACGCCTTACACATGGCAAGGCTGATCACTAACTGAGAATAATGTTTAGTCAGAGAAGCTAAAAATAGTTAGACTATACCAATTCAACTTATGGGGGTTATAGGAACCTCCCATAGATTATGCACTAATATTTAGTAAAACATTTATATAGCTTAAGTAACTAGCAAATGGCTGTTACCATGAGTGCATCAAGAACACGGGGACATGGGGAAAACTTGGTAATTTTCGCACATGGAACAAGTTACCAAGTAATGTGGTTGACAGTAAAAGTTCAGGGACCTTCAGAACTAGACTTGATGTTGTTTTGAAATAATTGAGTGGATAGAACTGGACTGGTGAGCTTTATTGGGTGGAATGGGTTCTTGTCTAGATTGTTCTAACGATTGTTGTAATGAAACATGGCTAGTACAAACAACAGTTTAATTGAGAGAAAAAAGAAGGAAAGTGGGAAAGTAAAATTTGCAAAAAATTAGAAGTGAAATAAACCCAAATACATTTACAAAATGGAAGACTATGGAAATTCATATAGAAAGTACAGCAAACTGCAAATCTAAACTTGCACTATGAAAATATGTGTCACACAATGGTAGCAAGCGAACTGAACCAAACCCGGCTTGAGATGTAGGATTTTACTTCCTACAAGTGCATCACATGTGGTATGTTCATCTGTGATGTGGATTTATGTTGTATTATAGTATTGTAATATTATGATGATGGTGAGATATTTTTGATTTTCAAGTTTTTACACCATTTATTCATGCATTTGTTTTCATGTTTTTGTCAGTTATATGTTTTAATTTTTTTAAATGCCTTTACCCCAAAAGCCATATCCAGAGAATAAAGTTCTAACACTGAATTGTGTTTTACTTTAACTTACTATAAACAATGCCCATGGAATGAATTAAGTTTTTTAATTTTTGCATTGTTTTGTCCCTATAAACGTGTTGTAGTGAACTCTTCAAAGCATGTATGCTCATAGTTATAGTGGCTGGTACCTGGAGCGCAGTCTTTATAGCACTTGTTAAACACATCTTACTACAGGTCTGCCGAACTTTCCTCCTGCTCACTCCCCATGGTCCAAGCCAAATATCATGCTGTGTGTTTTTCCTGTTTCACTTAACCATCCACCATATTGATGAATGACACTCTTTGTGTGCCCCTCCTGTTCTTTCTGCTGGCCCCCTTCATTTGCATCACCCGGAAACCCACAAGCATATGATTGGCACTGTGTCATCCAGGCTTTGTTTCAGTTTCATACTTACATCTTCTTTCGGCTGTATCCATTAGGGATCACCACAGCTGATCATCTTTTTCCATATCCTCCTCTCCTCTGTATCTTGCTCTGTTACACCCACCACCCGCATGTCTTCTCTCACTACATCCATAAATCTCCTCTTAGGCCTTTTCTCATCTCCTCTTGCCTGGCAGCTCCATCTTTAGCATCGTTTTCACAATATATCCAGCATCTCTCTTATGCACATTTCCAAACCAACGCAATCTTGTCTCTCTGACTTTGTCTCCAAACCATCCGTCCTGAGCTGACCCTCTAATGCAGTCATTTCTAATCCCATCCACCCTTGTCACACCCAGTGCAAATCTTAACATTTTTCAACTCCACCACCAATAGCTCTGTTTCATGTCTTTTGGTCAGTGCCAATGTCTCCAACCCATATAACATAGCTGGTCTCACTACTGTCCTGTAGACCTTCTTTTTTACTCTTGTCTGTCATAAATCACTCCTGACACTCTTCTCCACCCACTCCACCCTGCCTTCACTCTATTTTTCACCTCTCTTCCATATTCCCTGTTACTCTTTACTGTTGATCCCACAGCAGACCTTATCACTGTTACACTTCCCTCGTACATATCCCGTACAACTCTTGCATACTTCTCTGCCACTCATACTTCCTCATACAATACCACATCTCCTCTCAAAGCAGCCTGTCATATGCTTTCTCCAGGTCCAAAAAGACGCAATGCAGCTCCTTCTTGCCTTCTCTATACTTCTCCGTCAAAACCCTCAAAGCAAACATTGCATCTGTGGTGCTGTTTCCTGGCATGAAACCATATTGCTGCTCGCTAATCATCACCTACCTTCTTAAACTAGCTTCCACTACTCTTTCCAATAACTTCATTGTGTGGCTCATCAATTTTATCCCCCTGTAGTTACTACAGTCTTGCACATTCCCCTTATTCTTAAATGTCTGCACCAGTACACCTCTTCTCCTCAGGCATCCTCTCACTTTCTAAGATTCCATTAAACAATCTGGTTAAAAACTTACTGCCATCTCTCCTAAACACCTCCATGCTTCCATGGGTATGTCATCTGGGCCAACAGCCTTTCCATTTTTCATCCTCTTAATAGCTGTTCTTATTTCCTCCTTGCACTTCCTGGTTGAATATCTCCACATCTTCCAAGCTTCTCTTTCTCATTCTCTTCATTCATCAGCCTCTCAAAGTACTCTATTTGCTCAACACATTCTCCTCGTTTTTTTTCCCAGAAAAAAACTACCCGAGTAAATGTTTAAGAGCAAGGCTGCACATATGGTGTGAAAGTGGATTAGTAAATTTATTTTAAAATGTCTTTGTAGAAGTAATGAATCATTAATTATAATTATTACTGTTATTATTTTTACTACAATCATTTTTCGTGTTTCTTTGTTGATGAGCTCCTGTTGAATTTATTGATAACAGAACATATTGTGTGCACACCAAATTGACTGAAGTAACAACTAACAAAGTGGCATTTTTTATAGTATTTTAACAAAGTTTACTGTCCAGCGTTAATCACAGAGCAGCCCAGGAAAGTGACAGTAATACACCTGCAACCTTAAAATGTAGACTTCATCACATCGCTGTGTATGACAGAACAGTGGCCACGCGACTGCTCATACATGTTTACTGACAGACAGGCTGGCATTTTGCATGGAGTGTGTGTTAAATCAAAACAGAAACGGCATGCAAAGATGCGCAAACACAAGGAGATCGGTGACAGTCACACCTTAGTGTACCTGTGCAAAATCAGAAGGGATAACTGAATTCCATGGGGCAAAGATATCTTCAAAACAGGGGACCTATATGATGGGCAGAGGAATTTCAAATATTTTGCATGACTAGCTTTTTGTTTTGATGACCGGTTGCATCATATTCAGCCCTTCGTTTATTATTCCGGCAAAAGCATCACCAGCCTCTCGTTGAAGCTCATGGCCGTTACTTTAGCAGCTGTGTGTTCTTAGAAATAGTTTGCCACGCGCATCTTCATCTCTGACGTCATTTTCGCCATGCCTCCCTTGCACCCAGTGCGAGATATAAAGCCTTTATGCGGCTCAGGGATATACAAGGGGAGCCGGTACCAACATATATGTTAACGGCAGATATGCTCAACAAAAAAAAAATGGCCTTTTACATCTGTTGCAATATAGTACTTTAAAGTTTCAATGATTTCATTCACCACTGGCAACCTAAGTAGAAATGAAAATCACCAAACCTATTTTTGGTCACATTTGCGATCATTTTAGTTACAGTCTGGAGCCCTGGCTGGGCCACTCGGAGGTTGCTTCTGGGCCGCATGTGGCCCACGACCCACCATTTGAAAAGGCCTAATGTAAAGGATATATTGGAAACCCAAGTCCACAAAGAAACATTTTTTATTGCTGGTGAAGAATATTTAGAACCTAAAACATTTCTTAATTTTGTTGTTAATTATGTAGACCTTATGGGCATTAAAAGCTAAAGTATGAGAACCTTGAATCTTGGTCTTTGGTATTTAACCATTTAGCTAACATGCAGGAAATAAGATAATGTCAATCAAACAGGATAAACACCAATGAAAGTGAGTTCTTATTTTCAATTGTGCCATATTTTCACGTTATTTATTTCCACAGGCTACCTCATCCACGAGTCTGCTGTCTGGAGTGAGACCCTTCAACGGTGGTTTTTTCTACCTCGCCGTGCAAGCAACGAACGCTATGAGGAGACAGCCGATGAGCGAAGGGGTTCAAATCTTGTTTTGCGTTGCACTGCAGATTTCCAAGATATCGCTGTAAGCCATGCAGGTGAACTCATTCCAACACATGGATTCTCTTCCTTCAGATTCATTCCTGATACAGATGACCAAATTATTCTTGCTCTGAAATCAGAGGAAGATGCTGGTAAAATAGCTACTTACATCACCGCTTTTACACTGGATGGACGCGTTCTTTTACCCGAGATGAAGATTGGAGATGTTAAATATGAAGGACTTGAATTTGTTTAAGTAATATTTATTCAAGCTGTTTAAATAGTACTTTGCACTTCATTTTTAAATGTTAAAAATTAAACAAAATTCTTCTCCTAAAACTTCTTTGTAATCCTGGTGGCCCTTTGAGACTTTTGGGGAGTTTTTGTTTCTGTTGTAAACATTTTTCATTTCAGCCAAGGATTTTTTCTCATTTATTTTACAATTTGCATATTTAAGAAAAAGTGAAGAAAAGCAATTTTGTGTTTTTTTTTTTTTTTTTTTTTTGTTTATTTTGTTTCCTCTGATATGGATGACTTGTCAATAGAATAAGATTTTTTTTTTTTTAGCATACACTGATGGCATCTTGTCTAACAGTTAAGTTGTTTCCCCATTTTCCATCAGAACTGTCTCGAAGTAGTACTGTTTTCCTCTTTGAAATCATGTAGTCATACTCTACTTGCCATACATCTGGCATTTACAGACCAACGTTTTCTGAATTGACATTTGCTGTTTTAATCCACAATGATTTTACTAAATATGCATTCCCTGAATTATGAAAAGAATTAATTTGATGCCCTGCTAGGTATGTAAAATGAAGTAGCGCACAAAGAGCGTAACATATCTTATCTGGAGGCTTAATTAAGAAGACATGTCTATCTACCCTCTCAATTCTTTGGGAGAGAATGGCTTGCACTCAATACTGAATTTTGACTGTTGTCTACAAAAAAATACCCCAAGGACTATCACTTTATATTTCAGTTATTGATTTACAGAAACACATACAAACTTACTTTAAAACATAGGTAACATGCTCCAACAGCTTTATCATGTTCTGAATTGTGGGGATCTGAGGCATATCCCTGCAGCATTTGATGGAATGCAGGAAATTTACCTGAGCAGGGCACCAGTCACTAGGCCCATTTATACTGTATATGCACCCACAGTCATACTCATTTATTAGTCAATTTGGAATTACCAGTCTGACCTGCAAAAAGATATGGGTGGAAAACTGGAGTATACCAATGAAAACCCATATACAGTTAGGTCCATAAATATTTGGACAAAGACAACTTTTTTCTAATTTTGGTTCTGTATATTACCACAATAAATTTTAAATGAAACAACTCAGATGCAGTTGAAGTGCAGACTTTCAGCTTTAATTCAATGGATTGAACAAAAAGATTGCATAAAAATGTGTGGCAACTAAAGCATTTTTTTTAACACAATCCCTTTACAGTATTCCAGGGGCTCAAAAGTAATTGGACAAATTAAATATCTGGAAATAAAATGTTCATTTCTGATACTTGGTTGAAAACCCTTTGCTGGTAATGCCAGCCTGAAGTCTTGAACTCATGGACATCACCAGATGCTGGGTTTCCTCCTTTTTAATGCTCTGCCAGGCCTTTACTGCAGTGGCTTTCAGTTGCTGTTTGTTTGTGGGCCTTTCTGTTCGAAGTTTAGTCTTCAACAACTGAAATGCGTGCTCAATCAGGTTAAGATCAGGTGACTAGCTTGGCCATTCAAGAATTTTCCACTTCTTTGCTTTAATAAACTCCTGGGTTGCTTTGGCTGTATGTTTTGGGTCATTGTCCATCTGTATCATGAAACGCCGCCCAATCAATTTGACTTCATTTAGCTGGATTTGAGCAGACAGTACGTCACTGAACACCTCAGAATTCATTTGGCTGCTTCTGTCCTGTGTCACATCGTCAATAAACACTAGTGTCCCAGTGCCACTGGCAGCCATGCACACCCAAGCCATCACACTGCCTCCATCGTGTTTTACAGATGATGTAGTATGCTTTGGATAATGAGCTGTTCCACGCCTTCTCCATACTTTTTTCTTGCCATCATTCTGGTAGAGGTTGATCTTGGTTTCATCTGTCCAAAGAGTGTTTTTCCAGAACTGTGCTGGCTTTTTTAGATGTTCTTTAGCAAAGTCCAATCTAGCCTTTCTATTCTTGAGGCTTATGAGTGGCTTGCACCTTGCAGTGCACCCTCTGTATTTACTTTCATGCAGTCTTCTCTTTATGGTAGACTTGGATATCAATACGCCTACCCCCTGGAGAGTGTTTTTCACTTGGTTGGCTGTTGTGAAGGGGTTTCTCTTCACCATGGAAATGATTCTGCGATCATCCACCACTGTTGTCTTCTGTGGACGTCCAGGTCTTTTTGCGTTGCTGAGTTCACCAGTGTTTGCTTTCTTTCTCAGGATGTACCAAACTGTAGATTTTGCCAGTTGTAATATTGTAGCAATTTCTCGGATGGATATTTTCTGTTTTCGCAGCTTAAGGATGGCTTCTTTCATCTGCATGGAGAGCTCCTTTGACCGCATGTTGTCTGTTCACAGCAAAATCTTCCACATGCAAGCACCACACCTCAAATCAACTCCAGGCCTTTTATCTGCTTAATTGATAATGACATAACGATGGACTTGCCCACACCTGCCCATGAAACAGTCTTTGAGTCAATTGTCCAATTACTTTTGAGCTCCTGAAATGAAGGGATTGTTTTTAAAAAAAATGCTTTAGTTGCCTCACATTTTTATGCAATTGTTTTGTTCACCCCAATGAATTAAAGCTGAAAGTGTGCACTTCAACTGCATCTGAGTTGTTTCATTTAAAATTCATTGTGGTAATGTACAGAATCAAAATTAGAAAAAACTTGTCTCTGTCCAAATATTTATGGACCTAACTGTATACACATGGGAGGAACATGCATGGATAACAAATAGGCGTGGGGTTTGAACCAAAAACACTGGATTCGTGAAGCAGCTTTTTTTTTTTTTATTAATTTTATTGTAAGCATTCCATACAAATCAATCAATTTTTACAAAAAGTAGAATTGAGAACAAGTCGACCAGCTTTTAATAACCATTGCTGCACTGTTCCCCATACTTACAAATATAGTATAGTTAGAACATTAAAGACCATGCAAAAAAACAGAACTTACAAATTATATAGAAATATAGTACACACTGTGTATCTCAATAAGCTTATCTCATCTAATTTCGTATCTTCTATGCTTTTCCTTAGGGTTGTGGTGGTAAAAGGTCAGCCCAAACTTCTCTGTCCCCAGCAACAGATTCAAGCTGTTCTTGGGTAATTCCCAGAAGTTCCCATACCAGCCCTGAGATATAATACCTCCAACATGTCTTGGGTCTGGCACAGGGTATACACCTAGTGGGACACACCCAGAAAAGCTTTAGGTGGTGCCATCCAGGGGGCCTCCTCATGACATTCCCAAACCACCTCAACTAGCATCCTATCCATCTAACTAGAGTCATCCCAAATTGCAGAGTTTCTCATCCTATCATGTGTGTGCCCAGTGGTCCTGTGAAGAAACTTCATTTCTGCCACTTGTACTCACAATCTCATTCTTTCAGTCATTATGTACAGTTCATATGCATAGCTGAATACTGACCAGTGAACAGATGAGCTGGGCCTTTAAACTCAACTCTGGCTTCACTGCCTTAGACCAATACAGCATCTGTGAAACAGCTGCTGCTCCTATCTGCTTGTCATTTTCACATTCCCTTCTTCCATCACTCACAAACAAGATCCAGAGATCTTATCTACTACACCCCTCACTTGGAGAGAGCCAGACTTGGAGGTACTGATTGTCAGCTCTGCTGTTTTACACTCTGTAGTGAATCACCCAAGTGTGTGGCAAAGGTCACAGTCAGATGAGACAACAGAACAACATCATCTGCATAAAGTGCAATGCCACCCTAAGCTCTTCCAACTGAACACCCTCACATTCTTGATGTCCATTTCATGAAAACCACAAACAGAGGAAGTGACACCCACAGTAAATTAATTTGACTTCACTGCAAGAATTTTGACACAGCTCATCCTGTATTCATACAGGGAACACACTGAGGGATCTGGTCATATTCTTTTTAAAAATTCACAAAACACTTACCAAAGTTATTATAGTTAACAAAAACTATAATCAAAACTGAAACTATTAATAAAAAAACATTTTTGTAAACTGAAATGAAAAATTAAAACTAAACAAAAATATTAAATTAGCTGAAAAGACTAACTGAAATAAAATAACTACAAAAAATATTTTTAGTTTCCATAACAACTGGACTTATGCAAAGTCTAACCTTAGCTGCAGGGGTCTCAAAATTAGTCAAAATATATTTATACAAACTCAGTTTTTGAATATTCCTGCTGCTGGACTTTAACCCTTGTAACCCATCCATCCATCCATCCATTATCCAACCCGCTATATCCTAACTACAGGGTCACGGGGGTCTGCTGGAGCCAATCCCAGCCAACACAGGGCGCAAGGCAGGAAACAAACTCCAGGCAGGGCGCCAGCCCACCGCAGAACCCTTGTAACTTTTAACTCTAAAACAAAGTCATTCACCACAAGCCACCCACATATATTCATGCAGTGAATGGCGGCTGGTGATGGAGGGTGGGTGTTGACACAGCATTTGTGGTGACAGTGCAAGCTGAATACGGGCGCGTAAAGCGAGTGACGAAGAAAGCGATTCTTCAGGAGCTGAGAGTGGCAGCATGATAGATTCTGGTCCAAGTGTTAGTGAAGAATACCAAGGTGATGATTTTGTTTTGAATGTGTTTGGTAACTTTCAAAGCTGCTGTTCACTGCATCTCCAGGGCTCAAGAAAAGTCTTAGATACAGATAATCCCTTACAGAATTTCAATTTGTTCGTTAATGACAGAGTGTTAGTCGTAATTCTGACTGAGTCCAAGATACAATATGTACGCAGCAATTAATTCAGCAGCACACACTAAATTCCAGGCTGCACAAGTTGGTTGTTGTTATGATGAGCTGCCACATTTCTTTTCACTTCTTGTATATGAAGATTTAATTCAAACACCTGTGCTGCTGAACAAAAAAAACCTTTACCATATTGACAGAAAAATTACGAGTGAGTAACGTTTCAGTTTATTTCATAATAATAATAATAATATCACTTCATACAGGAGAAATACTTTTTTAAAATAAAATGGCACTAATTAAAAGACTGTCTAATTTAACATAAAAGTTCAGCATATTGTTGCTGAACAATCACTTTTGCTTTAAAAAGGTCGTTTAACAACAAAATAATACAAACGTAAAAATGAAGAGAGTCTGCCAACTGGTGATAAACTAAACCTTCTAATGTGTTTTTCTGTTTATTCCGTATTTATTAATTTAACTTTTTTACTTTTACATTCACAGCTCAAAATACCTGATATTGTGAAAATAATCCAGTGGCAGAAGTATGTTTTAAAATATTGTCTCCCTCTTTTTAATCAATCTCTCTCTCTCTCTCTCTCAAAATAGATAGTTGAAATTTCATATTCTTTTTGTTCTTAACTTCAGTCATGTCATATATATTGCAGTTGAAATTTCATATTCTTTTTGTTCTTAACTTCAGTCATGTCATATATATTGCATAATTATAATATTGCTGCAATAGGCTGGCACCCTGTCCATGGATTTTTCCTGTTTTGCATCCAAAGCTGCTGGGATAGGCTCCAGATTTCCTGTGATCTTGCTCTGGATAAATGAATTTTAGAAAATGTATATATTGCCCCTAATCTCTGATGCTGTTTCTGTCGTTTCCTAGCTGTTCATACTCCTATTACCTGCTCTTACTCAAGTCTCACTACCCCTAAACTTGACACTACATACTTGTTTTTCTTTGTTTCCCGCAATAGAGCTAGGTAGGGTCTGCACACTGATTCAAGCCTAAGAGCCTTGTTCTTCCTAAGCCTCCATGATTTTCACGATCACACCTGTCAGAAAACAGTAGAACCTGTTTTCTGATTTTTGATATCTTTTCAGGCCTGCAGGTGGCAAAATTCTGTCTATAAATTGTATGTGCCTGAGAAGGAATCAGAAATCAGTATGGCTGGTAGAAAAAAAAAAAAAAAAGAACAGTATGGGATATTTTTAATACAATATTGAAGGCATTAATTGTAAGCACATTGTCGTAGAGCAGGATATGTTGTGTGCTGTAGACGTTTAGGGTAAAAACCACTCAAACCTTAAAATTCACCTAAATTTCATCACAAATTGGCCCATTCATGCCAAGAAAAGGAAAAGGTGAAACATGCCAACAGCCAAAGCACATTTATTCAGCACAAATGACATTGAAAATATTTTAAAAATTATAAAATAGTTCATATGCAGTATCTGGTTTTATTATGCTTGTTTTTATCCGCCTAAAACTGTACCAGTTAGTCAACCATGTAGTGTTGTAAGCTTCCACTAACACTAAACTCATATTATATTCAAACCCATTAAGTGTACAGTTCTGTCTGATTGTGACACAAAACTAAACTCCATAGTTGCTCTTTAACCGTACTATAATTACTAAAACTAAACCTGGAACTAAATGTATATAAAAATGAAATGGAAATGTCTTTGTGAAATAAAAACTAAATTAAAACTAAAAATATACGATAAATTAAAGCTAAACTGAATTTCGAAGTAAGATCAGAAATTATGTAGAAATAAAAACTAATATAAAAAGGCAAAACTGTAATAATCTTGACACATCCAAACTTTGGCTAGCAAACTCTCGTGCAGCCTCCAGCAACTGTGCCAGGGAAAAGATCTTTTCCACTGTTCCACAGCAAGACAGAATTTCATTTCTTCCTCCTGTATTCTTGGCTCAACCATCAGATGAAGTCTTCTCTCCATTGCCCTGGCATAGGCCTTTCTTGAAACCTGAGGAGTTTGATCTCTCTGTAGTTAAAAAACACTTTCTGGTCCCATTTCCTAAAGATGTGGACCACCACACCAGTCAGCAACTCCAAGGGTGCTTGACCTGCATTCTATGCGACAATGAATAGACACATTAACCACATTATCCCAACAACATCCAGTGCTTTCAGTAACTACAGTTGATCTCCTCCGGCCCACAAACAGTGACTATGGCACCAGTGGTGAGAAATGCAAGATTTTTATTCAGTTCTTATTTCAGCTATATATTGATAATTAAATGAATATATGAACCTGAAAACATTTTCAGTCTCTGCCACCTAAGAAACATCCATGCATTCATCCGTTTTCTACACCTGCCTTATCCTGAATAAGTTTGCAGGAAAGCTGAGGCCTATCCCAGCAAGCATAAGGTGCAAATCTGGAACAATCTCTAACCTGCATATCTTTGGACATGTGGGATTTTTAATGGAAAGATAAGTGTTACCCGTAACTCAAACATTAAAATGCAGTATGAATACCATTACCGAAAGCTCTGTTGAAAATATTTTGTGCTAAAAAAATAAATCATTAGCATTGATACACAGTAGACGTTGCAATTAATGTCGTCTCCAATATTAACAGGGAGACCATTCCAAATATTAAGTAACAAGTGCTTCTCTAGTAATAGGATACTTATTATTTATTTGTCCACTGTTTCATCCGTCTAAATTGATAACACAACTGAAGAACTACACATTTGGTTTTGTTCTTAAGTGTGGCAAAGATTTATCAGTACTGTATATGAATGAAAATTTTTATTGTCTCTAAATTTCATCTCCTAAAAACAGATCTTAAACAGATTTAGACATGTAAATTACAAACATACATAACCATGAAATATTAATATTTCTATGCTCCATTTTCTATTCTGTTTCCGTAAAACCTTGGTAGCAGAGTATCAGACTAATTGGTAATGTAGAAGGAAAAAATAATTTAATAGCATTTCTAGTTTACTTAAAGTGTTGTGGGGTCCACAAGCTTTTGAAATTAACAAATTCTAGATTAGGCTGTTCTTGGACAACTTGCTACTCTATACCTTCTTATACCCTGAATCAGTAGCTCTCAAAAGATTTCAGACTGAGGACCACTTTAACTTTGATGTAGTGGGCAACCTATAGCCGTCTGAAATTCCATGTTACCTTATGGTATATTGTATGTGTTTATGTTCCCTCAAGGAGCCTGAATATCCTGGGTTTCTGCACCCAATTGTTGTCCTCGTGGAGGTTGCATGTTCTCCATGTGTCTACATAAAAATGTGAAGTCCCATCCAAATCCTAAAGACGTGTATATTAAGTTAATTAGCAGTTGTAAATAGTCCCATTGTGAGTGTAGTTTTCTGTGTGAGTGTGCTGTGCTGTAGACTTGTTTCCTGTTGCTTCTTGCTTTGTGCCTAATGCTGCACCTTACCAAAATCCTGAATTGGATTAGCAGCTTTAAAAATGTTATGTAGTGTGTTTATGTGAGCAATACAGCAATTTTTAAATTCAGGTTGCTAGACTTGATGTTCTGTTTCTGCCAGCAATCCATCATTACCCATTAGGTTTGGAGTTATTATAATGGCAAGGAAACTGACAGAATTGTTGCAGCAGAAGTGGCAGGCATCAACAGTCACATGAAATTAAAGGATTGTCTCTGCCAAGGGCCAACCCTCCAGTCTTCTTTCAAGGTGGGTTTAAAACATAGTTCTACCAAATGATGGAGACTGATTAGACTGCGAGTCTGTAGATGTGTCAAGAGAAAGGGAGAACCTGGTGGACTTCACCATAGGGAAACAGACTCCATTAGTATAACATTTACTGTGACAATGCTACAGAAGTTTAATGCCAACAAAGGGGTATAAAACATCATGGCAGTCGACAGACTTATAAAATTGGACCATATGCCTGCAGTTGTACTATGCTAGCCTTCTGAAGTGAGTTATTTCAGGGTTCAGGAACCCTGTGCTAATGCCAAGACAGACATGAACAAGAGAGAGATGGAGAAAGCACGCAAGTACAATTGCCATAGGTTGATAGGAGAAGAGTAGAAGATGAAAAAGCTGACAGGATTTAAAAATCCAGACCTACAGTAGTGCCTGTATTTAGTGTTTCACCGTACTTTCCTGTATCAGGAAATATCAGGGAATGTGCAAACAGACTTCCAAGGCTTTTTAATAATTCAATAAATATACCCAAAATTCAAATGTTTAAACTGAGTCCTTGTGAGAGTCATTTGCCAGTTATTTAGGTCATGTTGAGTTGATGGAAGTATTTTCTTAGTTATTTGCCTATAAATTAGTGCATAGTATATGGAAGGTTCTTATAACCCCCACAAGCTGAATTGAAATGGAATATTTCTTGTCCCTCTGATTACAGATTATTCTCAGTTAGTGACCTGCATTGCCGTGAGTAAGGCATGGAGGGCACATGGTTTCAAACCGTCCCTTAATGTGTTCAGTTGTATGTGCAGAGCTGTATGTTTAGAATGTACTAAATATGAAGTAAGAGCATAGAGAAATAACTCTTCTTTAATTGTAGAAACAATTGAAGTTTAACAAAAAGAAACATTTTTCTTTTTCTGCCTTTTATTTTATGTGTGTAACAACTTTTCTCTATTCTTGTGTGGACTGTTTGCTTTGAAATTGCACTAAACCTTTTTAAAACAAACTTTTTTGGACTGAGACATTTCCTTTGGTACGCTCATGCTGGATCCTGCCTTACGTACCAGCAGCTACAGTCCTGTATGATTCCTAGTTTTCCTTTACAGTATTGTACTGTGACATGAGCAGTACAGTGACATAAAATGGGAAGCTGGCTTTTAAAGTAAAAAAAAAAAAGAGCCCCACAAATACAGCTATGTCCTACAAGGGAGACTGATAAAACTGTGAAAACACTATGGCTCATAAAGACAATGCCAAATGGTACAATTTGAGAGTTTATTTGAAATAAAAAATGCTCAAAATAGCAAAAAGGGTGTTCTTGAAAAGGAAATCCAAGAGAGAAAAAAATTACCAATGTAAGAAGAATCCAAAAAACTGAAGCAAAAGTCCAGAACCAGAAAACATCATAAGGAAACAATACTTGCAGAATTTCAACGACTAATTGTGATCCACTGACTGGGTCTCTTACTCTGGCCTCCAGCTCTTCATCTGTTATAAACTTGACAGTTCTGAAACACATCTCTCTATTCTATACAAAAATCCTTTGATGTGACAAAACTTTTTGGAAGAAAGATTTTTTCGAGTCCCGCAAAACGAGACTTTTGCCTTGAGATTTCTTCAAGTCACACCCTCCTCTCAAACATTTTCATACAAGACCTCAACTCTCATTTGTGTGAATGTTTTTGTCAGACACACTTCCTGCGCTCTCATCTCATACATTTTAACGTTTTCCTTACTTTTAAGTTCTCAATTAAAGAAAACGTATTATGTTCACATTTTATCGAAGAATTTCATCACGAAGGGTTATCAACATAAAAAAATGAGTACATGCACAATCCTAGCACCGAGAAACGAGGAAGTCAAACAAATTAATACCAAAAATGGCGATTGGTTACACTATCCATCCATCCATTATCCAACCTGCTATATCCAAACTACAGGGTCACGGGGGTCCGCAGTCACTTACACTACAAATTGGTTAAACGTATCCAAAAATGTCAAATGTGTTTCAATAGACTATGCTGAAACAGTTGGTGGTGATTGTGCAGAAGATGAAAACAACAACTTACAATATCCCAAAGAATATCTACAACCTTTAACAAAATCCGGTCTTCCACCGCATGAATTACTGTAGAAAGAAGGATATATCCAAGAAAGGTAATGTAGTACGTCTACTGCAGATAACATTAGACAACAAAGGAGATCTTGATATGCCATTTGTATTAAAACGTTTCCGGTTAGAATAGCTTATGCAAAGACAATTAAATCACAGAGCCAAACATTTGAAAAAGTTGTTTTATTTAATAGAGAGAAATTACATTCCTTGGTAGTGATCCTATGGGACGAATCTCATAAGGATTACTTCCCCCAAGCCACACCAAGCCAGTACGTGCTGTTCTTGGCCGAAAGGAGTGCATGCTATACATCACTTAGATGACATCTCAGACATGGGGCAACATGACGAGCAACATAAAATAGGCCTGGTAACTAACGAAATGCCTTGTCATCTAATTAGTAAGGCTTATGAATGGATGAACAAGATTCCCGTTGTTCCTATTATCTAGTGAAACCACAGCCAAGGGAACAGGCTTGGCAGAATCAGCGGGGAAAGAAGGCACTGCTGAGCTTGACTCTAGTCTAGCACTGTGAAGAGACATGAGAGTCTCAGAATAAGTGGGGGGTACTGAAGGTGAAATACCACTACTCTTGCAGATTTTTCACTCACCCAGTAAGGTGAGGTGGGGAGCTGTGTTCTTGCTTCTGGCATCAAGTGCCTAAGCTCCCTTGGGTGAAACCTGCTTTGGGGGCAATGGCAGGTGGGAAGTTTGTCTGGGGCAATACACCTTTTACACCGTAACACAGGTGTCCTAAGGTGATCTCAGGGAGGCCTCTTGTCGTGCAGCAGAAGGGCAAATGTTACCTTGATCTTGATTTTCAGTATGTATATAGACCATGAAAGTGGTGCCTCATGATCCCTCTGACTTTTTGAGTTTCAAGATGGAGGTTTCAGACAAGTTACCACAGGGATAACTTGGTTGGGATCAAGCGTTCATAGCGATGTCACTCTTTGATCCTTCGATGTTGGCCCTTCCTATCATTGTGAAACAGAATTCACCAAGTGTTGGACTGACCCACTAATGGGATGAATCCACTAACTCATGGATTCACCCACTAATAGTGAACATGAGCTGGGTTTATACCTTTGTGAGACAAGTTACTTTTATCCTACTGATGAATATGTTGTCACAATAAGAATTCTCAGTACAAGAGGAACCACAGGTTCAGACATTTGGTGTATGTGCTTGTCTGAGGAGCCAATGGTGCAAAGGTATGACTGAATGCCTCTAAGACAGAATCCCTCCTAAATGTGACAGTACCCTAGCACCGTGGAGTCTCAATGGGCTAAGGATATGGGGAGGACTGGCACAGAGGGCAGTTCAGGTTGGGGCCAGGATGAGCAGTCAATCCCTCTTCTTATTCTGCATCACATGTTCATGAGGAACCCGGTTCTAAATCATTCGTAGATGACCTAATTCTGGGTCAGGGTGTCATAAGTAGCAGATCAGCTCCCTCGCTGCGATCTATTTAAAATCAGCCCTCAAGCCAAACAGAGAGGGAGGGCAGTGGGTCTTGCAAACACCTTAACCACCTGTATGCACAGAAGAAATCCAGGGACTTGGTGCATGTGTATCCAGCCTAACCAGTACATGACCAGATGTCCGTTTGCCATTGGTCCAGGACTGTGAGGACCCTGAACTCCAACCAAACAAACGTAAGAGAAGGGTTAGAGTCACAGGACTAGTACATGACCAGATGTCCGTTAGCTATTGGCCTGAGGCAGTGAGAAACCTGAACTCCGACTTTGTAAGGTGGGGGTGGGCTTAATAGTGAAAAAGACAGAGGGTCATGTAGCTTAAAAACAAGCAGGAGCAGTATAGGGCCCCCCAAGGAATAACAGATGCATGTGGTGCTGTGGGGGCAGGCTAGAAGAATGAGGGTGAGGGTTAGAAGTCTGTCGGGAGAACAGGTCACTCAGCAGAGCAAGTAGATGGCAGGTGATTGAGGGTCATGCAGGCTGTGAGTTAGAGAGTCATGCAGGCCAGGAGGCAAAGGATCTTATAGGCTGGGAGGCCACAAAACAGTGGCATGGGCACCACTGGATGGAAAATAAAAACAAAGAAAACCTAGTAAAACAGTGGTTATTGTTTACTGCAAATCTTACAAAGTGTTTGCAGTACCATTCATAAACTGTTATAATTGATACAAGTGGGAATTAAGCAAAGGTTAAATTAAAAAAAAAAAAGTTTTAAGTTTTTGGAAAGGTTTTTAAGTTGTAACTGGCATATCTCTATTTGCAAAGCATTCCATATTTTTGGTATACATGTGAAGAAAGATGATTCACTAGTTCTTTCATAAGCAAATTAGGGCACAGACTGAAGGATTCAAGAATAAAAAGCCATTAGTTCAAATCCTCCTTGATTCCAACTGCTATTAATCTTCTAAAAACGTTCAACTTTACATCAACAGACCTAAATTTTGGGGGTAAACTGTTATCCTTTGAATCATATTATCATTAGTCAATTCTAAAAGTTGATTCAATTTGTATGTTTAACATGTTTGATCTAATATTTTACAGTAAGTTCTGGCTGCTACATTATATCTGTTTGTAATAAGTTTAGGTTCTTTGTGATGTGTTTTTAATGTTCTGTGGTGGTGTCTCTGTAACATCTGCTGAGAAACCAATCTTAACTACTGAGACAAAATGTAATTGAATGTAAAAGCTATAAAAAGAAAATATTGTCTAGTAACAGACTAGAATTAAAACAGTATCAGATAGTCCAGTTTATGATTAACAGTACGTGAACAGATTGCAGTGAAATCCTTCCTTACTTATACATCAGTAGTGTCGTTTGTGTGCAGACTGCTCATCTAATGTCAATATTTTTAGCTCCCTTATTGATATAGTACCAGTTAATTTTTCTAACTTTAAAAAAGGAAACACACATTTTCATACTTGTTTTATTTAATAAATAATTATGTGTTAAAATAACAAAAGTGAAAAGATGTCGGAACAAACTCAACAGTGAGTCAAATTAGTATAAAAATCAATAAGCATAAAGATATATAAATTGTAAATGCATTTAAGTAGCACACTAATATAAATGAAAATGACCAACAATGGAGCAGAATTAAAAATTGTCAGGGAAACAGAACAAAACATTATTTACAGATTTTTGCCTTAGTGTTTTAAAAAACGTTAGCCAAGGTTTTGAAAACGATAAAAGTGGATTATTACATTTGTCAAAAACAGGAGTGATGCTACTTCAACTTTATGAATAATAAAATCGTGCTTTCAAAAAGATACAATTCAGAGCCGAAGAGTTATTATCCTGTAACACGCCATAAACATCTCGTTATACTTAAACTGACATTTTCCCTAATCAGTCCTATAAAATTTGCTCAAAAATAATATTTCTATATCACCTTTTCTTACAAGTGTAGCTCAAATTGCTCTACAATAATATACAGTTACAAAGAAAACTGAAGGAATTATAAAAATAAATAACAAGAATATGGATGGGTCCTGGCCCTTTGTAATAAATATGTTGCATGGTCAAATGGCCAGGGAAAAAGACAAATTTGCAGCCAACAAGGATGCTCTGGGGGATCCCAGGACAAAGCCTGCTCAGCCCTAACAATCCCAGCGTACACATAAATGTGGCTGTCTCAGTCCAAGCACAATTCCATTTCAGGATGTCATGTAAACTTTTCTTCTTCCCAGCATCACAGGCAGTTGGAATTAACTTAACAGATGGCAGAGACGCAGGGCACCACTGCAATAAACTAGAAAAAGAAAATGGAGAAAAAACAGCAGAGGTTACTGCCCAGTTCATATTTAACAAATTGTATACAATAAGGTTATTATAGTTAATGAAAACTAAAATCAAAACAAACTATTATTAAAAAAACATTTTCGTAAACTGAAATAAAATAATTAACAAAA
The DNA here is from genome assembly GCA_026402145.1 of Polypterus bichir lapradei. NCBI lineage: Eukaryota > Metazoa > Chordata > Cladistia > Polypteriformes > Polypteridae > Polypterus > Polypterus bichir. The sequence continues at coordinate 151,593 of JANRMT010062847.1, read as the reverse complement.
CTGAAATGAAAAACTAAAACTAAACGAAACTATTAAAGTAGATGGAAAGACTAACTTAAATAAAATAATAATTTACTAAAATATTTTTAGTTTTCATTTTTGAATGAATATTCTTGCCGTTAGTCTGTAAACCTTGTAAGTATTAACTCTAAAACAGAAAGTAATCCCCCACGAGCTGCCCTCACATATTCATCCAGTGATCGGCGGCTGTGACAGAGGACGACTGTTCACACAGCATTTGTGGTGACAGAGTGAGATGAATACGGGCATGTAAAGCGTGTAAAATAGAAAGCGATTTACGTGCCGCCTTTCTTTTGGCTTGTTGTATATTAAGATGTAATTTAAACGGCTGAAATCAGAATGTGCTGGTCAACAAAACCTTTAACATTTGGACAGAAAAATCACGAGTAACGTTTCAGTTTATTTCTCAGGTGACTGCTTTTTGTTGACAGCAATTCACCTGCCACTTTGCATGGGAGAAATCGTTTTTACTTTCTCATATACGAAGTACAGAGAAAGTATAGTAATCATGAAAAAAATTTGACATCAAGATTTTGATGAATCTTGACGTTTTAGACCTCCTTGGGTCTGAAAATACCGTTTTTTAGAATCATGTCTGTGTGTGTGTAAACACGACAACTCAAAAACGCAACTAGACGGATTAAATTCGGCATATATGGTTGTTACACCACAATTGTAGATCTGTATTAACTTTGGGGCCAAATCCATCACCCAGAAGTGGTACTTTACCTGAACACATACTCATTTTTTTTTTATTTATGCAGCTGCAGA
>JANRMT010062847.1:122432-140801 GCA_026402145.1 Polypterus bichir lapradei | reverse complement strand
ACATGTCATAGCAGCAGGTGCCCAGCCCTGTCACTGTGTTGCATTAAATGCACACCACACTTTACTGATGGCTATGGATATAAATTTGATAATTATCTGGAATGTGGCATATAAGTTCTTTCTACCAAACAAGGTTAAAGAAAAACATTTAAAAATTATAAATAAATATTACGCAACTAATAAATTCATAAGTATGAAATATATCACCAAAATGTAGTTTTTGTAAAATTGACGATGAATCCCTCTCACATTACTTTTACTATTCTAAAATGTATTGGGTCGATTTATTTCTGTTTAGTAATATAAATATAAATTAAACATATATAAATATATATATTAATATGACAGAAATAGCTTTAAAAAATATATAAACACTAAAGCAATTAAAACGTGCAAGATTCTGAGCTGTTTTATTAGCAATTTGTAGTGTTATTTTCTGCATCCCTCTTTTGTGTAATAATTTAGCTGTTGTTACTTTTGCATGTAAATTTAGCCTTCACAATAATATATTTAACTATATTATGGATAAACTGTTGTATTGATGTAATCCGATATCAACATAATAAAAAAAATACTAATGGCTTTGGAAGGCGCACTTTACACCAGTTTAGTGTCAAACGTGCACTGTTATTTCTGTTCCTAATTCGACCCCTAGATTACATTGTTTTGCTTAATTATTAGCATGCAGTTCGCTCTTTAAGATCAAAAAATGTGGACAAATGTTTAAAAAATACCAGAAAATGCTAATAGTGGATTACGAAAAAATGACATGTATCCATTAATCCGTTAACCCTAAAACTGCAAATACTGTGACTTTTACCTTTAAGACACGGGATTACGAAGGTCGTATTGTAACTGAAAATCTTTATTGCCTTTTTCATCAATATAATGTACTTAAAAGAGGCTATACGCATGTCATAAAGTAAACAAAAAAATTACATTACAAAGTTCATATACATACGTTGCATTTATTTTCGCTTCCTCTTTGTTTGACTGGAGTTAAACTTTTCAGGTTGCAAATAATCTTTTAAGATATAATAAAATTCAAGAGTTCCCATCTTTTCCAGTAAGAATCCCACTTACATACGGAGATAAACGGCAATATAAAAATGCCTCGCAAATACAATTCAAACCTAACGAGTGACGCGTGTCGTAAAACATTAGACAGGCGCAGTACAAATCGGGGAGTGTCGTAAAAGTAATTTTTAGACGGCTGAGCGCGCACCATAGACATACATTAGACAGGCGCAGTACAAATCGGGGAGTGTCGTAAAAGTAATTTTTAGACGGCTGAGCGCGCACCATAGACATACTGTACTGTATATAGATAGACACCGCATTTACTGTGTTGCCCAGTCAACGCGATACGTCAGCGCATCCGCCACATCGCGAGTGGCAAAAGTGTAATTTAAACTAATATAGGTAGACGTGGAAACTGGGTTTTCTGATGAAAAAACAATAACGTTTAAAACGGTATCGTTTACATACAACAGATTTTGGCGAATCATTTAAATACAATTATTTATATCAATTTATACACTAATAATTGCAATTATTAAATAATAATAATTTATTATTATTATTATTATTATTATTATTATTATTAATAAATAATTCCTCCCATATAAGTTACGTTTCTCGGACTGCCTTCTTCAATCTCCGAAATATTTCTAGACTTCGTCCTGTTCTTACGCAACACGGTACAGTACTGAAGTATTGGTTAATGCCCGAGTCACCTCATGTATAGATTACTGTAATGCTATTCTATCTGGCATCCCACAAAAACGTATCCATCGCTTACAACTTATTCAAAATTCTGCCTCCAGGATAACACCCTGCTGTTCTAAATCCACTGAACATATTACACCTATTCTCTCCCATCTTCACTGGCTCCCTGTTCACTACTGAATACAATACAAAATACCGCTCTTAACATTTAAAAGCTCCCCCCTACCTCACTGATCTCCTACAGACTTGCACTCCTCTCGCTCACTCAGATCTTGTAATTTGTGAGTATTCAGTCTGGCAATATGGTGCAGCCTTAGTTTGTGGAAGACAGACACAACTAAAGACATGAGCATAAAATGATGGTTGTCAGTTTCAAACTGTGTTTCCTCAATGTGCTCCTTGAGAAAAAAACACATCATCTGAATCAGTCTCAGCCCGATCAAACTGATTGATCAGATACACTGACAGCTTGCCCTAATGTCGACTGTCGGATAACACACTCAGCTACTTTGACCACATTGACTGTACCCTCTGAAGGAATCATCAAACCTCCTTTGTTTTTTAATGTGAGCAAGACGTAGCTTTTATTATGTGATGCCGGTACAGCATGTTACCAAACTAGCACGGCACACATCACAGGACAGCTTTCTCAAAATCCCGTCTAAGGGCAACCTCCCACTGCTTCCTGAGGTGGATTTCTTTGGGAAACCTTCAAAGTTTGAGAAATGTTAACAGCTAACAACAATCTACATAGTTAGTGACTAAATACATTTAGCCAAAACGTTGTTTGGAGGCTAACTTGAGCACATAAATGCATTGCTTTGCTATCTTAGCCTGTCGTAGCTAAAGTTAAGATTATATAACGGGATTTTCTAATGGCCAAATATAACCAAAACAATTGTTCAACCTTACCTATGAAATGTAATCTCCCGGGATCCGGTTTGGAGCGTACAGCGGTTTGTACAATCCCAAGTAGCACATGCGTGAGGCATCTTTATCCATTACTTCGCTCCACAGCAGTGCCACTCGTAATATGGCGACGACGTTGACGTACGATGCTGCTGGTCATGCGGCGTCTAGTAATTCTATGTCTATGGCGACAATGACATCACACACGCCGTAAATTGTTCACGCTTACGTAAAACAGATTGGTCGGCACTGTAAGTGTTCGAGGAAGTAGGCGGTTAATACGTCGGTACGTGAATGATGCGAGTGCTGCTAAGAGCACCCGGTATTTATTTAAGCTCACTTTCATTTTTTGTTTCAAGAATCCATTCACCTACTCTCCCCACTATAACTGGAAATTATGATGAACGCCTTATGCCGAACTGTCGAAGCTATTGCGCCTTTAAGAAGATTTATTCAGTTATGTCTTTCTGTGACATAAGAAGAAAGACTTCAGGGGTAACTTTTACATTGCCTTTAGTTTCTTTATAATGATAATTACTTGATATTAAAGTACTGTATTTTGTAAGGTTATTTTGATCACTTTGTAGCATCATTTTTTGTGTATTAATGGTAATAAATATTTCTGCTTATATACCGGTATATATTTTTATTGATTTTAATTTGAAGCAAATAAAATTCCATATAATCAGGTCAGACTTAACAACCTAAAATTAAAACCCTACCCAAGAGAAAGAGAGGAGAGCCAACGACCAGAGCAAATCTTTAAAAGCAGCACGGAAGGATGAGTATTCTTTTCCCTGATATAGAAGCTTATTCGAAAATGTTATTAATTAGATCCTGCCATATTTTAAAGTTTTCAACAGATCCTCTCAATGAGAATTTGATTTTTTTCCACTTTCAAATTGTATAGAACATCAGTTATCCACTGACTTAAAAGAGGTGGGGTGGGATTCATCCAGTTGAGCAAGACTAGTCTATGTATTAGTAGTGAGGTAAAGGAAATTACAGTTTGTTTGCCTTCTCATCTTTAAGCCCATCTGAGAGTACATCAAACACAGCTGTTAATGGGTTAGGAGCGATTGTGACGCCAAGGCTGTCTGATAGGTATTCAGAGATTTTTGTCCAAAATGATATTGATTTGGTGCACACCCAGAACATGTGGCCCAGTGAGGCTGGAGCTAGATCGCAACATTCACAGGTTGTGTCTTGTCCTGGACACATTTTTTGACAGTTTTAAACAAGATAAATCTGCTTGATAAAAGATTTTAATTTGGATGATTAAATGATTTGTGCATATGGGGCTGGACTGTATCCTATGCAGGGCTACCTTCTACTCCTTTCTGAAATATTAAATGAAAGGTGTTTTCTTCACCGTACCCTGGGATCTTTTAAAAGAGGGGACTTTAAAATATTTTTATATATTGCAGAGATGCTATCTAAGACTTCAAAACTGATCAGTATTTCTTCTGGAATAGAAGTAGGTGGGAGGTAAGGAAAATTGGGCAGGTTCCATTAAGCAGTTTCTAATTTGAAATTTGTGTAAAAATTGTGTTGATGAGAACGTAAATTTGAAGTTTTGTTTGTATGGTGCAAAAAACATTATCTTTGTACAAATCTCTCTGTGTTTTAGTCCTGGACATTTTCCAGACATTAAATACTGTGTATGTTTGAGAGTGTGAAAAGGGTGCTTGTCATGTAAAGGTGCAACAGATAAAAGCTTCTCTGTCTTAAAGTAGTGCATTGGTGGCACATTGTTTCCATATTCTGAGTGAATAAAGAGCAATTAGATTATTAGTGAATTGATAATAATTTGTATTTACTGGGGCCCTGAGCTGGGAACGTAAAGAAGTACTGCAAGATTTTAATTCTATTGCAGACCAGATGTGTACGGTATATTCATCGATTTGTACAAACGGTGCGTACACACAAAAATGTTGTGTACTAATGTTTCCACGCTCCAATCGCGATGTATAAACCTAATTTTCACATTTTCACGATAGCTAAATGCTTGACGTACGCAAGTTCTCCACTCGGTTTTGCAAACTGGTGGCACCCAGTTTCAAAGCAGTGCTACTGTTCCAGTGTGGTTACCCTTTCTTTTTTAGATCCACACAGCACTGGAAGGATAGAATAATTAAACATGTACTACGAAGATATTTCAATGTACTTTAAAAGTTTTGAAGAATCGGCGTTCTAAGCTTAAAGATGGCTTAATGTCTATTATGGAGCTGATTGTGTGGCGATTGGGTATTTGGAGAAAGAAAGGTAAGGACAGGAATTGGCGGTTAGTACATTTGAAAGAGACAGTACTGCTGCAATAAATTATTTCATCAAAGGTCATGCACGGCGTAACAAGCATCTTGCGTGAGGCATGAACAATCACTGCACCACCGTGTTCCCATGTTTAATAACATGGTTTAACTCCTATCATCATAAAAATGATATCAAGTGTACATCTCAGTGTTTTAATTATTTAGAGAGCTGCAATATCACGAATGTAATGGATTCTGTGTCCTGTCGGAGGAAGAGAAAGCCCGTTTAAGAAGCACATAGTGATTCACACACATAGAGCACATAGAAGATCAAATACAAAACAAAGCATTTAACGTGCTACTTTAGTCACGATGGGATTTGAGAAACTAGTAAATTAAACGATTTTAAGATGAAGTTTATGATGTTCTACTTTAATGACAAAATAAAAGTACATGATTAAAGTGGAAATTTCGAGATTAAAGTTGACATTTCGTGCTTTTTTTCCCACTGTGTGCCTATTTTTTTTTTCTCTGTACCCTAATAAGCCTTCATATGACAGTCGGACAGTGGGCTACGACTCGCCTTTTCACGGCGACTTTGATATCTGACAACTTCTTTTTTATTTTGGGCACTGTGTGACTTTGTCAACTTGAGCTTTCGAGTTACTCCAACACTCTATGTCATTCGATCAACTTCCTTTTGTTGTTTATACCACTGTTTAAATCAACAAATAGTAAGTTTTTCCTTGCCTCCACTTGGTATTCGCTGAAATTCTTCTATTTCCCTCCGTGCTTTTGCTATTGCCTTTTCACAGAACACCGAGTTTAAGGGCTATTTATATTGATTTGCATATTCAAAGACGCGTAATTCTGGGAGGAGACGGGGGGGTGGGGGAGAGCAGGCGCTTGAACGAGCATCACTTTTCACGCTGACCGGGTTTTATGTAGCGGAAGAACGTGGAAGCTGGCATTTGCACAGATTTATGCATCTGGATTTTTTTGTGCATATGAACATTTCCACTTTTGTCCGTACGTAATGTTATAGTGTGAATTCTATGCACGGCGTTATGCATGAGGCCCCAGGTCTTTATAGCCTTTATTTGTGCCACCCAGTAATAAAATTGAAAGCTAGTGCCATGTCCCCTTCTGTTTTAGGTTGTTGTAGTGTCACCCTTTGGATGTATGGATGTTTCAATTACAAATAAATGAGATTATAGTTTAAGTCTAATTTATTAACGAACAGTTTGTTTATATATATATATATTGGGATGTTCTGAAATAGACAAGGAATCTTGGGAAGGATGTTCATCTTGACAATATTCATTCGCCCTGTTAATGTGAGATGAAGTGTAGATGGTCTGTTCACACCTAAGTTTAATTTTTTCCATGCAGTCAGCAAAATTCTGTTGAAAAAGTTGTTTATGTTTGCTTGTGATATTTACCCTTAGGTATTTAAACTGACCTGCAAAGATAAATGAGAAGGTGTCCAATCTAATAATTTGTGCTAGAGAGTTCACTGGAAAAAGCACACTTCTATTCAAATTGATTTTGAGTCCAGATATCTTTTGAAAGTCTTCTAGTGCTTTTTAGGACTGCCGGCACGGAATTTTGTGGGTCTGATGTATACCCTACCATATCTTCTGTATATAGTGATATTTCCTGTTCAAGTTCTTTTCTGAAAATCACCTTTATCTCTGATGCATTTCAATTGTAAACAGCCAGTTGCTCAATGGTGCTTGCAAAGAGCAATGGTGATAGGGACATCCTTTTCGAGTACCATGTTCTTGTTTGAAGTGCTCTGAAATAATGTTGTTAATACAAACTGAGGCTTCTGAACTACTATAGAGTGATTTGATCCATACACATGTGTTTGGGCCAAACCCAAATTTGTGTAATATAGTGAATAAGTAGTCCAGTTCAACCACATGAAATGCTATTTCTGCATGAAAAGAAAATAAGATCTCTGGGGTGTTAGATTTAATGGGTGACTATATTACATTAAACAAACAAACTTTGCTTCTAATATATTACATTAGAAGCAAAGTGCCTGCCTTTATTAAATCTGGTTTGGTCTTTCTATATTATGAAAGGAACCACTTTCTCAATCCTTCTGGCTAGAACTTTGGAGAGTATCTTAACGTCATTATTCAGGAGTGAGATTGGCCTGTATGATGCACTTTGTAGTAATCTCCTTAGTTTTCTTAGCAAAGATGATAATTAAAGCTTGGCGAAAAGTTTGAGGTAGAATTTTGTTGTCTCTGCCTTCCATAAACGTTGCTTATAATAGTGGAGCTAAGTTATTTGACATTTATTTTATACATTTCCACTGGGTAGCCATCACTATGAAGAAATAATCAATTCTTGAGTAGCAATGATGTACTACTGGTGAGAAGAAGGAATATGCTCTTAGGCTTGGATTTAAAAATGTTCATGGGTCTGATAAGTCATGATCCAGTACAAACTTTGCAATTATTTTTTGCAATATTAGATGTTATCGCCACTGTAGATGTAGGCCTATCCAGGTCTGAATTTAAAACACAATTAAAGCCTCTAGCCATTATAATTTTACGAGTGTTCACATTAGAAATAGATGCAAATACATTTTGGATGAAATCTCTATCATCCATGATAGCTGCATAGATATTATCAAAATCACTTTAGTATCAAATAAATTGCCCATCACCATGACATATCACCCTTCATTATCAGATATTATGTCTGATACTACAAATGGATTTGTTCTGTGTATTAACACTAGAATCCCTGAAGCCTACAAAAATATTTGTATTGCCGAACCAACTTAAATTACCTTGCACCTCCTCATCAGCGCCTTTGTTTTGCAAATTTGTGTATCAGCACTGGCAGCAGGTGGCCTGCTCATCCAGCCCCCACCAAGTCAGCTGAAGTCAGGCGCAAAGTTCTCACAGCTGAAGTTAGGTGTCTGGAATTGTATAGGGTAAATAATATATTGTTATTTGGAATACATTCATTTCATGTGTGTTCTGTGTCTACGACTATCTATGTAAATGTAGGATGACAGGAAATGCGAGGCACGAAATGTTGAACACATAAACTAAAATACAGTAGAAGCTTTTTTCATGTTATAGTAATAATGATAAAATATTGACGTGAAGTGTATAATGTGTGAAGACTGAAGTCCAAATATCAAATATACACTTTCACAAAAGGTATAACAAAACAAGTGCACTTTTATTCAAGAACATAAAAGAAATTAAAAATTTGCATGAATAACCATCACAGATCACAGTGGCAAACTTTGCCTACAGACATGCTCTGCCTCTTGGCATGTCAGAGGACTTTATAAAGTGTGGTCTAGCCTTACTTGGGGAGGCAAAATTCGGGGGGTGTGGGGTGGGAGAGAAAGATATGTTTAGGTCCTTTATTTCTTTCTTTATTTCCCTTATATCTTACCTTATATCACTCTTTATATAATGTATGTCCTCCCTGAGTGTAACAATCATTAACTTCAGCTCTGACAGGCCATTTAGGTTTTCTCCGCACTCTGTAGGTGGAGTTGTGAGTCCAGTTGAAGTTGATGCAGCTGACTGTAGTTGACAGTGTGGATGAAAAGGCCATGCTCAGTTCTAATAATTGTCCTGGAATCGACAAGTTCTCTTTTTCTGCTTTGCTTGCAGTTTCGCTGCCACATATTTTTAATCTGTAAGATCATAGAAGACTAAGCAAGGATACAGTGAATATGGCTCTTCATTTTAAATAACTGAAGTAATAACACGGATCTAACATTTGAAGCTAAGGTCTGTTTTTACAGTTTTTTGTAGTTTATTTTATACCACCATTCCTGTTTAACATGAAATTCTAAGAAAAACTTACATACATTATAAATGAATGATGTACTATCTTGGGAGTTTTTTAAGGAAGAAATCAAGCAGTTTTTTTTCTCCTGGAAACGAAACAGTATACAGTATACAATCAACCAAATATACATATGTTTATAACGTGGAGGGGTTAAACAATCATGTGAAAGTACAATCTAGACATGCCTGGATTTTAATCTACTATTCTGGAGCAGTTGGGTTTAGTTTTCCCCTGCTCCTTAAATATGTATTTAGAACAAACACATTAATATTATAAAGTTTTACTTTATTAATTTAAAACATTATTGCTTTTTGGACAAGCTTCTGGTGCAACATTTAAATTTTTATCATTTTGTTTTTCTAGCACAACCCCAACAATGGTTGTGAATATGAAGACATTCTGAAAAATTAGCCTGAGCCTACAGCAGCTGCATTCAAAAAAATACTTGATGTCGGACAACGTCTTTCTTATTGACAGCTATCAATTATTTTACCTAGAATGGTCATTATTTAATAATATTTTCCTCATCAGAAAATCACATCAAATGCAGCAAGAGAGGTACCATTTAGTTGAATAGTTGAGTGGTATCAAAATCAGAGAAATGCCAGTCTTCAGATATTCTTACAAAGAATTTGACAGATGCATACATGGTTGTGAAACATCATCATTAGACTAAGGCAGAAAAATAACCAAAGAACTTTTTTCACTCAATTGGAGTTCCATAGTCTAAACACTACACCTACTTTTGGTCTTGGGTATATGTTTTTTTTTATTCCTCTATACAAACTTGTGAGAAACTCAGGTACAACCTCAAAAGGTTCATTCCCACCCTATGCAGTCCTTTGAATTTTATGCCAGTACCTGAACATACTCAAGCTTACCACTGGAGTATGCTTTACTGACTGAGCTGCACAGCCCTTTTCATTTGCTAAAATGAAGGAATGGGTACTGTATGTACTCGTGCATAAGTTCTCTCACGGATAAGTCAGGACTTGATTGTTAAGTATAACTTCTGGTATTTTATAATGTCGGTCGTATAAGTCGAATGTGGAAAACTCACGCTATTGCTCCAAGGGATTATGATATGCTAACGCCCACCTAAGGGAGTAACCACGGACCACACTGCCTTTTTTTCTATGTGGGTGTGGCAATGCGCTGTATCAGCACGTGCTCCTAACCTCTCTCTCTATTGTGCCTACGTGACCACACGGTAATATCACACTATTTCGAAGCAATGTTTGCACTGATTTGAGTTTTTTGTATCTCACACCCTCATATCGTAAGAGCATCCCTTATCTACGATGGAGCATTCAATCAGAAGAAAATATGAAGTTGGTTTTAAATTAAACGTCATTGAAGTAGCGAAAGAAACCTGGAACATTTGAACTGACTGTACAAAGCACAACCAAGTTGTAAAAATTGTACAATATAATTCCCTTTGCAGTATATACAGTATATGCAAGATAACTGATTGTGTCTCATGTTATTACAATTTTACCATTCAGCACAGTGTATTAATCTGTGGTTAACCTGTAGAACATTATATCTATATGTCAATAATGCCATCCTGTAGTGGCTCTTTCTTGGCCATTAATGTGGTGCAAATCCTGTGAAACTCAATAGAATTGTCCACTTATATTTTTCTTCCTGAATACAGTTTCCCTTACAAAAAACTGTATTTCTGCCATGGATGAGGACTCATATAATGAAGAAGAATACCTATCTGCAAACTATGAGGACCAGAAATCTGAAAATTGTTTGCATATGTTTTTTTTTTCTTAAAGAAATGTGCTTAAACATTTACTAATTTGTTTTTATTATTCATTGTTTTACAGAATGAACAAAAACAAAATGCTGTTGATGTACCACTTGGTATGCTTTTTATTGATTACAGTTTACAGTTTTATAGTTTTAATGATGTGGTAAAATTATATGTAGCATTTTAATTATAGTTTTCATATAATTTTACAATGTAGGACTTCTCATTCCTTCTGATATAATACAGCAAAAAAAAATTCCCTCAGAGTTCATGTTTAAATGGTATGGTTTTGATTCTGTTACTTGTGGCTTTGTCAGCTTAATGTGCGCTGTCAGTCATTCTTACCTGTAGTTGGAAATTTTATGTAGCTGGCTCAAGGTCTACACTACATTCTATTCTTTTTTTTGTTATAATTTTGAGAAGTTCTTCTTGCTAACTGTTATGTATATATCTTGATTTGTAAATGTCAGTCATATGAAAAAGTGTGGGAACCCCTCTCAGTCTGCATAATAATTTACTCTACTTTCAACAAAAAAGATAACAGTGGTATGTCTTTCATTTCCTAGGAACATCTGAGTGCTGGGGTGTTTTCCGAACAAAGATTTTTAGTGAAGCAGTATTTAGTTGTATGAAATTAAATCAAATGTGAAAAACTGGCTGTGCACAAATTTGGATACCCTTGTAATTTTGCTGATTTGAATGCATGTAACTGCTCAATACTGATTACTTGCAACACCAAATTGGATGGATTAGCTCATTAAGCCTTGAACTTCATAGACAGGTGTGCCCAATCATGAGAAAAGATATTTAAGGTGGTCAATTGCAAGTTGTGCTTACCTTTGACTTTCTTTTGAAGAGTGACAGCATGAGATCCTCAAAGCAACTCTCGAGAGATCTGAAAACAAAGATTATTCAGGATCATGGTTTAGGGGAAGGCTGCAAAAAGCCATCTCAGAGGTTTAAACTGTCAGTTTCAACTGTAAGGAATGTAATCAGGAAATGGAAGGCCACAGGCACAGTTGCTGTTAAACCCAGGTGTGGCAGGCCAAGAAAAATACAAGAGCGGCATATGCGCAGGATTGTGAGAATGGTTACAGACAACCCACAGATCACCTCCAAAGACCTGCAAGAACAGTTTGCTGCAGATGGTGTATCTGTACAGTACATCGTTCTACAATTCAGTGTAATTTGCACAAAGAACATCTGTATGGCAGGTTGATGAGAACAAAGCCCTTTCTGCACTCACGCCACAAACAGTGTCGCTTGTTGTATGCAAGTGCTAATTTAGACAAGCCAGATTCATTTTGGAGCAAAGTGCTTTGGACTGATGAGGCAAAAATTGAGTTATTTGGTCATAACAAAAAGCGCTTTGCATGGCAAAAGAAGAACACCGCATTCCAAGATAAACACCTGCTACCTTCTGTCAAATTTGGTGGAGGTTCCATCATGCTGTGGTGCTGTGTGGCTAGTTCAGGGACTGGGGCCCTTGTTAAAGTCAAGGGTCGGATGAATTCAACCCGATATCAACAAATTCTTCAGGATACTGTTCAAGCAACAGTCACGAAATTAAAGTTACGCAGGGGTTGAATATTTCAACAAAACAATGACCCAAAACAAAGTCATTCATGCAGAGGGAGAAGTACAATGTTCTGGAATAGCCGTCACAGTCCCCTAACTTGAATATCATCGAAAATCTATGTGATAATTTGAAGCAGGCTGTCCATGCTTGGCAAGCCATCAAATTTAACTGAACTGGAGAGATTCTGTACAGTATGGAAGAATGGTCAAAAATACCTCTATCCAGAATCCAGACACTCATCAAAGGCTATAGGAGGCGTCTAGAGGCTGTTATATTTGCAGAAGGAGGCCCAACTAAGTTTTGATGTAATATCTCTGTTGTGGTGCCCAAATTTATGCACCTGTCTAATTTTGTTATGATACATATTGCATATTTTCTGTTAATTCAATAAACGTAATGTCACTGCTGAAATATTACTGTTTCCATAAGACATGTCATATATTAAAGGAAGTTGCTACTTTGAAAGCTCAGCCAATGATAAACAAAAGTCCAAAGAATTATGAGGGGTTCCCAAACTTTTTCATATGACTGTATTTGTATAGTATATTCGGACCATGCTGCATGGCATGGCTGATGAAGTCAGGCCAGGTCTGAATAGTTCTCACATTTTGTCCTCTCTCCAGATCTTCATCTCTTCCATTTCCAGACAAATTTATTAACTTTTACCCTTGCGCTGGATATTCACCCTTTTGCCCTTAATTTTCGGATGAGCAGCTCGTACAATGGGGCATAATGGGATTCCTTATTTGGCAGTGATCGCAGTGCTACCAGGTGAACATGGAAATATTTAATATATCCCACTTTACATTCCTTAGAGTTTCTTTTATTCTCAGATGTTTTAGACGTAGGCAGCCACCAGATCTTCAACACTTACTGTGTGACAGTTCCTAAGTTCACAGCTTATCTGAGATTCAGTTGAAGTGGGCTGGAGCAGGGGTCTGTGCCGACAGCAGCATCTCTTCAGTTTAGTTTAAAAATTAATTCAAAAATGTACTGTAACAGACCAGAGGCCAAATCTTAACATTACTAAATAATAACATTAATAAATTACATTATCAAAACAGTCAATAAATAATTTTTTCCATTGTAGTTAAACGTAATGGTAAACAAGCTTTTTTGTTTTTTCAGGAGCTGCTGAAAATTAATTGTAGTCAATTAATCTAAAAATATATAGCCTGAGAGAGGTCTTGTGGTTCCACTTGCAAAACACAATAAACTTGAGAGAACAACATAAAATACATAAAAACTAAAGTGTAAAAAAAATGATTAATAATCAATACACAATTACAAGAAATCTATGAAAAATAATCATTTTAAATGAACAAAAAAGGCTTAAAAAATGATCATAAACATAAGCCAAAGAAAATACCCTGGTTGCAACATAACAAAGGTTATGCTTAAGTTATATACCTCACTAGTACAATACAATACAATACAATACAATACAATTTATTTTTGTATAGCCCAAAACCACGCAAGAAGTGCCCCAATGGGATTTAACAGGCCCTGCCTCTTGACAGCCCCCCAGCCTTGACTCTCTAAGAAGACAAGGAAAAACTCCCAAAAAAACCCTTGTAGGGAAAAAAAATGGAAGAAACCTTGGAAAAGGCAGTTCAAAAAGAGACCCCTTTCCAGGTAGGTTGGGTGTGCAGTGGGTGTCAAAAAGAAGGGGGTCAATACAATACAATACACAGAATAGAACAAATCCTCAATACAGTATAAAAAATAAAATTTTACAAGTACGGAGAAGAATTTAACAGTAGATGATATCACATAATATGATTTGGATTTGTTCAGAGTCCTGGAGACCTCAGCCATCAAGCTGCCTCCCCCTATTGGCCATTCCACAGATGAAACAGCGCTAGGCCAGCCAATATGATTAAAAGGACCCCTCTACCCCACGATTCCTGTAATCCTCCATCAGGGATGACTTTACCTTAGGCAGGCAAAACAACTTGGCAGGTGGGCCGTGGCACCAAGTGCCACATTTGAGTACCGAGAAGAGAAACAGAATAGGTGAGCATTAGTAACAATATCTAACTATCATGTTACTTATGTTTTAGTGCTAATGACTAACAACAGAGATGCAGTCCATACAGTTAATCAGCAGCTCTAGTTGGGGTGTGCTAAACTGAAGTAGCGAGTCTTCAGCCGGGATTTAAAAGCTGAGGCCGAAGGGGCATCTCTTATAGTAGCAGACAGACCATTCCACAGTTTTGGGGCCCTGTAACTAAAAGCTTGACCTTTCCACAGTTATTTTATTAATCCTTAGAATCATAAGCAGACCGGCATCTTGAGATCTTAATGTGCGCTCTGGTTTGTAAGTCATAATAAATTCAGACAAGTAAGGCAGACCTTTGCCCTTTAATGCCTTATATGTTAAAAGGAGGATTTTGAAACCTGCTCTAAACTTAACTGGGAGCCAGTGTAAGGATTTAAGAACTGGAGTTATGTGTTCGTATTTTCTTGTTCTTTTAATAACTCTTGCAGCAGCATTTTAGATTAACTGGAGTCTGTTTAAAGAACAGTTTGAACATCCAGTGAAGACCACATTGCAGTAGTCAATCCTACTAGAAATAAATGCATGAATTAATTTCTCAGAATCCTGTTTATTTAGAAAGTCCCTTAATTTCCCAACATTTCTAAGATGGAAGAAACATGATTTGGACAACTTTGTAATATGCGCTTTAAATGACATGCTAGAGTCAAAGATAACTCCTAGATTGCGGCCTGATTCAGTAAAGTTAGTGGTGATTCCAACTGAGTTGAATGATGACAAAATATTGTTGTGATCAGCGTCATTCCCCCCAACAACTAACATCTCTGTTTTATCTTTGTTTAAAGACAAGTAGTTCTCATCCGTCCACTCCTTTAATTCATTAACACAACTAATTAAAGACGACATTGGAGAAACTTCATTTGATGTAATTGAAAGGTATAACTGGGTGTCATCTGCAAACGAGTGAAAATTAATATTATGTTTCCTAATGATAGATCCAAGTGGAAGCATGTAAAGTGAAAACAGTAAAGGTCCCAGTACTGAGCCCTGCGGGACACCATGTTGAACTTTTGTGTATAATGATGGAATACTTTCAGCAAATTTCTGTACATATTGGAATCAATTTGATAAATAAGAACTAAACCAAGCGAGCACAGTGCCTGTAAGCCCAACATCAGTTTGTAGCCTGTGCAGTAAAATAGAATGGTCAATGGTGTCAAATGCTGTGCTTAAGTCTAATAATATAATTACAGTGGAGTTTCCTTCATCAGAGGATATCAGAATGCCGTTTACAACCCGCGTTAGTGCCGTTTCTGTACTATGACCAGTGCGGAAACCAGACTGGAATTGCTCAAGTAAATTGTAATGGATAAGGTGTTACTGAAACTGATTGGCGACTACTTTTTCTAGTATTTTAGATAGAAAGGGTAAATTTGAAATAGGCCTATAATTATTTAGTATGTGTGGGTCTAGGTCTGACTTTTTAAGTAATGGTTTAATGACTGACACTTTTAGTGCATCAGGTACTGTGCCATGCAATAATGAACTGTTGATAATGTTTAGAATAGGCGCTGCAAGAACATCCATTGCACTTTTTACTAGTTTTGTTCGCACTAGATCCAGGGAACAAGTAGTGGGTTTCATTTTAGAAATTAAAGTTAAGACTTCCTGCTCAGTTATGGGATTAAAATTACTAAAGTGCTGAACGCAATGTGAGACAGGGTCTGCTAAGCTAGTATGCGGTTTGTACTGTGATGCTGAGATCTGGGATCTTATATTTTTAATTTTCTCATTGAAGACGTTCATAAAGTCTGTACTGCTAATATCTGTTGGTATTTTGCACTGTAGATCTGAATTCCCATTTGTTAATTTAGCAACTGTTCTAAACAGTACCAGAGGAATTTTACTATTGCTATCTATTATTTTAGAATAGTATTCTGAGCAAACTTTAAAGAGAGGTTTTTTATATTTTTAACACTCTCTGTCCATGCAATTTGAAAGACATGTAGCTTTGTTGTTCTCCATCTCCGCTCCAGTTTTCGACACTCTAATTTAAGAGCTCAAGTGTTTTTATTAAACCAGGGAGAGTTTCTATGTGCTTTGATCACTTTTGTTTTAAGGAGAGCCACTGCATCTTAAGGTCACATTATAATGTGATGTTAGCTGATCTAAATTGTTTTCCACGTTTACATTTGATGTTAACTGATCTAAATGGTTTTCCATAATTACACTCGACTTACTCAAAGTATCTATAAATTTTGAAGCAGAATTGCAGTCTAGATGTTGCGTTGTCTTTATTTTAATTTGTGAGTGTGTTGGCAAGGGCAGGGCTAAATCAAATGTAATTAAGTAGTGATCGGAATTAATTTAATTTAATGGAGTAATATTTCAATTTTGAATTTCAACTTTGTAAGTTATAATTAAATCTAATGTGTGGTTATGATTATGAGTTGGACCTTTGACAATCTAACAAAATCCTACTGAATTTAACAAATAAGTAAAACATTTGCTAAAAGTGTCAGTTTCCACATCAATGTGTGCATTAAAATCCCCTATCAATACTACGTGATCATAATTTATAGCCAAATCAGATAAAAGGTTGCTACATTCAGTCATGAACAATGAATATGACTCTGGTGGTCTATAGACTAGCACTATAATTGTGTTGGAATCTGTTTTAATATTTAAAATGAATGCCTCAAAGAATGTAAAGTCGCCTAAATTTTTAGACGTAATTTGCATTTTGTTATAATGAATTATTCCAAGGCCTCCTCCTCAACCAGAATCTTTAGACTTATGAAGGAACGAGTATCCATCTGGTGACGCCTCAGCTAGTGGAACAGTGTCACATTTACTAAGCCAGATTTCAGTGAGAAGACACAGATCAGATTTAGTACTTAATATAATAGCATTTACCAAAACAGCTTTACTGCCAAGAGAGTGAATGTTCAATAAGCAACATTTAAAACTGCATGCTTCTTTCTGAACTGGAGATATATTTTTTGTTTTAATCTATGCTAATAAAAGGCAAAGCCCTCACTCACTCACTCACTCACTCACTCACTAATTCTCCAACTTCCCGTGTAGGTAGAAGGCTGAAATTTGCCAGGCTCATTCCTTACAGCTTACTTACAAAAGTTAGGCAGGCTTCATTTTGAAATTCTATGCATAAAGGTCATAACTGGAACCTACTTATGTACATATATACCGGCCATATCCTGCAGCTCGGTCACTGTGTGAGGCGGAGTTACGTCCCTCATCGTCACGCCTCCCACGTAATTGAGTGCCTGCCCATATAAGGCTGTCCGTCAGCGGCAATCCAATAGAAACACTCTGCCGCTAAATATTCGCTGGTGAAGGGCCGTGCTTATGCAGACGAAGATGAGATGGTCAGGGTGGTGTTTGGCACAAACTCAGCGAAACTGTGAGAGAAACTTTTAAGTGCTGGGTCTTAGCTGACATTAAATAAAGCCGTGGACATCGCACGAGATAGCACAAGCACAGCTGAGAACCTTCGATGCATGTACACCGAGCGGCTCACATGAACTGACTGTGAACGCAGTACGCAGAGCAAAAGCAACAGCTCCAAAGAGCGCTGAACAAAAACCGCATTACACAATTGAGAAGGCAGCAAAAAAATATGAAGCGAGTGACGCATACAAGCATATTCATAAGTGCAGCTACTGCGGAAACAAAGCACACGGTGGAAAAAGTCAATGTCCAGCTAAAGGAAGACAGTGTAAAAAAAAACCCGTGCATGCAGTGTGTCACGTCTCAGATAAAGAGGAAGACGAGCTGTTTATTGATGCAGTAAGAAAGGAATCAATAAATGAAACCTGTTATCTTTACAACAGTTGACAAACACGGAATGTAACTTGAACATAACACATCCTCCAAATACGAACCTGATTGAAAGAAATAATGATAATCAAATTCTTGATGACAGCAACACTCATAACAGTCACAAAACAATTACATTGACAATCATGTTACATTATTTTTAAAATGTTCCCTTTTCTTCTTCATAACTTCTTTAACACACTACTTCTCCGCTGCGAAGCACGGGTATTTTGCTATATATATAGCAAAATACCCGGCAACAATATATATCCCGATCTACATACTGTCAAATAAATGAACCACATGCCATGGCACAACGCAAGAGGCTTCGTCTCTAGTGCTGACGTCCGAGGTTCGATTCCCGAGAGGGGGTGCAGTGAATGTGTACGCCTGATGAGCTCAGAATTAGGGTGAAACACGTGTTGCGTACTCTTTGCATTATTTGACAGTAAAACTATTTATATAT
>JANRMT010062847.1:82689-117432 GCA_026402145.1 Polypterus bichir lapradei | reverse complement strand
ATTATGGGTAACAGCTTCAGGATAGTCACAGGTGGGATAAACAGGTTATGATTTAAGATCACATGACTGCAGCCTGGATGGTGCGCTAATCAGTCAGCCAGGCAGTTTTGCTGCCATATTTTGGGATAATACATAAGATCCCCTCCAGTTAGGATGAAGACCATCTCTTTTGAAAAATCCAGCTCTTTCCCAAAAATCAACCCAATTGTTCACAAATGCTATGCTTTTATTTGCACACCAGGGGCCTCATGCATAACGCCATGCCAAGAATTCACACTATAACATGGTGTACTGACAAAAGCGGAAATGTGCGTACACACAAAAAAATCCAGATGCATAAATCTGCGCGAACGTCAACTTCCACGTTCTTCCGCTACATAAATCCCGGTCAGCATGAAAAGTAACGGAAATGCACGTGCCTGCTGTTCCACCCCGTCTCCTCCCAGAATTATGTCTCTTTGAATATGCAAATCAATATAAATAGCCCTTAAGCTCAGCGCTCTGTGAAAAGGCAATGGCAAAAGCATGGGGGGAATAGAAGAATTTTAGCAAATACCAAGTGGAGGCAAGGAAAAACGTACTATTTGTTTGTTCAAACAGTGGTATAAACAAGAAAAGGAAGTTCATTGAGTGACATGGAGTGTCGGAGAAACTCGAAAGCTCAAGTTGACAAAGTCACACAGTGTCCGAAATAAAAAAGAAGTTGTCGGATGTCAAAGTCGCAGGGAAAAGGCGAGTCGTAGCCCACCGTCTGAGTGTCATATGAAAGCTTATTAGGGTACAGAGAAAAAAAAATAGGCACACAGTGGGAAAAAAGCATGAAATGTCAACTTTAATCTCTAAATTTCCACTTTAATCCCGTAGTTTATTTTGTCATTAAAGTATAACATCAGAAACTTAATCTTAAAATTGTTTAATTTACTAGTTTCTCAAATCCCATCATGATTAATGTATCACGTTAAATGCTTTGTTTTTATTTGATCTTCTATGTGCTCTATGTGTGTGAATCACTACGTGCTTCTTAAACAGGCTTTCTCTTCCTCCGACAGGACACAGAATCCATTACATTCATGATATTACAGCTCTCTGAATAATTAAAATACTGAGATGTACACTTGATATCATTTTCATGATGATAGGAGTTAAAGCATGTTATTAAACATGGGAACACGGCGCTGTGATTGTTCATGCCTCATGCAAGATGCTTGCTGCGCCTTGCGCGACCTTCAATTAAATAATTTATTGCAGCAGTACTGTGTGACGATGTGGGTTCACTGCATGCTCCCATCATCCTCCCGGGAGCCCAGAACCCAACACCATCGGTAATGTCACAGATGAGCTTGACAGTGAGGCATAATAAATAGAGTAAGGGGATGGTGCAAAAAGGTGCGAAGTGCTTTTATTAAAAACAACAAACAAAACAAAGTCCAAATTAAATAAGTGCAGTGCTTTTCAAATCATTAACTAAATAATCCATAAAATAGGTGTAGGGTGGAGGTTAAAAATTCAATAAATAGAAAAACAACAATCCTTTAAAACGAGGATAAAACAATGCTGGAAGCAGACCTTTTAAAATCCAAAGCCCGATGTCTTCCTTTATCTGGCGGCTCTTTGGCTTCGCTGTCTGGGCCACGCAACAGTAGAGTCACCTTCTCAGCAGCTGACCTTTCTACTGTCCGGTTGCCTTCCGTTCCCTGGCTCCGTGCGGCTCCCTTACCGGACCAGGACTTGGGTTCCTCAACGACCAGGTCTCTCATGCTGAGGCACACCTTCCCAAGACTCCATGACTCCCACTGCCATCTCAGCCTTACGCGGCCAGCTGTCCTTCATCCCCAGTCGCTCCAGCTCCTTGCTCGCTCAGCTGGAGTGACCGCTTCCTTCTGCCCCACTGAGTGTCAGCCAAACACCACTGCTAGGGCTCACTATTCAGCTGCTTGCCTGCCTGCGATCACACACTCGCTCTCGCTCGCTCACACCGGTTCTCTCTCCATACTGCTTCCTGCTCTTCCTGCAACCACCAGCTCTTTTTCTATTACGCCCCTTTCATAGCCGCCTCGCGCTTCTATTTATCAAGAGGACGTGGCAGCTGTAGCAATCAGCAGCTCCTGGCAACAATTATGGATGCGGACCGTTTCTCACCTGTGCACTTAGGTGAGAAACGCCCACATCACAAACTCCTCAGGAACTGCTTTGGCCACACACCACCACGCTCCCTCGCTAAGCCGCGAGTGCGACAATTATTTATTTAAAACTGGCCTTTTGATGGGAGCTGTGGACCCGCTATACCATGTACTGTCTCTTTCAAACATACTAACCTCCAATTCCTGTTCTTCCTTTCCTTTCTCTAACCAATCGCCACACATTCAGCTCTGTAATAGACGTTAAGCCATCTGTAAGCTTAAAATGCGATTCTTTAAAACTTAAGGAACATTGAAATATCTTTGTAGTACATGTTTAATTATTCGCGCCAGCCCCAGCAAGAATACAGCACGAGGCAGGAACAATCTGTGAACGGAGCACCAGCTCCTCCATAGCGTTGCGGCACTGTGTCCTCACATGTTTAATTAGTAACAATATAGATTATTTAAATGAAGTTAAAGTTTTGTCTTTTTAAAGTGGCTCAGGTTGTGCAATATTATAACTGTATTGCAAGTTTACAGTGAGGTAATTGTACTTATAAGTACAAAGTGTTCTACAAGGTGCAATTGATGGACTGATTGAGTGCGTTTATAGTTCTTAAGATGAACTGTTTCTGAAACGCGAGGAAAGGCTCTGAAGCGTTTGCCGTATGAGAGCAGTTCAATAGACAGCATGGCTGAGGCAGCGTGTACTTGATGCTGTATACCGATAATTCTCTTTCCAGACAGCTGCTGTAGAGCTGTGATTCCCTGCTCAGATACAGTGATATAAATATTCCAAGCGGTGCAGTGAGAGTAATATGGAAAAAGATGATCCACTGTGGCAACCCCTAACAGGAGCAGCTGAAAGAAAAATAAGAAAAAAAAGTGCAGTGAGAGTAACAATGCTAAAGCAGATATGGTATTTAGAATAGTTTGACCATTCTGTGGACCATTATATTGTTACTGGTTAATTACAATCAGATGCATTAAACTAATAAACAGTATGCGGTTAATTTCAGTGTATTTATAAAGCCGTGTCAGGGATGTGGATCTATAAAAGAAAGGGAAACCACACTGGAACAGTAGCACTGCTTTGATGCTGGGTGCCGCCAGTTTGCAAAACCGAGCACAGAACTTATGTACGCCAGGGTTGGAGCTACCGTGAAAACGTGCATGGCTTTACGCCAAGTTTAGGTTTCATACATCGCGATTTGAGTGTGGAAACATTCGTACGCAACATTTTTGTGCGTACACACTGTTTATACATGAGGCCCCAGGTTTCTAGCCAGCAGTGAAGGGAATGCAATCTGCTATAAATCACATCCCCTCTATATAATCTTGGTAAGGGGTCAGATGCAACTAAATTCTGACATTTTCTTTTAGCTTTGGTGCATAGAGAGATGAAGTTTCTCTTGAATACCTCAGATTGCTGTAAATAAATATCATTAGTGCCAACATGCAGCAATAAGGTAGATACTTCATTGTCTGCGACACGGTCCAATGTGGCCTCTATGTCAGAAATCTTGGCTTCTAGTGAGGCCTCATCTGAATTACCATGTACAATTCTGATCTTCATATTATAAAAGAGACATAGCAGTTCTAGAGGATGTCAAGGGAACAGTTACATTATTAACGAAGTCCTGTCTTAAGGTCATTTAAAAATTTGGGTGTTAGCAGCAGAATCATATATTCAGTTCCACAAGACACATGGAGCAAGTGAAGTGAAGGTGTAATCAAATTGCGTTATGTTCTAACTGTTATTCGTCTGAGTTTGGACTCTTAGAGAGTTTAAAGAAGCTAGAGGTGGCATAATTCATTTGAAGGGACACCTGCCAACAGAGAGTTACTTTAGTCAATGTAGGTTGTGAAAAAAGCATGAACAAACATCTCACTATCAGAAAAGGGCTGTAATGAGTGAACATGGGATGTGATATGGAGGTGGAGTTAAAAACAAAAATGTCACCACGATTAAGATTTTCTTAATCTTAGCTTGACTTATATTTTTGTTTCAGTTTAATTTTAAGGAGTTGTTGCCATACTCAGTATTTTATTTCTTCCTAAGACATGGTAGTATGTAGAGGCAGTGGTGAACCTTTTTTAAAAAGCCAAAACATTTTGTGCTTCCTTTCAGCCCCTTTGGCTCCCTAGTCACTCCAAGAAATTTAAATCTACCCATCTTTTCAACAGCATCCCCTCAGACTTGCTTGTGCTTCAGTGAGCTGGTAGACCTCTTTTTTGTAAGATATCTATTGTTAGTGATCAGGCATATGATGATGGATGGTTGGATCAAAAAGTGGATGCTTGTAGTTAACATTTAAAACTCACAACTCAAAACTCAGTTCACAATGAAAATGTCACCTTGAAAATAGAAATGCACAGAAGCCCCTTTCACACATGGTCTGGTGTTACCAAGTAAACTGCCTTTTAAAGACTTGTGAACTGAGATTAAGTTAATTTTACAGTTAAAATGAAATTGTCAATGTGTGCTCTGCTTCTGTTAGCACATAGTTAGATGCCACTTCATAAGGCAACGAAGAAACAGAGGTGACAGTTGCCTTATTCTGTGACAATTGCTGATGCACATCTTTAGGAAATTAACAAAACAGGGAATCTAGTAGATGAAAAACTGTGCAGTCACAAGGATAATCAATCTTAAAACAAAATCTATCCTGGGCATGGTCTTGTCACTGGGCTAGGCTTCTGGATTTGAATGGTTTGAACTCCATCCTGGCACTTTTGGTGAGATCTATCAAGTCTTGCAAAATCCATCTCCCTCCTGGTACTGACCTTGATGATGTTGTCAGGTCATCCATGAATGTCCTGTTCAGAACTTGTTTATTGTTTACAATACTGCAAAAAAGCTACTTTGTGACCAAGCTGCAGGGATGGTTGAAATCTGACCGAAATTGCCGAAAGCACTGGATATTTACAGGGGTGAGGGGGTTTGGGTAATTCACCTATTCATTATTGCTTGGTGGCAGGAACTGGCAAACTAAGATAATGGATCATGGATCTCATTGTTAAATGGAGGATGACATCAGGGTACATTCCAATTGCAGAGGGATTACACTTCTCAGTCTCCTTGGAATGTATAACCTGAGGTGGTGTAATGGGGAGTAAAAACCTCAGTTCTCCAGTTTATTAAATAAGACTCATAATATTTAATCTGAGTGTTTTTTTTTGGATAAGCTTTCAAGTGAATAAACTGTATAACCAAGATTATAGCTATACTTAGAGCTCAGGAAGGAAAACTTGCATTGCCTTTAATTGTGTGTATGAAGAGTTTGGCAAACAATTCTGAAGAAAAGCTGACAAGCAGGCATTGATATTATGCTGTCTTGGTGATGGGAGGGGCAGATGTCAAGGAATTAACACAAATATTTGAAGTGTTAGTGAGAAAGGAAACAGTTAAGGGTACACATTTGTGAACAGATTTTGAGACCGTTGTCGTAAAGGAGTCCATTAGATCTGTTCTTCTTTTGAGTCTTCATCTAAACAAATTGAAGAGTATAAATAATATGTGTAACTGTGTTGAATTCTGAGATATGCAAATGAGACAAGAATACTAGGAAGGATATCTAAATGTAAAGCAAATTTTAGGAAAAAGTGTTATTTATTAGAATGTTATTTGTTTAAGCTCAGATAAACTAACCAGTATGTATATGATTATAAAAATTTGTGAAATGGGGGCTTTTGGGGACTGTGTTATTTATGTTGTAACTTATCTTAAAATAACTTCAGGTTGATGGAAGAGTAAGGCCAATGGTAAATTAACAGTAATTATATTTTTACTATTGTCAAATATTAAAATTTCCATCAAGACATGAGGCAGCAGAGGTAACCCC
The DNA here is from genome assembly GCA_026402145.1 of Polypterus bichir lapradei. Lineage (NCBI taxonomy): Eukaryota > Metazoa > Chordata > Cladistia > Polypteriformes > Polypteridae > Polypterus > Polypterus bichir. Next base: position 111,467 of record JANRMT010062847.1, on the reverse strand, counting down.
CAGTTTTCATGAATAAAAGTATGGTTTATATGTAATATAGTAAATTAGACTATTACTGAAAAAAACATCACAACAGTTTCTTGATGGTAGAAAATTCAAGAAGCTCACCATTTTCACACACCCTTGGATTATAGAAGGGGCAAAGGAAGAGACTTCAGTTCAGAATAGTAGGGACATTTGGGTTCTTGCCTGGATATGAACTGTTCATTTTACAAGAGCAGCGACCTCAGAATTAGTGTCCACTATTTGGAGGTGAATAACAACTGTAAATAACTTTGGGTTGGCTGGTCAGGACTCATGAAGGTCACCCTAAAAAAATCAGACATAGAAATGAAGAAGTTATAGTTAAATTATTCACTTATTTTGTAGATTGTCACACAAATTTCTTATAGCAACAGATATCCCCTTACTGTGTATTATGTATTCATTACATATATAAGATGCCTCTCTAATCGTGCAGGTAAACTGCCAGTTAGATGTGGTAAGTACATATTGGAGGATTTACTTAGCTCATAATGTGGTATTTTAAAATCAAATTAAACCAGTAAGCAGACAACAGTCTTTGTTCTCTTTACATCCTAGTCGATGAAACTTTCTTTAGAAAGTACTGTGAAGAATTTCTGTAACCTGTATATTAAAAATTCCATAGAATATAATATGAACCCTTGTGACCCTGTAGTTAGGATATAACGGGTTGGATAATGGATGGATAATACTCTGTGATATTATTTATCTTGATTTTTAGAAAGTATTTGTAAAAGTCCCGCGTGAGAGTTTGGGCATCAAACTAAAAGAAATGAGAGTTCAAGGTGTCGTGTTGTAGTTCATTCATTTTCCACCACTTACCTGAAACCAGGTTGCATGGGCAACAGTCTTAGCAGTGAGACCCAAATGCCCTTTTCCCCAACCACACATGCTGCCTTGCACTGTGCGATCCCAAAGTGTTCCCAGGCCATAAGTGAGTCAAGTGTTGTAGTTGGATGCAGAATTAGATAAAACATAGGAAATGGTAAATTATAGTGTGAATAACCTTATCAGAATTAGTAGGTGTTAAGAATGGTGTCCTTCAGGGGTCAGTGTTGGGATGGCTGCTGTTTTTTCAAATATATAAATATTCTAGGAAGGAATATAGCGGTGATTGCAGCCATTTCCCCAAATCTCTGTGAATGGTACTCATGGCCATTGCTCAATGGACAATTTGCATTTGCATATCATTGATCACACGGCCCATTGTTAGTCAATGGTGCTAGTTCGGTCATTAGGCTAAGGTACTGTTTATAAGGTTGGAGAAACCTGCAGTCATCTGAGACTGAGGAAGTCACTTGGATAAGTGATGAAACGTATCGGGGAAGAAAACAGGTTTCAGCCTACACTGACCCAGAGATGAGAATAATGCTGTTAAAGTTTAAAAATTATTTTAGAATTTGAAAATTAGAAGAGGAACACCGTGAAACCTCAAGTCCAATACAAAACTAGAACATTAGAAGAATCTAGACGAGAACAGGCTATTCAGCTCAACAAAGCTCAGTAGTCCTTTCCACTTAATTCTTCTAAAAAAACATCAAGTCAAGTTTTGAAAGTCCCTAATATCTCACTGACTACCATGCTGCTTGGAAGCTTATTCCAACTGTCTGTGTAAAGAAAAACTTCCTAATGTTTTTGTGAAATTTACCCTGAACAAGTTTCCAACTGTGTCCCCGTGTTCTTTATGAACTCATTTTAAAATAACAATCTCGATCCACTGGACTATTTCTCTTTATTATTTTAAAGACTTCAATCATGTCTCCTCTTAATCGTCTTTTGCTTACACTGAAAAGGCTCAGCTCTTTTAATCTTTCCTCATAATTCATCCCCTGTAGCCCTGGAATCAGCCTAGTCACTCTTCTCTGGACCTTTTCTAGTGCTGCTATGTCCTTTTTGTAGCCTGGAGACTAAAACTGCACACAGTACTCCAGATGCACAGAATCAACTTTCTAGAATTTCCGTACCTGGATTATTGAGCATGCATCGAGACATTTTGACTCACTTTGGCAAGAACTGCCTAAAGCTTGTATGCGAGTATGAGCAAACAGCACGTAAGATGGCAGATTACAGGAACCACCTGAGATTCAGCCTCAGATGTAGACAGAGCAGAATTACACCTAAAAGTCTACAGATGAAATCATCAGTGAAGGGTCTCCGAGCTACAAAAATCCTACAGAAGGCACAGAGCCAGCTGCTAAACGAACGGGTGAGACAAATTAACTTTACTATTGATGTTTTGAAATCTAAAGAGGAGCAGATCCGACAAAGGCTTTCATCGCTTTTAGATGAGAAAACTCTTCAACAGGTGATTGAATTCACTGAGAAGGCTTGTCTAGCACAGCACGAAAAGTCTAAGATCAGGCAGCAGAGGAAGTTTGAACTACTTGTGGTGTGCCAGAAACATCAGCATACGATAGGGAGTGTCCTCTACAGCCAACAGAGAGAAGGATGCCAGACACAAACCAAGGATTTGGACAAGTGAGTGAAGAATCTGTCTGACAGACAACTCACCCAAGCAGAAAAAAACATCCTTGCTTAAGGGTTAAACTTTGCTGTCACACCGAAACAAATCCCGCTAGTGGATCTGATCACAGCCACAGAGTCAGCAATCAGAAATAACAACATTGCAGAGGTGGAAGCGGAGCAACTGCAGATAAAAGTTTCAGCATGTCTCAGCAATGCTAAGCCCCCTGCACCCAATATTAGTATTGAGGAGAGGAAGGCTCTCATGGCACTCAGTAAGGACGACAACATTGTCATTCTTCTGGCAGACAAGGGGAGGTGCACAGTGGTGCTAAACCAGACGGACTATTGTGAGAAAATGTTGTCTCTGCTTAGTGACAAAAACACTTATGAACTCCTAAAACAAGATCCAGGTAGTGGTTACGGGAAAGAGGTGATAGATTGTCTCAAGCAGTTAGTGCATGACAACGCTATTGACCAGACCTCATACCACAGATTATGCCCTGGGAAAGCTATACCAAGTCTGTATGGTTTACCGAAGATACATAAACAGGATGCACCGTTTAGACCCATTGTCTGCATGATCAATTCGGTTACATATAACATCTCAAAGTTCCTGGCCGCTGTCCTCAACCCGTTGGTACGCAGCCCAAAACACCATATTCATAACACTTTAGATTTTGTGGAGAAGATGAGAGATGTCATTATGGAGGCAGATGACACTATGCTCTTGTATGATGTTACATCTCTATTCACTTGCGTTCCAGTTATGGAAGCAGAGGAGGTGGTCCATAAGAGATTACAGGATAACCCCACACTCAGAAAAAGGACCACTCTCAGCATCGACCAAGTGTGTCTGCTCTTGGAACTGTGTCTTCAATCCACATATTTCATATACAAAGGCCAGTATTACAGGCAGAAACATGGGTGCGCCGTGGGTTCCTCAGTTTCACCTATTGTGGCCAATCTGTATATGGAAGAAGTGGAAAAGGGGGCGCTATTATCCTATCCTGGAACACCGCCATTGGTTTAGGTATGTGGACAACACGTGAGTGAAAATCAAATCTCAGGAGGTACCACAATTCACTGACCACATCAACTCAGTGAACAAACACATCCAGTTCACCAGGGAGGACATGGAACGTGACAGGCTAGCTTTCTTAGATTGTGAAATTTCCATCAGCTATGGGGGACATTTGAAAGTTGATGTGTACCATAAACCATCACCATCCGCTAGAACACAAAATAAGTGTCATCAGGACTCTACAACACAGAGCAAAGACCATACCCACAGACACAGCGGCCAGGGAAGCAGAAGAACATCATACCAAAAAGGCCCTGAGTAAATGTGGTTATCCCAGCTAGACTTTTATTAAAGCAGGCAGGTCACCTAAAGAATGCTCTAAGCCAAGAGTTCCCAAACTTTTTTCGGCCGCAGACCCCTTTACCAAAAACTTTTAAAACCGTTGACCCCCTAGTCATTTACTTTACTTACTCAAATTAATAAATTTGTACAGTACTCAATATTAAATATTTCACTAGATATCAAACTTTTCATTTTAATCACTTGTAATTAATGACTGAAAAAGATAAAAGGACTACTGAATATGGCATTATCTTGTGCAACATTTAATATCGAAACCTGCACTAACGAAAATTAAAGCAAAAAAATACGAGCAGAGTTTTTTTACATTTTTTACATTTATGAAATAAATATGTAAATTCAAAATAAGTACAAATAGTCCAAGCTGTACTATCTGCATTTCTTTTTTGGTTCAGTCATATTATTATCTGAAGAAATAAAAACTTTTATTAACAAACAATTTCAACAGCCCCTGTGATAAAAAAACAATAAAGTATGGACTTACTTGAAACAGAAGATTTTTGTTCAAACTCAAATAAATAAACTGTGTCCTCTGATTTTCTTTTTCATAGTACTGCTCCTCAATAAATAATTATATTCAAAGATCAAATCACAAATAAGTACATGTCACATCAAACTAACCAATTTATAGTGTTTTATGAAAGCATGACCGTACAAGACTGATAGATTCTGCTAATATCGAATATCTGTCGTCCCGTCTAGCTCGAGCAAGTGCAGACATGCAACGGTTTTTCATGTCCGCACTTGCTTTGATATTTTCGATGAGACAATGCAGAGACATGTTTGTGCTACATGTATTTTCATGCATTCTTACATGTGACTCTTTTAATGACACATTTTACCTTTTCGTTCACAAGTTTGGTATGTAATGTGTTTTTATCAAAAAGTGTTTTTTTGAAGTATTTTACTTCTTAATTAGGTACCTTTTGTAATCATAGATATTTTGAAGTAACAAACAAATAGCAGTAGTAAGGGGGTCTGTTTTTGCTGTCGTCGACCTCCACATTTTTTTATTGAAACTATGGACCCCTAGAACGTTCAAATCAACCCCAGGTGGTCGATATCGACCACTTTGGGAACTCTTGCTCTAAGCAATCCAGGAGAGAGGAAGGACAACCGCTGCCTAAGCAAAAACCTTTGGTGGTCCCTTATGTGTCAGGAGTATCAGAACAACTGAGACGCATTTTTTCAAAACACCAGGTCTCAGTGGCTTTCAAACCCCAAAACACGATACAGCAAAAATTGATTCACCCCAAGAATCGGGTGCCCCGGCACAGACAGAGTAATATCATTTACGCAGTTAAGTGCCAAGAGGATTGCCGTGTATCATACATCGGGGAAACCAAACAACCACTGGCGAAGCGGATGGCACAACACAGAAGTGTTACCTCGTCAGGCCAGGACTCCGCAGTCTATTTACATCTACAGGATAGTGGTCACTCTTTCAGTGATGAAGATTTGCACATCCTGGACAGAGAGGAACGCTGGTTTGAGCGAGGAGCCAAAGAGGCCATTTGCGTGAAAAAGGAACGACCATCTCTGAACCAAGGAGGGGGCCTAAGGGTACATCTTTCACCATCTTACAATGCGGTGATTGCAGCCATTCCCCAACTCTCTGTGAATGGTACTCATGGTCATTGAACATTTTTCTAATGTGCTAATGATTTTCCTTTTTCCTACTCTCTTAATCTGCTTTAGGATCACAAATATGATCTTTTAGGTATATCAAAATATATAGTTAAGTGGAAATACTGTATTTTTTCAAGCGTTTTAAACCTTTTGTAAATTTGTGTATTGTTTAATGAATAATTCAGAATAATAATAATAGTTTATTTCTTTTGGAAAATTTGACAGTAATAAGCGCCTGTGAAAATGAAATGATGATAAATGCATGTATATTTCACAAAGTTTATTTGTTGGGTGCATTACTGGTAGCACATTTTTACAAAATATTTTTTTTGTTTAGATCGGCTCACAGTTACGTATACCAGAAGCAGTGGACCTGGTGGCCAGCATGTCAATAAAGGTACTGTACTGGCTGTTTAACCCATACCATTAAGAATATACCTTCAGTTTTCTTTTTTTTACTTTTGTTCTAAAATTACTGATTTTTTTGACTGTTTTCTAAATAAAATTCCTCTCTCAAACCTACATAATCCAATTCAGGATCTCCTGTAGGCCTAACATATCTTGGGTGCACTAGGGGCAGGTTGGAAGTCCATTGCAGTACAGTTTGTTGTACACAATTTTTTTTTTGATTGAAATTAGAGGGTCACATTACAAACTGCAAGAGATAAAGTTATGATATATTTGACTGTCTATTATAGTGTAAGCATAATATATTTAAATACAATTAATTAATTTAGACTGTATTAATGATTTTCAGTACATTCATATAATAATATTAGATACATAGATCTTATTAAAATCTTATTAAAAAAAATAATAAAAAATTAATTGGACAAGGGGCGGCACAGTGGCATAGTGGTAACGCTGCTGTCTCGCAATAAGGATACCCGGGTTCACTTCCCGGGTCCTCCCTGCGTGGATTTTGCATGTTCTCCCTGTGTCTGTGGATTTCCTCCCACAGTCCAAAGATATACAGGTTAGATGCATTGACGATCCTAAATTGTCCCTGGTGTGTGTGTGTACCTTGCGGTAGGCTGGCGCCCTGCCCAGGATTTGTTCCTGCCTTGTGCCCTGTGTTGGCTGGGATTGGCTCCAGCAGACCCCCGTGACCCTGTGTTAGGATATAGCGGTTTGGAAAATGACTGACTGAATTGGACAGTTACTGAGAGTTAATAAATTTGGCCAATACTAGAGAAGCCCTAACAGAAAATACATGTACTGAATCAAATTAGAGTCATCAGAGAACTATGTTTATATACATAAAAAATTAAACTGTGTCAGTATAATGAAGTTATATTGCATGGTTGAAAAGTGAAAAGATCAAGTGTAAACACTGATTAACATTAGAACATTAGAAAGAGACAAGAACAGGCCATTCATCGCAACAAAGCTTGACAGTCTTATCCACTTAAGCCCTTCAAAATAACAACAAATAGAGTTTTGAAGGTCCATAAAAACGGCCTACTGTCTGCTACGCTACTTAGCAATTTATTCCATGTGTCAGTGGTTCTCTGTGTGAAGAAATATGTTTTAGTGTTTGTGTGAAATTTACCCTTAACAAGTTTCCAACTGGTCCTTGTGCTCGGTTTGAACTCATTTTAAAGTAACAGTCTCATCCACTGTCCTACATCTTTCGAAAGTTTGAACACTTGAGTAATGTCACCTCTTAATCTCCTTTTGCTTAAACTGAAAAAGCTCACTTCTTTTAGATAGATAGATAGATAGATACTTTATTAATCCCAAGGGGAAATTCACATTCCCCCGGGTGGAATTGAAGAGTCGCATAGTGTGGGGGAGAAACAATCTCCTCAGTCTGTCAGTGGAGCAGGGCAGTGACAGCAGTCTGTCGCTGAAGCTGCTCCTCTGTCTGGAGATGACACTGTTCAGTGGATGCAGTGGATTCTCCATGATTGACAGGAGCCTGCTCAGCACCCGTCGCTCTGCCACAGATATCAAACTGGCCAGCTCCATGCCTACAGTAGAGCCTGCCTTCCTTACCAGTTTGTCCAGGCATGAGGCATCCCTCTTCTTTATGCTGCCTCCCCAGCACACCACCGCGTAGTTCACCACAACTGTCTGATAGAACATCTGCAGCATCTTATTGCAGATGTTGAAGGACACCAGCCTCCTAAGGAAGTATTTTAATCTTTCGAGTGAAGGACGCCAGCCTCCTAAGGAAGTATTTTAATCTTTCATTATAACTCGACCCCCTAGTCACTCTTCTCTGGTCTTTTTCTAGCGCTTTTATGTCTTTTTTGCAACCTGGAGACCACATTTACACACAATACTCCAGATGAGGATTTAACAGTGCATTATAAAGCTTCAACATAACCTACTTTGGTTTGTGCTCTACAGATTGTTCTGTAAAACTGACCATTCTGTTAGCCTTAATAATAGCTTCTGACAACTGTCTGGAAGTTGATAGTGTTGACTGTTGAGTCCACTATGTCTCCTAAATCCTTCTCATAAGGTGTACTTTCAGTTTTCAGACCTCCCATTGTGTATTCAAACCTAACATTTTTGATTCCTGCATATAATATTTTACATTTACTTACATTACATTTAATCCGCCATAAATCTGAACAAGCCTGTTTGTTGTCCAGGTCCCTCTGTAATGATTCAATGGATTCTAGATTGTGACATGTGAGCCCCTGTCTTGCACCCCAAAACACGAGACTGAGTCTCTGTACTTTAGCAAAACCATCTTTATTTAACTTGAAACAGGAACAGCATGTTTATTTATTATAGTGGGATCTACTACTCTCCTATACATAGACACAGCAATCAGACAGGGTTGTGACCAGGTTAATGGCCAAGTAATACTGTTCCCTGCATTTACAATATTCCTTGCATCACCCATCGATGGCAGGTGCTATCATAGTACGACCACAGTCTTTTAGGATTTGTTTTCGCGGCGAGCTACTACAGCGCAGGGAGCCTGTGGTTGCCCAGGCGACTGATATGCTGTCTTCCACAGACACTGCGATCGCGCTTCGGAACGCTGTTCGGTGTGTCTCCTGTTGGGGAAGCCCCAAAAGAATTTAGAAACCTTACAAGACTAAGTGCCAATCATCCTATCAAGACTAAGTGCCAATCCTCCTATCTTGGTCTCATCTGCATATTTAACCAGCTTGTTATCTATATTCCTATGTAAATCATTTATATACATTAATAATAGTAGTAGCCCTAGCACTGACTACTTTGAAACACCACTCTTAACCACTTAAATATAAGGTAGCCTGCCAGTGGGATACCACCATATTTTCAAGTTGTTTGTACATGATGCACGATGCATTCTAATGCTCTGAACCTCAGTTAACGCTCAAAATTTATAACGCACTTGGAGTCCTCACTTGGAGTACCGTGTACAGTTGTGGTCTCCAGGCTACAAAAGGACATAGCAGCACTGGAAAAAGTCCAGAAAAGAATGACTAGACTGATTTCAGGGCTATGGGGAATGAATTACGAGGAAAGATTAAAAGAGCTGAGCATTTTCAGTTTAAGGAAAACAAGATTAAGAGCAGACATGAATGAAATGTTTAAAATTAAGAAGAGAATTGGTACACTGGATTGAGACTATTATTTTAAAATGAGTTCATCAAGAACACGGGGACAAAGTTGGAAACTTGCTAAAGGTAAATTTCACACTAACATTAGGAGGTTTTTCTTTATGCAGAGAACCATAGAAACGTGGAATAAGATGACAAGTACAGTAGTGTGGTAGACAGTAGAATTTTAGGGACTTTCAAAACTAGATTTGATACTGTTTTAGAAGAATTAAATTGATAGGACTGGCAGAGCTTTGTAGTGTTGAATGACCCATTTTTGTCTAGATTGTTCTAATGTTCTAATATAGTTGTCTCTGATAGGTTATTTGTACTACAAGTCACAACTATGTGTAAACAATAAGAATGCTTATGCTACAGCTCATTTTTATTTACTTTTGCGCATCATTACGTATCAAGCTCGAGTCAGATTCTGTGCAAAACATGACTATTAAAAATGATGTGTTTGATGAAGGACTCAAGGCTACACTTGATTTGTAAGTACTGCTTAATATGGCTTTGAAACATAGTTGCATGCTGTTTTACAGTTCAAGCATCATGGGCTCAATCACCATACCCAGAGGTTTTATATTGCTTGGTCTCCCTGTGTTAGTTTTATGAGCAGTGCTCTTTGAAGTTCAACGTAGAGTACAGAAAATGTTTCTTAGCATACTGATGAGTAATTATTATTCTATAATTGTGATTCTTGAACATTCACGTGGGGAACTCCCTCTCCCCCAGCCAGATCAAATGTCACTGTATCAAGTCATTCGTCTCACTTTTTCATAAGAATATGAGCAAAAAAAAAAGTTTCAGATAGTGAATTGTTCACAGTATAATCCTACAATTGAAGAGATAGATAGTGCTGTGAAATATTTTTTATTCTCTTTCTAATCGTGCACACTTCATCCTGGGTTCCCCCACCCCCTCAAGAAGTGGGGAACGAACATGATTAGACAACACAAGGCAGGTGAAAACAGATGAATTGCAGCACAAAACTCCCAATCTAGTATACAAAATGTAAGCTTCATCTGTGTCTACTGGTAAATGAAATTGTTTCAAGGACTGGCATGAAAAATAATTTTGGAAGTAAAGGTTTGGATGAGTACATAATTACACATATAAAACTCCAAATTGTTTACTTCTTGGTCCAGAGTAATATAAAGTGTTTTCTAAAAACAGAAAATATATAACTGCAATTACAATGTTTGTTTTGAGAGATTGTTTATGTGTAAGAGACTACATCTTTCCAAAAATGGGTACACTTGGTGCCAAACAATATAACTTTGCAGTACTATGGGATATGTAGTCTGAACCTGTTACAATGATAGTTGACAGACTGGGGCACAAATGAAACTTTATTACAGGGTTTTGCATTCTAAAATCATTTGTTATACTGTATACTGTAAAATCAGGTTTTTGGAGAGAAATTCATAAACCATTTTTTTGTGTTTAATTTAGTTGATAGTGGTGTGAACAAAGTTTTTTAATCATAATAAATTAAAAAGTTGAAATGTTGTACTCACTATTCTTTAGCAATTTGCAGTTCTTTTATTACAGTAAAGTAGTAATAACCATATATTTTTGGGTATGTAATTAGGGCTGGGCGATAGGGTAAAAAATTTATCACAATAATTTCTTTGATATCAGTCAATATCGATATATATCATGTGTCACAAAAACCAGACATAAGAGTCATAAAAAGGTTTGGGGCTGCCACGGGTATATTGGTATCCTGGCTGCAAAGTTGCAAAATGTATAACAGCACTGACGTGTACAAAACCAAGTCCAAAACAGAAGTGATGGAATAGAGAAAAGGTGGAGGCTTTTAAAGGTGAAAACAGGAAGTGAGATCAAATTGGTCCGGCTCATAGGGGTCTTCAGCCATAGGCTCGAGCCCGGAAGTGACGTCAAGAGTGCCAGGTGGAATCTCCCGTGAATGGTTTGCAGGAAAAGGAGAAAAAAAGTCAGTGCACTCTTCTACATCCCGGTCTGATTCGGAATTGCCCTTACTCAAGCCCTTTAGCTGCCTCCCATGCATACGTGTATGACATATGATATAAATCATATCACTATTTCTGTCAAGCTTAAAGTTTCCTTTTTACTCCAGAGTGAGATGTAAAGATACCATAGGTTTATTTTGCATTAAATATTATTTATTTCCTGTCAGAAGATGACAAATATACTGTAGAACATTATTATTATTATATTACTAGACATTAAGCCCGTTAAAATAACGGGCGCTAGAACAGTAGTGCATAAACATTTGTATGAACAGTCTATATTAAATGGCAAGGGACCTTGTATGTGGCTGTAATATGTGTCACTGTATTGTGTGCCTTTAATTTTCTCTCTCAGTAATACTGGTTTGTATTTCCGTGAAATGCCTGTAATTTTGTTTGACAGTAATACAGTGGAACCTCGGTTCACGACCATAATTCGTTCCAAAACTCTGGTTGTAACCCGTTTTGGTCGTGAACCGAAGTAATTTCCCCCATAGGATTGTATGTAAATACAATTAATCCGTTCCAGACCATATGAACTGTATGTAAATATATATTTTTTTAAGTTTTTAAGCACAAATATAGTTAACTATACCATAGAAAGCACAGCGTAATAGTAAACTAAATGTAAAAACATTGAATAACACTAAGAAAACCTTGAACAACAGAGAAAACTAACACTGCAAGAATTTGCGCTGTAGCCTTATGACCCGCTCGCTAAAAACTCTTTTTTTAATGAGTTTTAAGCACAGGGGAAAAAATGAACATTTGAAAAATCTGTAATTTAATAAACAACCAAGAAAAGTAACATTGCAACAATGCACGTGCGCGCCTGTGTGTGTGTGTCTCTCTCTTGCGCGCCTTTGTGTGTGTCTCTCGCGTGTGTGTCTCTTAAGCGCACGCCTCTGTGTCTGTGTGTGTGTCTGTCTGTCTCTCGCCTGTGTGTGTGTGTCTGTCTGTCTGTCTGTCTGTCGCACGTGCCTGTGTGTGTGTGTGTCTCGCGTGTGCGTGTGTGTGTGTGTGACTCGTGTGTGTGTGTGGGTGTGTATGTGTGTGTGTGACGCGCACGCGCCTGTGTGTGTGCGTGACGCACGCGCCTGTGTGTGTGTGTCTGTCTCTCTCTCTGCACAGGGAATGCACAAGAAGAGACTGAACACGTGCTGTGTGGCCCCGCGCATGCGCACTTCGCCAGAAGACACACACACGGACACCGCGCGCCTGTGTGTGTGTGTGTGACTCACACGCGCCTGTGTGTGTGCGTGACTCGCGCGCGCCTGTGTGTGTGCGTGACTCGCACGCGCCTGTGTGTGTGTGTGTGTGTGACTCGCGCGCGCCTGTGTGTGTATCTGTCTCTCTCTCTGCACAGGGAATGCACAGGAAGAGACTGAACACGTGCTGTGTTGCGCCGCGCATGCGCACTTCACCAGAAGACACACACACACGGACACTGGACGCACACAAGGGTTTTATTAAAGAGGATGATTATATTCAGGTAAATAAAATAGGTATATATAATAAACTAAAATCTTAATTCTGACCAGTCAAATGCTTCAAGTGTTACAGAACACAAACAAAATGTACAACTGAATTCTTTGGTCAGATCCCAATAAATAAAATAGATAATACAAAATGAAAAAGTCTCAATTCTGACCAGTCAAAAGCTTTCAGGTTTTACAGGAGAAAAAAAACTACCTCTATACTGTATCTTTCCCTTGTATATATTCTTACTGTCTTAAATGGTTGGGAAACAAACCCAGAAATAAATAGACAAAAAACATTCTCCATATATCCTCAGCACAAATTCAAGCAGCTTTCAAATGTAAATGAAGGAGAACATAAACAAAATTGACATGTTCACTCAATTGTGGTCAGCTTAAGTTTGAAGGCAAAAAAAGAAAGAAATCCCCATTACTGCAGCACTTGCTTGGATCTAGGACTGTAAAGTCTTGCATTGTGATTTCTTCTAAAGGATGGTACTGCTTCAGATGGTACAGAAGATTAGTGGTGTTACCTGTCTTTGTGGGAACATCCTTTTGACACAGTGTGATGTACACGCTACTCTGCTTCTTGTCGAACTTTAAATAGCCAAAATATCTCCACATGACCAAATTACTCAAACCCTTTGTCACAATAAGAGACGCCAGACATCGTAAGAAGGTTTGGGGCAGCCACCCGTATATTGTAGTCAAGGCTGCAAAAGGTTAGTTTATGCAAAAATAGCATAGGGTAGTTTACTCTACTGAGTCCAAGACAGAACTCATGACTAGAGGAAGGGAAGTGGCTTTTATGGAGAGTTGACCAGAAGTGATGTCACCCTTGGGCCGGGGACCAGAAGTGATGTCATCCTCGGGCCCGGGGCCAGAAGTGATGTCGTCCTCCGGGCTTTGGCATCTGGCGGGATTTCCCGGGAACAGTCTGTAGAGAACTGAGAAAGAGAGTCAGTGCACCCCTTCGCCCCCTGGTCGGACAAGTTGTTGTGATTAAATAAGCCCTTCAGCTGCCTCCCACTCGCACATGTGTGACAAGGCCCCCCCCTTAGCCCAGACCCATCGGGTTGGGCGACCTGCACGGAGAGGTCATGTGCCCAAGAGAGGGCATCAGCATTGGCATGGAGAGAAACTTTACGATGAACAAGCGAAAACGTACTGTTGTAGGTCAAGAAACCACCTCGTGACCTGCAGGTTCGACTCCTTGTGAAGGGCCATCCACTGTAACGGGGCATGATCCATCACCAGAGTGAACTCAAGCCCAAGAGGTAGTACCTCAACTGTGTAATTGCCCATTTGATCGCCAAGGCCTCCCCCTCCACAGCTGCATACCTTGTCTCTCGGTCCAGCTGTTTTCGGCTCAGATACATGACAGGGTGTTCAGCACCATTGATGATTTGGCTCAACACAGCCCCCAGGCCTGTGTCCGAAGAGTCCGTCTAGAGAATAAATTGAAGAGAGAAGTCGGGGGACATTAAGACTGGTGCTGAAGTAAGGGCCTGTTTTAAGTCACCGAATGCAGCTCCCGTTTTTTCGGACAATACCACATTGTTGGGAGCCCTCTTCTTTGTCAAATCAGCCAAGGGCGCCGCTCTCTCAGAAAACCGAGGTACAAACCGTTGGTAGTACCCAGCTAAGATGAGAAAGGCTTGGACCTGCCGCTTCAAAATGTCATCTATTTTGGACCATTGTGGTCTTACAGTACCCTGACCCACCAGGTAGCCCAAATATTTAGCTTCCCTCAGTCCAAAGAAACATTTCTTTGGATTGACTTGCAGCCCGGCTTCTCCTAGTGTCCACAATACTGCTTTGACCTGCTGTACGTGTTCCTTCCATTTGCTGGAATGGATGAAAACGTCATCCAGGTAGGCAGCACTATACTCATTATGGGGACGGAGCACTTTGTCCACCAGACACTGGAAAGTTGCAGGAGCCCCATGTAACCCAAATGGAAGGACATGATACTGCCAGTGCCCACTAGGGGTGCTAAACGCAGTCTTAACCTTTGCGGAATCCGTTAAAGGAATCTTCCAGTACCCCTTGGTCACATGTGGTCAGAAACTTTGCTTGACCCAGTCTCTCGAGGAGGTCATCCATGCGTGGCATGGGATAAGCATCGAACTGGGAAGCCTGGTTAAGCCAATGGAAGTCATTGCAAAACTGCCAACTACTATCGGGCTTACCGACCAAGACGATGAGGCTGGACGAGGGACTAAAACTTTCCTCAATCACTCCTAATTACAGCATTTGCTTGATTTCCAGTTCTACTTCAGCTTTCTTTGCCTCCGGGAGTCTATAGGGGTGCTCTCGGACTACAACCCCCGGCACAGTCAGTATGTTGTGCGCAATCGGAGAGGTCCGATCCGGTTTTACACTCACCACCTCTGGGACGGACCGGATAGCCGTTTCCAGCTCCTGTCTCTGTCCGACAGTTAATTCCTTGTCGAAATTAAGGGTGACTGTCTGAGCAAAGAATGAGCAGGGCTGACCGGAGGAGGGATCAGGGTCCCTTTCCTTTTACAATTTCAGCAAGTTTGCATGATAGACCCGCTCACTTGGTCGATGATTAGGTTGTTTCACCAAATCGTCAACCAATCCTTTCCTCTCGTTAATTTCATAAGGGCCTAGCCAATGGGCGAGCAATTTAGAATGAGAGGTGGGGACCAATACCATGACGCGAACCCCATCCATTCCATCCATTATCCAACCTGCTATATCCTAACACAGGTTCACGGGGGTCTGCTGGAGCCAGTCCCAGCCAACACAGGGCGCAAGGCAGGAACAAATCCCTGACAGGGCGCCAGCCCACCACAGGGCACACACACACAACAAGCACACACTAGGGACAATTTAGGATCGCCATTGCACCTAACCTGCATGTCTTGGACTGTGGGAGGAAGCCGGAGCACCCGGAGGAAACCCACGCAGACACGAGCAGAACTCCACGCAGGGAGGACCCGGTAAGAAAACCCAGGCCTCCTTACCACTGCACCACCATGCCACCCTGAAGAGTGACTAGTTTTTATTTAATGCCATTTTCTCTGGATCTGATCCCCTGTTCTTCAACTTATGGGCTAACCTTATGCATTTTCATAGCTCTTGTTTATTCATCTGTTGAGCTGAGAAGTTTGAACTCGATGCCTTGTCTGGGAGTTGGATTATATAATCATTGTGTTGCTGTAGTAATTATATGACAGCCCTGCTATATACATTGTGGAGCTCATCGAAGGCTGTGCTGGAGTACACTGTCTGGTTCCCTGACTGTCAGTTTAATTCCTTCTATCTATTCTGTTACTGGTTATTCTCTCAGTAGATCAAATGTGAGGGTTGGAGGAGTTAGATAACCTTCGCTCACTTAAATACTCAAGTATGATGAAGACCATTCAAACAAACCTTGAATCACCTTCAAAAGGCTTTGTGAAGATGGCCTTAATGAACGTTCAGCTCGTAACCAATAAAAATCTTTCATTCTAAATGATTTTTTTACGTCCCGCAACCTGGACTTTTGATTTATGTCAGAGACTTGGTTAAGTGCTGGCAACTCTGTTCCTCTCCATTGTCTTTCTCCTCCTGATTGTAACTTTTTTAGGTCTCCTAGAATCGATGTTTTTGCTACTGTTGCTTTCTACTGTTTTTCAGAATGGTTTTAAATGTAGACTTATGACTGTAGACACTTTCTCCAGTTTTAAGGTTCAGCTATTTAAAATTAATCTTACAAATCCCATATTGTGTGCACTGGTTTATAGATCTCCTGGATATAATAATGATTTTGTCTAGGAGTTCTCAGAGTTCTTATCTTTCATGGTGTCACGTGCTGATAGAATGCTAATTATAGGTGATTTGAACATTCATGTTTGTTGTCCAATAAAATCCCTGGTTAAAGAATTTCTAGGTCTTGTGGACTTAATTTTACTTTTAATTTTACTCAAGTGGTGTCAGGTCACACACATCAGGGAGGGCATACATTGGACTTAGTTCTAACAATTGGCCTCTCTGCAAATAACCTGGGGCCTCATGCATAATGCCGTGCGTAGAATTCACACTATAACATGGCGTACGGTCAAAAGTGGAAATGTGCTTACACACAAAAAAATTCAGATGCATAAATCTGTGCGAACACCAACTTCCATGTTCTTCCCCTACATAACTCCCGGTCAGCGTGAAAAGTAACGCTTGTGTACACGCCGCTGCCCCTCCCCAACTCCTCCCAGAATTACGCCTGTTTGAATATGCAAATCAACATAAATATCCCTTAAGCTCAGCGTTCTTTGAAAAGGCAATGAACTTTGGGTGGAAATAGAAGAATTTCAGCGAATACCAAGTGGAGGAAAGGAAAAATGTACTATTTCTTGGTTTAAACAGTGGTATAAACAACAAAAGGAAGTTGATCGAGTGACATAGAGTGTCGGAGAAACTCGAAAGCTCAAGTTCACATAGTTGCACAGTGCCAGAAATAAAAAAGAAATTGTCAGATATCAAATTTGCCATGAAAAGGCGAGTCGTAGCCCACCGTCTGAGTGTCATATGAAAGCTTAATAGAGTAGAGAGAAAAAATAGGCACACAGTGGAAGAAAAGCATGAAATGTCAACTTTAATCTCTAAATTTCCATTTTAATCACGTAGTTTATTTTGTCATTAAAGAAGAACATCATAAACTTCATCCTTAAATCGTTTAATTTACTAGTTTCTCAAATCCTTTTGTAACTAAAATAGCACGTTAAATGCTTTGTTTTTTATTTAGTCTTCTATGTGCTCTATGTGTGTGAATCACTACGTGCTTCTGGGCATTCTCTTCCTCTGACAGGACACAGAATCCATTACATTTGTGATATTACAGCTCTCTGAATAATTAAAATACTGAGATGTATACTTAATATCATTTTCATGATGATAGAAGTTAAAGCATGTTATTAAACATGGGAACATGGTGGCGTAGTGATTGTTCATGCCTCATGCAAGATGCTTGCTGCGCCGTGCGCGACCTTCGATGAAATAATTTAATGCAGCAGTACTGTCTCTCTCAAACGTACTAACCCCCAATTCCTGTCCTTACTTTTTTTCTCCAAATACCCAGTCACCACACAATCAGCTCTGTAATAGACATTAAGCCATCTGTAAGCTTAGAATGCCGATTCTTCAAAACCTTTAAGGAACATTGAAATATCTTTGTAGTACATGTTTAATTATTCTATCCATTTATCCTTCCAGTGTCGCACCAGCACCAGCAAGAACACAGCGCGAGGCAGGAACAATCCGTGAACCAGCTCTTCACTAGCGCTGCAGCACCGTGTCCTCACATGTTTAATTATTCAAAATACAGATTATTTAAATGAAGTTAAAGTTTTATCTGCATAATATAATAAACATATTTTGCTGCATTTCATCTTAAAAATGATATCGTCATCATATGTAAATACGCGCTTTATAAAGTGGCTCATGTTGTGCAATATTATAACTGTATCGCAAGTTTACAGTGAGGTAATTGTACTTATAAGTACAAAGCGTTCTACAAGGAGCACTTGATTGACTGATTTAGTGCATTTATAGTTCTTGCAATGAAACTGTTTCTGAACCACGATGTCCCTACAGGAAAGGCTCTGAAGCGTTTGCCGTATGAGAGCAGTTCAATAGATAGCATGGCTGAGGCAGCATGTGCTAGATGCTGTATACCGATAATTCTCTTTCCAGTCAGCTGCTGTAGATCAGTGATTCCCCACTTAGATACAGTGATATAAATACTCTGAGTGGTGCAGTGAAAGTAATATGGAAAAAGATGATCCACTGTGGCAACCACTAACGGGTGCAGTGAGAGTAACAACGCTAAAGCAGCTATTATATTTAGAATAGTTTGACCATTCTGTGGACCATTATATTGTTACAGGTTAATTACAATCAGATGCATTAAACTAATAAACAATATGCAGTGTGACAGATGGGGGCGCTATCGCTCCCTTGAACCCTCAGACTATACGCCAGACACCAGATAAAAGTCCAAATATTGACTTTATTAATACACAACAGTGCACAAAGCACCCTCCTCTCCACAATACTCATTCAATACAATAATAATAATCAATAATAAACTCTCCACCACTCCCAGACGCGTTGCCACCCTTCCACCCAGCTCATCTCGCCGTCTGAGGATTTCCCAATGTCCTTTATAGTCCTTGACCCGGAAGTGTTTCGCTCCTTTTGTCCATTTGACTAGGAACACTTCCTGGTCAGATAAAAAATCCTTTTTCTTCACCCCGGAAGCACGTCATTCCTCTTGTCCATGTGACTCGGACGTACTTCCGGGGTGAAGAAAAAGGATTTTTTATCTGACCAGATATTCTTTGCTCCTCCCTGCAGCTCCATCTAGTGGCCCCTGTGGTATCCAGCAGGGCTGAGGATGAAAACTCCATTGTCCATAATTCCCTGCTGGTATTCGGGGCACCTCTATGCTGCAGGGAGAGCTCCATCTGGCGGCCTGGGGGTATTGCCGGGGATGACTGGCCGGCCATAGACCACACCGGTTAATTTCAGTGTATTTATAAAGCCGCGTCAGGGATGTGGATCTAAAAAAGAAAGGGAAACCACACTGTAACTGTAGCACAGCTTTGATGCTGGGTACCGCCAGTTTGCAAAACCGAGCAGAGAACTTGTGTATGCCAGGGTTGGAGCTACCATGAAAATGTGCATGGCTTTACGCCAAGTTTAGGTTTTATACATCGTGATTTGAGTGTGGAAATGTTCGTATGCAACATTTTTGTGCATATGCACCGTTTATACATGAGGCCAATGGTGTTCTCTGATGTAGGCATTTTTGATCACTTTGAACTTGTTTTTGAAATTAAGTTTTTGCATCCACCCATCAATTTCACTAAACCACAGCACCATTCATGTGAGAAACACAGTGTTTATTTTTACTTCTTGTGTAACTGTGCAATTAAATAATTTACTAATTGGATTCAGTGGACACCTTTATTGCTATGTGTTGCATTACCTAAAAAATTGATTAATTTTATTTTTTCACACAAAAATGCTGACTTCTGAAAACACATATGTATATAAAACCAATAACAAAGACACATAAATTCTATGGTCTAAGGATACTTAATGGGCTGTATTATGAACCAGAATAAGGCGTTCAGGTATCTAATGCACATACAGTGATGGCTAGGGGCTTCAGCAAGGTAGTAAAAAGCAGCAGAGACAGCGGACATCCTTGCTTAGTATCCCCGAACACCCGAAAGGCACATAACAAATCTGACTTTGTTAAAACTGAAGTCAAAGGAGAACCATACAATATTTTGATCATGTTAATGAATGTGGTCTTAAAACCCATTTCACTCATAACTATCCACAGAAAGTTCTAATGCATCCTTTCAAAGGCCTTTTCTGCATCAAGTGAGAAGAGAGCCACAGGAGCTGAGAGCAAGGGAGCCATGTTTAAACTGTGCAAAAGCCAGCACTTGTTGTCAGTTGTGTAGCGTAATGCAACAAAGCCAGTCTGGTCAGAGTGAGACAGTTTTGGAATTACATATTTGAGCCATAGAGCTAAAACTTTAGCTAATAACTTAGCATCTGAATTTATTAAAGATAAGTGACGGTAGTAGCTGGAACACTTTGTGGGTTCTTCACCCAACTTGAGAAGGAGTAATGTAATAGAGGAGTTTATATTAGAGGTAGAGAGAAGGTAGAGAAACTGAAACACAGGCCAATTTACCTCCACCAGTCTCCATCAAATTGTAATAAAACCTGCCTTCTGGAGCACTCCAGAACCAAGAAATTTTAGTTGCAAAGCAGCATGTAGGGTTCATGTCCTAATGCCTCCCAACCCCTGCAACCATCTGAACCATAAATTCTAAATCTTCAGTGGAATCAAGGAAAATACACATTGACATAAATATATATATATATATATATCTGTACATGCACAAAGACAGACATGTGCATGTACAACTGCAGATACCAACATTGGAAGAACAAATATTACAACCATTGGTAATAGCCATTATGAATCAGTGATCAGGAAGATTAAACCAGCACTGGAATTGTGAACATAAAACAGTCAAATCAACATGGTACCCGTGGAACTGAATGATTCCAGGGCATTAAGAGCTTCTTGAGGGTCAGAAAACAGCTGCTGTACTCCAGGGAAGGAAATCCAAACCTTGGCCAAGTAGATCTGGAAAGCAGAGAAAGCCGGTTGCCAGACCTTTTTGATCACTGGAAGGAAATCCAAAGCTTGGCTGGGTAGATCAGGAAAGCAGAGGGAGCAAGTTCTCTGGCCTTTTTGATCATTGGAGACATGGCCTTGTGCATGTGTGGTGTGAACCAAGTAGTCGGCGAAAAAGTAGATCTTCCAGCCCTCATAGCTTATGTTTTGATTGTTGCGTGCCTCTTTCAAGACAGTAACTCAGTAAGAATACCGAAAAAGCTTGACAACAATTGAACATGGACATGCACTGTCCATGTCTTTTGTATGTATTCTATGTGCCTGCTTTATTTCAGTCCTGAAATTAGGGATGGATGGAAACCAAACACACCATTGTTACTCTAGAAAACTGATACTGTCTCTCCTGGCTCTGTCTTCTTGTTCATAAAGTTTCTTATGGAGATATTGGGTCTCAGATCAGAGGAAATGCAGCTCAGCATCATGTTGCTCCACTTGACTACTGACCTGCATAAAAATTGATGAGTTTCTATTGTTTATTTCTGATTTCCACAATATCATCGTGTAGTCCAAAAATATTCTCTATATTGTCCCATTCAAGGTCGCAGTTAGAACAGCATTTTGCTCTGTTACAAAGACCTTCAATCAGTAGACAAATGAAACTGCTCCGGAATTATCAGCTGCCATTTCATCTTCCATTAAGGTCCTGGGGGCTTTCTTCACTGGGCTTGAATGTCAAGTGCCTGATTGTTTCAGCCTGAACAATCCATGCATACCACCAAAAAACAAGAAAGACATGTTGGGGCTTTAATCAGAAATTGTTGAGGTTTATTTGCAAAACACGGGGTAGTTGCGGGACTGGGATGTGAAGCACGTCTAGAACACAGCCATACTCTACTAAGCATTACGTGATCCCTCCCTTCAAATCTATTCCTGATGTTATTTTGGAGCAATTAAGCGAATAGGATTAGAAAGCTTTGTTGGGATGAATAACCTGTTCTTGTCATATTTTTTTAATGTTCTAGTGGTGTCAGTGAATATCTGGTACAGTGTTAGACAGCATACTGCTACACTTTATTTATTTTTTTTGTTTTTTTGCCTCCAGAAATGAGTTATAATGATATGTGCAGAAAGGGGTTGGGATTAGGAAATTTTGACTGTTCTCATTGGATTTTTGTATATTGCCATTTCAAAGTGGACCGTTTTGGAGAGTATATGCATTATACAGGTTTTTAATATTGTCATTTTAGTTATGTTTATATATATTTTTTTATTTGATGATAGATTCCATTAAATTTGTAGGGGGTCCAAAATGCATTGGATTGGAAAGTGGAAATAGACATATTTTTAATGTTAAATTTATAGGTACTTGTCTAGAAAAACTGCAGTGGACTGGCGCCTGCTTTGCACCCAGTGGTGTTGAGATAGGCTTTGGTGCCTCCAACACTAAGTAGGATCGAGTGGCCTTGAAAATGTTATGTTATGTTGTATGAAAAAATTAAACGGTAATAAGAGATCATATCTAATTTTTTCTAGTGAATTCAAAAACAGAAATTCGATTCCATGTTGAAACAGCTGACTGGATCCCAGATGATGTAAAACAAAGGATAATTGAAAAGGTAAAAAATTAAATACAAAATTTATTTTCCCATTTTATTTTTGATTAGGTTTTGTGGAGTCTGCTTTGTTGTTTTCTTTTTTTACCAGCCTCTACATTAGTTCTTAAGAAAAGATTTGAAGAGAACAAGCATTTTAGCCCAACAGTACTTGGTAGTGAAACATTTTCTTTGTAGAAATACCAAAATAAGATTTAAAAACCTGCAAGATTTTTCATTTAACTTCAGAGTTATGTGATGAGTTTATCCACAGATCTCTGATTGGCGCAACAGTTGATAAGATTTGCTGAATTGTTTTCTTAAAACAGTTTCTATCAGTTTTGCTCCTTGACTGGTGGTTTCATCATAACAGCTGGTGTCTAGCTTATTCCTGTTATAATTAGCCATGTCTTGTCTCCTAGTAATATCAGTTTGCTTAGGATAAAAAATGTCAAAAATGGTAAAAATGGATAAAGAACTCCAGAAAACAGAAGAATGGGCCATTATCTTAACTGGCTAGCCCAGAAATAGCTCACTCAGTCTAGCTTACTCCCAACAATAACATTATGTGTCAGCCCGGCAAGGCCCCAGTATTTGGAAGCTTGTTAGCAAAGTTCAAAAACTACTTAATGTTACAAAATGCCTCACAATAGAGAGAGCCTGAGCAAAAACTCCAGCTTGTGACAGAAAAGGCAACCGAGAATATTTTGAAATCAAGGATAAGTATTTAGGAAAAAAAGCAATGGCAAAAAGAATGCTCAAAGACCAAAAAGGATTTGCCAAAAAGGCTGTCATATAACAAAACAAGTCCCAATGCCCTCACCGAAAGTTGGTAATATAAAAACCCAATGACAGAAAGGTTAGCAAGCTGGTAAACTTAATTTTAAAAGTAGTCCAAAATTACTTTCTGTAAAAATATTTTATCCAAAAATGCCAGTCTGAAAAATCTGACCCCAAGTAGGCTACAGTTTGCATACTATTTGTTTAGTCTGGGAGAAAATTAATTCTATATATATTCAAAGTAATACAGCAGATTAATTGCAGTTATTAATAATAATAATAATATTAGCAGTTCAAACCATGTGTATTGGTTTTCCCAAATACTGCAGTAACCTCCAGAATTTTGGTGGTTGTTGAACGTTGTTTCTGTTACACAACATTGTTCAATAAACTAAGAGAAATAATTTAATATGCATAGGCAAGTGATTATTAAAACTGTTATGTACTAGAAATTAATCACTTAGTTGTTTCTGCTTTATAGAAAATATTAATATGCCTGAAGGAAATATGATAAATCATGATTATTATGCAGTTAATTTTGATTAGAAGTTTTATTTGTGCAATTAATTGTGATTAATGGTTTTAATTGAAAAGCAGACCTAATTTAAGTATAGTTGACTGACAACTGATTCACTTACTCACTTGTTTGGTCTTCAGCAAAAACACTATTTCCAGATCGTTACAAATGCTTAAATTTTACAGGATAGTACATCTAGGGTAATAGGTATCCACTAAGAAAGGACATTTTGATTTGTCAATATTTAGGAGGAAAAATCTCCCACAGTAAAAAAACTAAATACTCCAAAGTCTCAAAAATGTTTTAACTGATTTGATTACATTTTTGTGACATTGTAGATGACAGAAAATTAACCAACTTGTGTTTTTTGTCTATGTTGTTATTAATACTCTCATGAGTGGGACATTCTAATGCTCTGTGTCCCCTTTTCACCTCTGCTTTGACAAGTGAAAAGAGTAGTAATATTCAGTGAAGCTAAGAGAAGACCTCGTTAACAAGCATGTTGTATACCTCAAGCGTGTGGCAGGCTTTCTTGCTGTGAGCATAGCTGTAAAGGAGAGAGAGAAGTAGAGGATAAAGTGCCGGCCATGTGTATAAGCAGTACTTGAAGCTGAACTGAATACCTTACAATAATTCCTCTACTCCCTATAGTCCCTGTTCTGTAGGCTTCTTGTTACTCATTGCTATGTGGTATATTTTCCGTACAAGTTCAGGGGGTGGGGGTTGACCAGTCAGTCTTTTGCGATTGATTCAGTAAGAGAGATTTGTCATGTATGTACACTCTGCCCCCTTCACCTTATCTGGAACCTTGTGGCAATGCCGAGGTGGGGACTGCAAATCACATCAGCCATTGTGCTGCGCCAGAACATTTTATCAGCTCTCAGTAAGTTTAAATAAGTGCAACAGCAAAATCAGTAGGTTATCAAAGGTAGCAATAGTTGCACTTTTTTTTTTCCTCAACCACTCTAGCACAACAATTTCATTGTCTCACTAGATTACAACTTTTATCTTAAAGTGATTTCTTTTTTATAGAGTTCAGGGTGTAGAGATGATTGCACCACTAGAGATAAGTTAAAAATTATACAGTTCAGTGTTTTGGCTGAGTTTAAATGTCTCTTTGTCTGTTTCTCTTCTGTGTACTCTAGTTTGGTTAAATGGTCCCAGTGACTATGAGTGGACCCTGTAATGGACTGGCACCCTGCAACGGATCAAAAAACTCACGGTTCGGATCGGATCATGGTTTTAAGTCACGGATCAGATCAATTTTCGGATCAGCAAAAAAAAAAAAGACGACAAATTTAACTCTCCATTTGTTTAGTTAAGTATTTTTTGCCCATTAAAAAACATTCAACTCAAGACTCATTCCACTCAGTTATATACAGTAATCCCTCTCTATATCGCGCTTCGACTTTTGAGGCTTCACTCTATCGCGGATTTTAAATGTAAGCTCATCTAAATATATATCACGGATTTTTCGCTGGTTCGCGGCTTTTTGCGGACAGTGGGTCTTTTAATTTATGGTACATGCTTCCTCAGTTTGTTTGCCCAGTTGATTTCATACAAGGGACGCTATTGGCGGATGGCTTAGAAGCTACCCAAGCAGAGCATGTATTACATATTAACTAAAACTCCTCAATGATACAAGATATGCTTCCCGCGCGGTGCTTGATTGTTTGCTTCTCTCTATTTCTCTCACTATCTCTGCGCCTGACGGAGGGGGTGTGAGCAGAGGGGCTGTTTGCACAGGGGCTGTTTGCCTAGAGGATACAGACGCTCCTCTACAAAATGCCGCCTTATCTCGGTGCTTCTGCATACTTAAAAGCACGTATTGATTTTTTGATTGTTTGCTTTTCTTAGCGAGTGCTCTCTCTGACATTCTCTGCTCCTGACGGCGCTCCTTTGAAGAGAAGATATGTTTGCATTCTTTTAATTGTGAGAAAGAACTGTCATCTCTGTCTTGTCATGGAGCATAGTTTAAACTTTTGACTAAAGGGTGTTATATAATGTCTAGAGGGCTCTAATAATGTGAACAGTGTGGGAGAGTTTATAAGGGCTTAAAATACAGTATATAAAAATAACCATACAAACATATGGTTTCTACTTCGCGGATTTTCACCTATCACGGGGGGGTCTGGAACGCAACCCCCGCGATCAAGGAGGGATTACTGTAAATACAAATTAAGGTGCAATATAGGGCACGATAACTGTTTCCTTTAATGTGGACACAATAAAAAACAACTTTAAATGCAATTTAAGGCATCATTGCTTCTTACTTTGAAGATGGAGAGAGAAATAAAAACTAGCTTATGTCCATATCATCAAAAAAGAAGAAAGAAAGTAAAGCAGACCTGAGCTTATAATTTCAAATTTTTTTTCAAAAACATGAGGATGTCTACATTTTCTGGGGAAAGTGTAGATCTGTTTGCTGTAACTATGTCCCCTGCTGTTGAGAACACCCTTTCGCTAGGCACTGAAGTGCCAGGCACAGCAAGATGGTGTCTTGCCATTGTGGCAAGGTGAGGGTATTTACATTCGTTGCTTTTCCACCAAGTCAGTGGATCACCATCGACTGGAATGCCACTTGCTGCCTCATAGGATACTACCTCCTCTTTGATGGTGTCAGCAAAAGCCTTGCTGACCATGTCCTTCTGTGCAAAGGTCTCACCAAAAAGCTCCGCCATTGCCAACTTCTTTTGAGGAGGAGATGTGTCTGCTCCTGTTGGTGCTGCATATTGACGCTGCAGGGAAAATTACATTATTGATTAAAACTTTTTTTTTTCCCATAGACATTAAAATGTGGCAATAACTTAATAAATAACTTAATAAACTTAACTAAAAACATTATCATAAAAATAAAAAATATATAATTTCAAAATATTTATTTTCTTTACCTCTTCACAGTCTTCAGTGCCAAGACTGCTCACAATCTCAGTAGTGAGATCACTGTATGTCCTCAGGCGTAGGGCAAGGTCTAGGTGAGACAGTGACTTGAACCTTGGATCAAGTGCAGTAGATCTGTGAAGGTAGTCCTGTAGGATTGGTGGTGAAATGTATCTGGCAGCCATCATCTTGGGTCCTGTCACATCAGGGTGGTGTCAATTTAAATTAGTGGCCATGCCCGATGTGTTGCCAGTCTCATAGGGCTTCCTTGTGCCACACAGTCGACAAACTGTGGTGGTTTTCTCCACCACCCTTTTCCAATCAACATATTTAACAGGGAAGCCAAAATGCTCCCACACATGAGACTTAAATGATGCTGGAGGTTTGTTGAGCTCCTCTGTTTGACCTGCTACCGTTGGCCATGACCACGTGCATGAAGCGGCAAACCGGACAAAAGTTGAGCAAAAATGCGCGAGAGAGGTTTAGTTAGTGCGCGAGAGGTTGAATTAGTGCGCGAGAGAGAAAGTTAGTGCGCGGTGGCTACCGAGTTAGCGCGAGAGAGAGACAGAGTTAGTGCGCGAGAAAGGTTGAGAGAGTGTGCGAGAGACACGCACACAATACAGTGGAACTTTTTTTTTTCTCGGATCTTCGGATCACGTGCGTACTGAACCGTGGACAGGAATCGGTTCGGATCACGGATCAACAGTGATCCGTTGCACCACTAATGTCCAGGACCTTTTCGTACATTATACCCAGTACTTCCAGGATATGCTCTTGCTCCCTGCTCCTCTGAATTGGAGTGGGTTCAGGAATAACTGTGACTGTTGTAGGAATGAGATTGCTTTAACTTCTCCACCTTAGAGACAGAAAATTAATATAAGTACTGGAATGTAGGATCTCTGTTTCACCTTCCAGCTGGGATGCCAGAAATATGAAAGAAATGTAAAATTCATTAAAAAAGTTGATAAATCAACGGACGTCTGCATTAACGCTATTACTCTCTCTGTTGTGGTTCAAAACATGGCCAGAGACTTATTTTCTTAAATAACCCAGACAAACTTGTTAAAATAAACAAAATAATGCAATTTATTTATAACATAGGGATAATAGATAATGGTTATATGCAAGTATATACAGTAATCCCTCGCTATATCGCGCTTCGACTTTCGCGGCTTCACTCTATCGTGGATTTTATATGTAAGCATAACTAAATATATAACGCAGATTTTTCGCTGCTTCGCGGGTTCTGCGGACAATGTGTCTTTTTACTTCCTGTACATGCTTCCTCAGTTGGTTTGCCCAGTTGATTTCATACAAGGGACGCTATTGGTGGATGACTGAGAAGCTAACCAATCAGAGCACGCAGTTAAGTTCCTGTGTGCTGAATGCAGTGTTAACCAGGAAGTCTCGTCTCGCTCATTCAGCATCAACGTGTTTCGCTGTGTAAAGAGTTAACTTTTGTGCTGTTTTGTGTTTATCTTTGTGCATAGTCAAGCCCTTCATTATGGCTCCAAAATGATCTGCTCCTGCTACTGCTTCAGGGGCCGTGCCCAAGTGCCAACGGAAGATGTTAACGATTGCCGAAAAGGTAAACGTTTTGCATTTGTTGAAGAAAGGGAAAGCTACACCGCTGTAGGACGCCATTACAACATCAATGAAGCTATGATTCTTTTTATTTAAAAAGTAGGAAAGGAATATAAGATCTACGGCTGAAGTGTCCTTTTAACCAGGGTGCAAAACGAGTTGTCAGTGGATGTAATAAGGCAGTAGTCTGGATGGAATCTGCTTTAGGAATTTGGATTGAAGACTGCCAGAAGAAGAACAACGGCAGTGCTACACAATCGCCTGAAGTGGCTCCTTTAGAAAGGCTGTAACGCTTCCCTTTGTTGTGCAGTAAAATTAAACTCATTGTTATCGGACAAGTCATTGTGTCATTGTTGGTGAGTAACCATAATTAATTTTCTGCTTACAGTGCTTAGTACATGTACGTACGTTTAGTGTCACTGTACACACATTTACTGTATACTATTTTTCTTGCATTGTACGTATTTATTGCTGGTGGCCTGTCTATCGTAATGGCTGTAACATATGTGATATCGGAGACACTCAATATCTTTAAAATAATATTTAGGTTTTACTGTATATAAACAGTGTGTTTATATACATAATTTCAATGAATCTTACCTAGTATCTAAGAGAATACAAAGGGATTATGCTGTATAACTCTGCGGGGAATATTTATAAACAGTGTGGGAGAGTTTATAAGGGCTTAAAATATATAAAAATAACCATACAAACATATGGTTTCTACTT
>JANRMT010062847.1:68009-82679 GCA_026402145.1 Polypterus bichir lapradei | reverse complement strand
AAGTAGAAACCATATGTTTGTATGGTTATTTTTATATATTTTAAGCCCTTATAAACTCTCCCACACTGTTTATAAATATTCCCCGCAGAGTTATACAGCATAATCCCTTTGTATTCTCTTAGATACTAGGTAAGATTCATTGAAATTATGTATATAAACACACTGTTTATATACAGTAAAACCTAAATATTATTTTAAAGATATTGAGTGTCTCCGATATCACATATGTTACAGCCATTACGATAGACAGGTCACCAGCAATAAATACGTACAATGCAAGAAAAATAGTATACAGTAAATGTGTGTACAGTGACACTAAACGTACGTACATGTACTAAGCACTGTAAGCAGAAAATTAATTATGGTTACTCACCAACAATGACACAATGACTTGTCCGATAACAATGAGTTTAATTTTACTGCACAACAAAGGGAAGCGTTACAGCCTTTCTAAAGGAGCCACTTCAGGCGATTGTGTAGCACTGCCGTTGTTCTTCTTCTGGCAGTCTTCAATCCAAATCCCTAAAGCAGATTCCATCCAGACTACTGCCTTATTACATCCACTTACAACTCGTTTTGCACCCTGGTTAAAAGGACACTGCGGCCGTAGATCTTATATTCCTTTCCTACTTTTTAAATAAAAAGAATCGTAGCCTTCAACAAATCCAAAACGTTTACCTTTTCGGCAATCATTAACATCTTCCGTTGGCGCTTTGGCACGGCCCCTGAAGCAGTAGCAGATTGTTTTGGAGCCATAATGAAGGGCTTGACTATACACAAAGATAAACACTAAAGAGCACAACTCTTTACACAGCGAAACACGTTAATGCTGAATGAGCGAGACGAGACTTCCTGGTTAACACTGCATTCAGTGCGCAGGCACTCAACTGCGTGCTCTGATTGGTTAGCTTCTCAGTCAGGAGAACTTAACTGCGTGCTCTGATTGGTTAGCTTCTCAGCCATCCGCCAATAGCGTCCCTTGTATGAAATCAACTGGGCAAACCAACTGAGGAAGCATGTACAGGAAGTAAAAAGACACATTGTCCGCAGAACCCGCGAAGCAGCGAAAAATCCGCGTTATATATTTAGTTATGCTTTCATATAAAATCCGCGATAGAGTGAAGCCGCGAAAGTCGAAGCACGATATAGCGAGGGATTACTGTATACAACACCGCAAGACAAGCACATTACTGAGTCTTTATCCATCCATCCATTATCCAAACCGTTATATCCTAACTACAGGGTCACGGGGGTCTGCTGGAGCCAATCCCAGCTAACACAGGGCACAAGACAGGAAACAAACCCCGGACAGGGTGCCAGCCCACCGCAGAAAACCCATGGAGACATGGGGAGAACATGAAAACTCCACGCAGAGAGGATCTGGGAAGCGAACCCAGGTTCATTGTTTGTTAAATTTTTTTATTTTTGAAGTTGTGTTAAATTAAAAAAAACTTTATTTTCCTCCCAGGCAACGCTGGGTATTTCAGCTAGTTTAATAAAATATAATTGAGTTTCTTGTAACATGCAGCTTAAACAAAGATCCACCGCAAGCCCCACCGCTCAACTCCTACTGCACACTTGTGCAAATCTGCTGAACAGCCAATTGTCATATTCCACATCTGTGTATTCTGGGTAAAATCAGTGACAAAAGTAGGGTGATGTCCTATGCATACAGTCTTAACAAAATGTAAGCAGTGAAAAAATAAATCAGTTCTTAAGTAATAATTTTGGCATAGTAAATTAGTAATTTAGAAAACAATTTTGACTATTCTTGCAACAAATAAGAAAGAGTGCTTACCCAGTCAATATGTATGGGAAAGTCATACATTAAAAAATGAGAATTTGTGGGAATTACTAATTTTGTGCAGAATACATGCAATCCCACAGGGAATTTCAAGCCATGTCCCACATCAACTGACATACAGTTTCATTAGTTTCAGGGTTACATTTCAGTATACCAGTCCAGAGTGGTGAATTTTTGTTAATAGTTACTGTACAGTTACTGTTCATTTATTTTAGAATTCTCATAACTTATTTATGTGTAAGTTATTTCAGAGTGCTCTAAATTCAGGTATCAGAGTTCTTTTACAGCGCTGTGAAAAGTATTTGTCCCCTGTCTGATATCTTCTTTTTTTGTATATTCCATACAAGGAATGCCCTCAGATAATTAGGCAAAATGAAACATGAGAGAAAGGAAAGCAGAATAAATGTACAACAGTTTCTAAATCATTACTTTATTAAAGGAACATTTTTTCCACCAACCCTATTACGAATGTGAAAAAATAATTGCTCCCATAGTTTTACTACTTGGTTGTTACACTTTTAGCATCAATAATTGTATCTAAATTCTACATATACAGTATTTTATTTCAGTTCTTGTCATTGTTGTTGAGAAGTTAGAATAATAATAAATGCATTAAATTTACTGTCACACACATGTGCATGGGAGGCAGCTAAAGGGTCTAAATGAGAGTAATTCCACACCAGACCAGGGGGTGGTGGAGTGCGCTGGACTTTTTTCTCCCTTTCCTGCAGACCATTCATGGGAAATTCCGCCTGGCCCTGTTGAAGTCACTTCCAGTTCCGGCCCTTCTAAATAGAGAAAGAAAATAATTTTTACTGTATGAAAATAAATTATTGCAGTAGCCAGGTCTGCTGCATGCATGAATTGATTTCTACTCAGTTTAACACTTTCCCTAGGGCCTGTTCATGAATTGAGCAAATGTATTCAGATCTCACTTAAAGTTCAATTGTTCTTTGTTTCACTTAAATCATCTTGACTATTACTATATTCTCAACTCATTCTTTGTACCAACTATGCCAATATACACCATACTATTGAGATGCATTTTACTTAAGTACCCTTTGTCTTATTATTGTAAGAAATATTTAAACATCATGAGTTTGTTTGATTTGAAGTATATACCTTTTAGGTGCTTAAAGTGCCTTTTTACTGTACTATCTGAATGAACTGTTCATAAACAGAAACAGTTACTGCAGTACAATAATAGTAAAAACTCAAAAGGAAAGAATTATTTAAAGGTACATGGATTTTTACGGGATTACACTAGTATTTTCCATGTGTAACTGCCTTAAACATAATATAAATGAACCAAAATTAATGAACTATTGTAATTTAAACATAAAAAACTTCTTTTGCTAAAAGGTTTTTTCAAAATACCTTTATCAGATTCAGTACTACTTAAGATGTTTCCCTGGGAAGAATTCAATCTGAAATAATGTTTGTCTATTTATTTTATTAATTTATTTTTGTTTTTCAGCATAAAAATGACATAAATAAATATGGTGAAATAATTATTAAATCACAAAAAAGTCGGTACCAGGTGCAAAATCTTCATGATTGTCTGCAGAAGATCAAAGACATAATAGAAGAGTCTAGCATAAAACCCAAGGAGCCATGCAAATACACTGTGCAACTCCACAATATCAGGTAATTTTATTTTATTCCTATTTAAAAACATGTGACAATGCAAAAAACATAATAAAAAAGAATGATTTTTCAAAGAAATATGAGGTGTGATCGGACAATTTGAGGACTAACAGTACGTTTAAAGTGCGGCATGTTTTGAGTTAGATACCTGACCCTGGAGGTGAAATTGAATGTGTAAGTGTAATTACTCTGAATAAATGATACCGAGATACAACGCAAATTAAAAAACGTATGATGGTGACATGTTTAAAAAGTTTGAAAAGAAGGCTGTAATTCATACATGTTTTACAATGCAATTTTTTTGATTGACTATGTCTTAAGTGTTTAGAGTCTGAGAATGGTTCAGTAAAATACATGAGTATTAGGGGTAACTTTATGTTATGTGTAGTGTTTCAAGACAGGCTTTAATCCATAGTAATTTATTTAAAAAATACTACCATAAAGGCACTCTTTCATGGACTTGTCACAGTACTGTAAAATATTCTAGCTGACACATGACAGAATTTGCCAGTTGGCACTCCCATTTATTGTAATAATGAAAAACAATGGAATTAAACTCAGCATGTTACTTTTAAATAGGAGTTATAATTTTGTATTAAAACCAGCAAGTGGTTTCCATGTAAAAAAACAAAAATGTATATGTAAGTCAAATGTTGAGATGTATTAGGAATTGTCTTATAATTGCATTGAATTGTGAGGTGTCTTGTGATTGTCTCACTGCACAAAGTGATGCAAGTGTCCTGCCTAATTATGGCATAATCAAATCATGATGTTTAGTTAATTAGAGCTTTTTACAGTGAACCTGATAAACAATAGCAGGGCAGAAAGGATAAAAACATGGAAAAGTCATGAGACTTAATTGTATTTCATTGGCACAACTCCAATAGACCCAAATAATACTACAGAAATTACAGACAGAAGCAAAGAGGCAGCCTGCTAAAGAGCCAGTTACTGAAACAAAGATTGAAAATTAGGGAGAAACAATACAGTGTAGGCTTGATTATATGGATGTCATGCTTATGTAGGATATTATGGACGTCTGTGAAAAGTGCACCTGAATAAATGTGAGAAGTTAGTGCCTTTGTGATCAAACACAAAGCACAGAGCAGCAGCTTACCACCCATGGAGCTCCCTCTGTATTTGTTGTCCCAAGTCATCCACAGTGATCAAACTTGAAATGTGTGATTCAGTCCAACTGTGACAGGCACCTTTTTCACAGCTAATGTTAGCTCAGGTTCTGCTCACACTGCTTCAGACCTCAATTCTGGAGCCAATATTGGGACAGTTGGTTGGGGACAGTTTCAGGAATTTTCTAATATAATTTTTTGAAACTGATACACTCTGTCTTCTACTTATCAGTGGTTCACATTGACAAATTTGGACATACAGTGCTGTGCATAAAACCTCTCTCATGGGCATGTGGAAATATCAAAATCCACTTTTGTACCCTGCTGCCCTCTATACAGGTGGATCCTAATGAAAAGTGTAGTTTAATTTTTCTGACTTTTTAACTATTTTACTGTTATTGTTAATTGCCAAATCAGAACTTTTCTTTCTTTCTTTTTTAATTTTCTTTCTTTTTTACTCATTCTGGTGTGTGTTCAGGCCATAGTGTGTGTTTATACTTATTACTTAAACACAGGGACATGTCCCCTCATGCAGCTTGCATGTGCTGTTTTGTGTGTACTGCACACTGTATTTTTGTATCCTAAGTGACGTTCAAACAGAGGCTGGTTACCTGGGTGCCAGAATGAGGACCCAAGGACTAAATATGAAAGAACAAGTCATTAAAGCGCAAGGAACTCGTACAAAAATATCTAAACATTACCCACTTCAGAAGAATATTATACTTGCCATCCCTTCGCTGCTTTTGGTTAATGGAGCTGAGACTTTACATTCTCCTTTTTTTACTTTCTCATATACAAAGTATAAGGAAAGTATTATAATGATTTAAAGAGTACATGTCGTGATTTTGATGAATCTCGAGACATTTTAGACTTCCTTGACTTTCTCATATATGAAGTATGGGGAAAGTATTGGAATCCTCCAAAAATTCCATTTTGAGGTTTTGATGAGTTTTAGACCTCCCTGAGTCCTACCAGTTTTACCTTTTATTCATTCTGCTGCAGAGTCTGATTTATTCAAGTTTACTTTTATAATAATTGTTCAATATATTATTAATTTGATTTGTTGTTGATGGTTCTTTAATGTACATAATGTAAAAATATAATCATTGTCTTGCAGTTTACTCCTCAAATATCCATCCCCATATCTGAGTATACGAGAAAGTGTAGGGGAGACAACTCCTGGTTTTTCCTCTTAAAGCCAGTAATAACAAGCACAGCTCTTTTTCCATCACTGCCTGGAGCACTGGATCAACTTGCGTTCTCTTTACTCAAGAGACTCGATGAATTATGTCAGGTTTTCCAATCTAGTCTGCATTTGCTTTGTAGATCGTATACTGTGAATAGAAGTTATCTTGTAGAAACAGCTACAAGAGTATGAGCTTCCAGTGGTGGTGCAGCTGCAGGCCATTTAGTACAGTACAGTATTTGCATAATAAGAGATGTGTGTGCGTATATGAATGTTAATCAGTGTAGACATTGGACTCGGGTGCTGCTGAGGGGACCTAAGCAAAGTAATCTAAATCTAAATACAGATTCTGTAGAATGTGATACAATACATTTTAATACACCACTTGCCTAAACTAGAAACAGCATGTTGATAATAATTTAGTTTTAAAAGTAATGTTTCCTATTAGTCATTGTTTGGGGAAAAAAAAACTGCCCCCTCTGTTCCAGACAACATTGAAAAGACATAGTTATCAAAAGGTTCCACAATATCTAGTGTTTTCATCATTTCCAATCATATTCCATCCACTCTTGCTGTCTTGCCACTATAAAACTTTTTTAATCACACAGCAGCTACATCTATAGAAATAAATCCCAACCCAAACAATGCTTCTGTTGACAGTGTGTTCACCAGTTTTACAAGTAGCTTGTTCACTTTCTAGTAAGATCCCCAGTTCAGGTCCACATTTTTCTACACTACTTGAAAATAGCCTAGACATGACCTGCCTGTTTATCCTGAATCAATGAATATGTAGCATGCCAGAATCACTTTGATGCTGTCAAAGGTAATTTCCATTCCCTTACAAAACCCCTTGCTTGCTTTTTTAGCCGCCTGGTACCCCTCGGTTAAATTTGAAAATGTTCTTTCTAAAATTACATGAGAGACCTCCTTCTTCCATTTTATATAAAATGCCACCAATAGTCTTTTAGCGACAGCTTCTTGTAACTTCCTTGAACTGGGTCCATTTAGGACTCCATGTCCCTGACTTCTCCTGAAATATGGGAAAATATCTAAACTAAACACTAGCATACTCTCACTCGTTATTTGAGCCTTATTTGTTTGTCTAGCAGGTGCCTCACCTATCTGAGGCAACTTACCTGCAAGTAGCTCAGCACTTCTCTTTACCTGGATGTCCAGAAGATGTTGAACACTGACATGTGGCCCAAGGTATTTTGGAAACAGGTACACTTATATGCAAGTTTGTGTTCATACATGTTGTTTATTATGAACTATCTATGTAAAGTATAGAAATCAAAGTTTATGTTTTTGTTGGAGAAGAATATTGTTCTTTGGGCAGGCATGTCAAAAGGATGAAGTATGTGGCTGCAATACCAAACAGCTTTGGAAGAATTTAGCCTTTAATGTTTGTTTACGGCAGCACCACACTCCCTTATAATAAGAACTGCAAAAATATAGACTAAAGTTAGACCAAAACCCAGTTTAATTTTTCTTCCTTTCTCAATACTTAATTTTGTTAATTTAGAATTTAAATTGGAAACCCATTGTCGTGAGTCTGATTTATGCCTTTTCTAAAGTCATTTTAATTACATTCTGGGAATTTTAATGTGTGTTTTCTTTATTATTTTTTTATTTTAACATTACAGTCCGATGTCTGTTTGTGTTTTTTGAATGTTTACTTCCATTTTGCGGCCATGCTGTTTGTAGTTGCAATGCCACTTGCTGGTAATGTAACAAATATCAAAATATTTAATAAATGTTCACTTTATTTCTTTTAATTTTATAAACTATTTATACACTATATGCCCAATAACCCTGAACTGTGTTAAGTGGGTTTGATGATATTGTATTATTTATGTGACATCGCTTACCAGGTGACAGACTTTCAAGGCCTGTGGGTAACTCTTATCCCTTCTAGCGGTTAAAATAAGTAAAATAAATAAGTAAAATAGCATAAATTGTCAGTTTATTACCATATTTTCCCTAATCTTTCAGAGTATTGATACGCAGAAGCGCTACATTTGTAGTTTCCCTGCTTTAAATTGTATTCTTGTGTTCTTTTTAAAGTGCCTTTTGATAGTTTGTGAAAGGCCCTGTATGAAGTTAAGCTTAATGTACTTTCAATTTGATGACAGTTACAATAAGGATCCCACAATGTGATGGTGTGTTTTAAATCAAAAACTTCTCACCAGACAAAAAGTCATTGGTGATTTGTTCATACACACCAGTTTTCAATCTAACTAAGTTATTTAAGTCAGCAAGGCCAAATTGTGGTAATATTAGCAAGACAAATGAGTATGCCAATGCAGCAGGTTTTTCCTATGGATGGACAACTACTTGGCAC
The DNA here is from genome assembly GCA_026402145.1 of Polypterus bichir lapradei. NCBI lineage: Eukaryota > Metazoa > Chordata > Cladistia > Polypteriformes > Polypteridae > Polypterus > Polypterus bichir. The sequence continues at coordinate 74,574 of JANRMT010062847.1, read as the reverse complement.
TTTGTCTTTCTTTATTTTTCCATTGTGTATCTTCTGATATAATTTGTGGTTCCATGGCATTATTCTAGTTAAGAAGAGAAGCTGGAAAGACAGTCTCCCGTTTTCAGTAGTAAAATATTTATTTAAGTAATTGTTTCCTACTCTCTTAACAGGTTACAGAAAAAAAGCCAAGAGAGACTAAAGCAAAAAAAACTGCATTCGATAAAGAAGCAAAGCAGAAGGGAGGAGCTGGACTGAAACTAAAACTATGTGAAGACTTCAGAAAATTCAAGATACATTATTTATTTCAAACATAAAAATATTTAGCATACCATTCAGTTTTTTTACACAGTGTACACATACTTTACCATTTTTTGATCAATATATCTTGAAAAGATGTAAAGCATTTGTACCCAAACTATTTGCTCACTGTAATCACCCCCAGTAATACATCCACAATCTCAAGCCCCACTCTGATTTGAGGCAGTTAATTGTGTTACTTGTAAACAGAATGGCACCCCCAAGCCTCTTCCAGAAGCTGATCACAATGCACCTTTCTCAGAAGCACATCTTCTTTCCAGGTAGTAGTCAGAGATAAAGGTTTAGTCTGATTATGGACTCATAAGAAAGGATTGCAAAACAATTTCATTTCTGCCAGGGAAGACTGCAGGCTGGATGCAGACAAAGAAAGAGTTGAAGAACATACTGTATATAATTTTTCTGAAGAGAATATTTTTAGTCATTCAAAAAATGCGTGAATTGTTTTTACTTCCTCTTGTAAGTGGAGTCACTTTTTAAAGACCTTTTTACAGTGTTCATGCAATCATAACTATAGTGTAGATTGTAATTTCAATTTACTGTTAACAGCAGTGTAGTATGATTAAAAGCTACTTTGTACATACTGTACTTAAGCATTATCAAATAAAAATAATGACAGTACTCATCATTTTCTGTAAGCATATAATAATTAATTTCTTCCAAATTTGTTTATTCTATTACATAGTGTGCAATAGCAATACAGACAACTTATAAGACATTAAGTTATATGGTACAATGTGTTGAGTACTAGTCAAGAGAGGATATGCATAAGCTATCTAACTCACTAGTGAGGCCTCAACTGGAGTACTGTATACAGTTTTGATTTCCATATTGCAAAAATATATTTGAGCATTAGAAAGTTGTGAAGAGAAAAAGTCATTCAACCCAACAAGCTTGTCCGTCCTATTCAACTAGATTATCCAAAATAACATCAAGCCGAGATTTGAAGGTCCTATATACCACTCCACTACACAACTAGGTTATTTATTCCATGTGTCTATGGTTCTTTGCATGAAGAAAAACTTTTGTGTAAAGTCTGCCTTTAACAAGTTTCCAAATGTGTTTCCTGTGTTCTTGATGCAGAATTTATTTTAATGTAACAACTGAGATCTACTGTACTAGAGCATTAGAAACTTACTACAATCCAGACGAGAACGGGCCATTCAGCCCAAAAAAAATCTTGACACTCCTCTCCACATAATTCTTATAAAATAACATCAAGTCTATTGTCTACCACACTGCTTAATAATCTATTCCATGTTCTTATTGTTCTCTTTGTGAAGAGAGCAAAACCATATACAGTACTCCAGATGAGATCTAACCAGTGTGTTATAAAACTTGAGCATAACCTCCTTGGATTTGCACTCTACACATCGTGATACATAGCCTAACATTCTGTTAGTCTAATAAATATCTTCTGAACACTGTCTGACAGTTGATAGTGATGAGACCACTTCTTTTTATTATTCTTCTTCATCTTCTTCCTTCTGCTGCTCCCTTTAGGGGTTGCAACAGCAGATCATCCTGTTCTCTGCATCTTGCTCCATTACACTCCCCAGCTGCTTGTCCTTTCTCACCAAATCCATAAACCACTTGGGCCTTTCTCTTTTCCTCTTAGCTGGCAGCTCCATCCTTAAAATCCTTCTCCAAATATAACCAACAGACGCACATGTCCAAACTAACGCAATCTCCCCTCTCTAACTTTGTCTCCCAACTGTCCAATCTGAGCTGACCCTCTAATGTCCTTATTTCTAATCCTGTCCATCCTTTTCATACCCAAAAAAATGGAGGTCATATATGTGTGTAGTCAGTGGAAGGGAAATGACGTCATGACAAAATGGCATTCTGGAACCTGAAGTGACATCAGAAGGAGGAGGGATCTTGAGGACCGGAACCGGACTGTGGTATAGCGGGTCCACGGCTCACAGAGCAAAGGCCGTTCATTTTTAAATAAATAATCATCGCACCCGAAGCGGCTTCGTGAGGGGGGCGTTGTTGTAGCGAGCCGCGGGACGCTCGGGGTTGTGGGCGTTTCTCACCGAGTGCACAGGTGAGGAACTGCCCACATCCGTGATTGCTCCCGTGGCTAATGCTACAGTTGTGATGGCCCCTCTTCATTTTAAAAGAAGCGCGAGTTGGGAGAGAGGAAAAGAGAGAGAAAAAGAATGAAGGAGAAGGAAGAGAACGGAGGTTAGAGGGAAGGAGGAAGCAGGCGAGCAAGTCGGTGCAGGAGGAAGTAGGCGAGCGAATGCTCGCAGGCAGCTGAAGGCAGCCTGGGTGTTTGGCCAACACCTGGGAGAAGTGGTTGTGGTCGTCCCCGCAGAAGTTTGTTTTGAAGGGCGGGAGTGACCGGGAAAGCGCAGGACTCTCCGCGGGAGTCGGGACTTGGGACGCGGTGTCCCTAACGTGAGAGCCTTGGCCGTTAAGGGATTCCCAAGTCGCTGTCCGTAGGAGCCGACCGGAGCCAAGGATCGGTAAGGCAACTGACAGCAGTAGCAGGAGTAGGCAGAAGGTCAGCTGCACAGTGAGCGTCTCCCTTGTTGCGGGGCCCTGATGGGTGAAGCAGGAGAGACGCTAGTTGTAATTGAAGGCACCGTGGTTGTTGTTGTTTTTAAAGAACTGCTTCCTAAGGAATGTTTTAACCTCATCGTTTGAAAGGATTGATTTTCTATTTAGTGTTTTAACCTCCACGTTTTCATTTTAAGGATTTATTTATTTATTTGAACTTGGAATAGCACTGCACTTTATGGACAGTTTGTTTTGATTGTTTTAATAAAAGCACAATGCACTTTTGCACCTTACCATCCCCTTGCTTAGATGCTCAATTATTGCCTTCGCTGACTAGCTCATCGGTAACATTACCGACGGTGTTGGGTTTAAGGCTTCCAAATAGTGAAGGGAGTGTGGAGCCAGAACCCACATCGTCACACGGACATGATGTAAGGTTGTCATCTGAAGATTAGAAGTGATTGTTAGATCGAGGATTCGTCAGTTATTCTGCATGGAAATAGGAGAAAAAGTTAGAGGGCAGTGCCAACCCCTGGTCTGGCTTGTACTTATTTGAGCCCTTAAACTGTCTCCCAAACACACCCATCGGGTCAGGTGGCCTGAATTGAGAGGTTGTGAACCCGAAAAAGAGCATTGGCATTGGCGTGGAAAGGACCCCAGCGATAAATTACCGAAAAACGGTAAGTCTGTAGGTCCAAAAACAAGAATGTGACACTTTGACTCCTTATGCACGGTCAGCTGTAAAGGAGCATGGTCGGTAATAAGGTTGAACTCATGGCCCAGGAGGCAATACCTCAACTGTGTAACAGCCCATTTAATCGCCAAGGCCTCCCTTTTCACTTTGCTTCTATGTGCCAGAATAGATGACAGCATCATCCAGGTAAATGGCACTATAAATTCTGGGGCCATAGGACTTTATTCACCAGATGCTGGAATGTGGCAGGTGCCCCGTGCAAACCAAGTGGAAGCACATAATATTGCCAGGGTGGTCAAACATTTAGCGCCCCCCAACCCCCGTCTCTCGTGGAGGTCGTCCATACAAGGCATGGGGTAATCATTGAATTGGGACACTTGATTAAGCCAACGGAAGTCATTGCAAAACCTACAACTCCTGTCTGGCTTTGCGGCCAAGACTATTGGGCTGGACCAGGGACTATGGCTCTCCTTTATCACACCTAGTTCCACTTCAACTGTTTTCGCTTCTGGGAGATGGGAAGGGTGTTCCCTGACTATCATTCCAGGCTCGGTAATGATATGCGTAATCAGTTAGATCTGGCCAAGTAACTCACTAATTACCTCCAGTACTGGCAGCATCACAGATTCCAGCTGCTGTTTCTGAATGGGAGTCAAATTAGGGCTGAAGTTAAGTGATAATTTATGAGCGAAAAGAGTGGGGGCTGAGCTGGGATGGGAGCTATATCCCTGTCCTTCCACAGTTTCAGCATATTGTTGTGATATATATTTGCTGGGCCGGTTAGCGATTCAGTTGTTTAACCAAATAGTTAACCAAGCCTTTTCACTCCTTAACTTCGTATGGCCCCTGTCAATGGGCCAGTAATTTTAGAGTGGGAGGTAGGCACTAGGACTATGACCCAGTCACTGGGGCAGAACCCCTGAAGGGATGTACCCTGGTTATAACACCGGGCCTGCACTGATTGGGCTTTTTCTTTTTCCCTTCAAATAGGGTGAATCTTTGCCAATCTATTGCATAATTGTGTGATATATTCCAGAATATTGGTGGATGGGAGGGCCTCTTCCTCCCAACCTTCAGGATATCCAGTAGTCTTAGGGGTTGATGTCTGTATAATAATTCAAAAGGGGAAAACCCCGTGGAGGATTGAGGGACCTCCCAATTAGCCAAAAGAACAAGGGGAAGTAACTGATCCCAGTTCTTTCCATCTGCGCTGACCACCTTGCACAGCATTTGCTTGATGGTCTGATTGAACCACTCCATGAGACCATCAGTTTTAGAATTTTACTCTGCAGCCTTTATATGCTTAACTCTCAGTAATTTGGCATCCTCCCTGATTGTTTCAGACGTAAAAGGTGATGCTTGATCTGTTAAAATTACTTTAAGGATGCCTACCCGCAAAAAGACCCCTACAAGTTCCCGTGACATATTCTTAGAATTAGCTGTCCATAAAGGGGTAGCCTCGGAGATGCTGGTAGTGTAATAAACAAGGATCAATATATATTTATGTCCTCAGGCCGAGGGGGTCCCACAATCTTGGCCCCGATATGCTCAAAAGGGATGTCAATAAGGGGAATCATAATTAAAGGAGCTTGGTTCCTCCTAGGAATCTGTTGTAACTGGCATTCCAAACGGGAACTACAGAAACAACAGACCTCCTCATTATTATTAAGCCACTGTTGTGGTAGTACATATCAGTGAGCCACAGTGGAAATATTGCTGCCGGAATCTATTAGTTCTGCTACTTTAGACCAATTAACTACCCCACATGACAAGGGGTTAGCAACTGCACAACACCTTCTTCCTCCTCTCCAACTGCAGTCCATAGGCTCTGTGTTCAAAGGGCAATGGAGTAAAGTATGTCCAGGCTCTCCACATTTGTAACAGCATGGAACCAGGGTCCATTTCTATTTTGGCTTGACCATGGGCTCTGTTTTGCGAGAGAAAGTCTCTGGCTGGACCACACGTCCTGTCCAGTCTTGGTGAGCAGACCGTTCTGAATGCTCAGATTGGTGGGCTACCCCATGACGCTCTATTGTCTCAGCCAGCTCGTCCATGTCCTTAAAAGGCTGACAGCGGACGGCTGGGCAAGAAATTCTGGCAAAATGTTACTTAACAGATCATAGATGACCTGCTCTATGATCTTGTATGCATTATTAATGTCTGGCCTTAGCCAGCACCCAGCCATACCCCAGATCTCGTATATTAGGGGCCGCTTGTGGCATAACCTTGCTTGCTGGTCCACCAACGCGCCATAGCACTTGAGAACCTTGGCCTTTAGAACGTCATACTTGGCAGCCTCCTCCTCTCCAAGGTCATAATAAGACCTCTGTGCTTCCCCCTTTAGGAATGGGGCCAATATGTTAGCCCAGTCCTCATGCTCCCAATGATGGTAACCGCTGTCCTCTCAAAGATAAGAAAATAGGTCTCAACATCATCATTATCTTGCAAAGGTAAGCGTACCTGTGAGGGAGCCCGCTCCCGGTCCTCCTTGATGGCAGCTCTGGCTTGTGCCCTTACTTCGGAATCGGCAGGCCTAGTTTGTGTCTCCCCCAGCTGCAGCTTCACCCTTTCAGTTCAGTGGTCATATTTAGTAAGGACTGTATTCAGGTCCTGCTCTTCTGACATGAGAACAATATCCTACCAACTACACCACTGTAAAAGAACAATGTCAAAGGTTTGGGGATCGACCCGTATGCTGTAGAACTGAGAACAACAAAAATGGAGGTCATATATATAGTCGGCAGATAGGGAAATCACATCGTGACCAAATGGCATTCTGGAACCAGAAGTGACTTCAGGAGGATGCGGGATCTTGAGAACCAGAATCAGAAGTGATGTTGAAGTTGTTGTCTGAGGATTGGCAGTGATTGTTAAATCAAGGAGTCGTCTCTTATTGTGCATGGAGCGAGAAGAAAGGGTTAAGAGGGTAGTGTCAACCCCTGGTCTGGTGGGTATATGCACTTATTTGAGCCTGTAAACTATCTCCTAATCACATGTATGACAGTATCCTCTTTAATAAAACCTCTGTGTGCATCCAGGTGTCTGTGTGTGTGTGTGTCTTCTGGT
>JANRMT010062847.1:56764-67999 GCA_026402145.1 Polypterus bichir lapradei | reverse complement strand
ACACACACACACACACACACACAGAGGTTCACACGAGACACACACACGCACACACACGTGTGAGACACACAGACAGAGACAGGCGCGCGCAACACACACAGGCGCGAGCGAGTCACACAGACACACATACACACACACAAACCAGACACACAGACACAGGCGCGCGGCAAACAGACAGACAGACACACACACAGAGGCACGCGCTTAAAAGAGACACACACACACACACATGCGCGCGCGTGCATTGCTGCAATGTTACTTTTCTTGGTTGTTTATTAAATTACAGATTTTTCAAATGTTCATTTTTTTCCCTGTGCTTAAAACTCATTAAAAAAAGTGTTTTTAGCGAGCGGGTCGTAACGCTATAGCGCGAACTCTTGCAGTGTTAGTTTTCTCTGTTGTTCAAGGTTTTCTTAATGTTATTCAATGTTTTTACATTTAGTTTACTATTACGCTGTGCATTCAATGGTATAATTAACTATATTTGTGCTTAAAAACTTAAAAAAATATATTTACATACAGTTTGTACGGTCTGGAACGGATTAATTGTATTTACATACAATCCTATGGGGGAAATTACTTCGGTTCACAACCAAATCAGGTTTCAACCAGAGTTTTGGAACAAATTATGGTTGTGAACTGAGGTTCCTCTGTATTAATAGCCAGGTTTCCATCCAAGGAGTTTTTGCGAAAAAATATTTAGCGCTTCAAATTTTAGCTGATGGAAATGCTAATTATCGATAAAATGTTGTACATGTCGACATAATATTTTTCTGTTTAACTTTAGCGCATAAATTCCATATCGATACTTCAGATGTCGCAAAAACTACATTGGAAACACTTTTTGTCGGAAAAAAGGGCTTTAACGCAAATAAATGTGTCACATGATACATTTTCATCACGTGCAATCAAAACGAGAATAGCGGAGCGGTTCGCATGGTCTGATGAAGAGACTCGTTATTTCTCGTGATGAGCCAATGCAGTAGCGGATAGGCTGGGTCTCCTGCTACTAAAAGGGGTACCTGAACTCCCTCCACATCAACTGTAGCCTGGGGGTGTCTCTCAGGATTTCTAAATAATACAAAAACCGCAAAGGTAATTTACTGTGCCAGTCAAAATATTTAATAAATATTAATAATGTGTTTCATTATCTAAACATTTTTTCTTATTATTAAATGGCAGATGTTTTAGCATATATGAGAAGTTCTCTCATTAATATTAACTTTAGTTTTTTTGATTAAACGTCGTTATTTTGTATTAATTCAAATTTCAGTTTTAATTAAAAACCATAAGGGAAGCAGGTTACAGTACTAATTCAGTTGTTATCGCACTGAGAAGGGATGTTGAAAGGTAGGCTCACCTGTACAGATCCGATGCTGCAAACACAGCTGCATCATGGCCACTTCCAGGAGTGCCAACGCAAATGTCTCGTATCATGCACCTGTCATCAACAAGGGCCTGGAGAACAATAGATGGCCACCCTTTGCGATTAATGTAATCGCAGTAGCCTTCCGTCGGGGGAAGAATAGGCATATGCGTGCCATCCAGCGCACCGTAAATCTGTGGCACAAGATGCACCAAGGAATTGCGGTATGCAATTTCATTGGCCTCCGCTACAGTCGGAAGTCTGATATAACACTGCATTAATTTTTCATTAATAGCAGTGCACACAGCATATACACATCGATGGACGGAAGTTTTACTAACCCCGAAAGTTTCTCCAACTACTCTATACTCGGCGCAGGTTGCCAGCTTGTAAAGGGCGATGGCAATCCGCTTTTGGGTTGGAACCGGTGGTCGGTGGCAAGCTGTGATTGGCGCAACATCAGGACTGATGAATCCACACAACATCTCAAACGTTGGCCGTGTCATTCTAAACTGTTGCAGCCAGAGATTTTCTGTAAAGTGTCTCTCCACCACCTCCTCCCAGAAGGTCTTATTTCGTCGTCTCTCCCATACCCGTGGGTTCCGTCACACTGGGGTACTTTCTTCGAGCTCTAGGGCTATCGGACAAGCAACTGCTTCATTCTGCTGTCGTCTTCGGATATTATGTACAATTCCAATTATTTGTGAAACTGAAATAACAGTAAGCTGGCAAATTTAAAAAAAAAACTGTCTGAATAATCTCTCCATTTCTTTGTTTAGTGGAGGGGGTGTAACGTGGAAAACAAAAGGTAGATAATTTGCGACATACACAAAATTATGTATGGAAACGGCTCACGGGCAGATTTTTTTTCGCAATACAACAAAACTTATGCGACAGTTCGTTTTGGGGGGATGACGTCATCACGCACACAGTTTTATCGATTAAAAAGCCAGTTGGATGGAAACAGGCTGGAGACAGCAAATTTCGCACATTTTTTTTACGCATATTCTGTTTGTCGATAACAAAACGTCGCAAAAAACTGGATGGAAACTTGGCTACTGTCAGACAAAATTACAGGCATTTTACGGAAATACAAACCAGTATTACTGAGAGAGAAAATTAAAGGCACACAATACAGTGACGCATATTACAGCCACATACAAGGTCCCTTGCCATTTAACATAGACTGTTCCTACTAATGTTTATGCACAACTGTTCTAGCGCCCGTTATTGTAACGGGCTTAATGTCTAGTATATATATATATATATATATATACACACTACACCCTGAACTCTCACTTGTATTAGTTTGATGCTCAACCTTTCATGTGGTACCTTATCACAATACAGAAATTATTCAAAGTTAAAATGCTGTCACACAAGTGCGATAAGGAGGCAGCGAGAGGGCCTGAATAATAGTAGTACCACACCAGACCAGGGGGTGGCGAGCTACACTAACTCTCTCTCTCAATCCTCTGCAGACCATCCACAGGAAATCCTACTAGGTTCTGGTGCCAATAATGATGTCACTTTCGATACTGGCAACATTAGTGACATCACTTACAGTCCGGAATGTGTCGCTTCCAGTCTGGCGCTATTGATGATGTCACTTCCGGTCCTGATGACATCACTTCCTGTAGTGGCCTTTATAGTCGCCATGTTGCCAATATATCATCAGTTCCATTTTGAACTCCAGTGTATGCACATCAGTGGCATAACTTATACCCTTTTGCAGCCAGAGAACTATATATGGGTGGCTGCCCCAAACCTTTTTTGGACTTTTTATCTACTTATTGTGACAATGCCCTTACTAAGAATAGTCACACAAATTGCACATCGCTGACAATTTTTAATTTGATAGATAGATAGATACTTTATTAATCCCAAGGGGAAATTCACATAATCCAGCTTCAGCATAGTAATAAAAAAACAATATTAAATTAAAAAGTAGTAAAAAGTGTCCAGTGAACGAATCCACATAAAAGAAAGTGGTAGGAGTGATCATTTGCACACAAAACAAATTAACTCTTCATAGACAAGAAGAATAAATTCATTCCATCACAGTAGTCATCCATAGTACTTTCTTATCAAATGTGCTCTTCCATCCTTTCTTGCTAGAGGGGACACATTTTCATAAGAGCCATACCCAATGTATATTGTATTGATTATTGAGAAAAAATATTTAATGATTTAATGGGGAAATGAAGATGATAAAGTTCATGATATAATACAAGCCAATAGTGACCAATGCTGTACAATGGCACCTGATATTAAAAAAAAAAACATCCATGGAAAAAAAAAATCTCATGTTACTCAGGTCACATAAGTCACATTTACATTCTCATTTATTTTCTTGGCCGTTGCTTTGATCCAAAGTGACTTACAACAGAGGTAAACATAATCAAGTAACATTAGGCTAAGGCTTGTTTGTTCAGCAACTGTAATAAAACAGGTAACAAAAGTTGATTGCCACAAGTGAAAAGAGGTAATAACTAATAATTAACAATCATAGATTACAATGAACCAGTAACGGCGCACTTCACAATAACGTGTAGTGAATACACTTGACTTGAGCATTCCTAGTTTTCATACTCTTTCTTTGTCTCAGTTTAGCATTCGTTTGCTCAGAGGTTGATGGGCTTGCTGTTTCCTGAGCAGCTCTTCTTTTCTCCACCCTAGCGGCCCGCTGCTTCTCTTATTTCGTCTGCATCTTTTCGCGTTAAAATTGATTAGGCTAGTTTTTGTGTTGCAATTACTTAGTACGTTTTCTTTAATTTTTCACTTAAGCTGGCACTTAAGTCTTCAATCTGCCTCAAGAATAATTAGCGAGAGTGGTAGGGAATGAGAACGGCGCCCATACACATGCGCCGCACGGCCGCCCTAGGGCGCGCTGCTGAGAGTTGATTCTACAATAAAATAAAATAAAAATAAAAAGAGTAATAAAAATCATCACCCCGAAAGCTGATAGTAGACATCATGTAGTATATGTGTACCAAATTTCAAGTCAATAGGTGAAACGGTTTGTGAGCCACAGGTGATTTAAAACCCTGGCCAGACAAACGAACAGCCACGGTAGCGCATTATACTGTATAAGATAAGGCAATTCAACTTAAACAACAAATTAACCAACAAGATAAAAGATCACAGGCCATGTCTTTTTACTTTAAATCAATTAGACAGATATTCAAAGAACAGGTGAATCTTTAATTGCTTTTTAAATACATTGAGCGAGTCTGTTCCACCAACTGGGAACTAAACAGGAAAAGAGTCTGGAATAAGACTTGAAACCACAAAGAGGTGTAGCTTCACCAGATGCTGTTCACTGGTATACCTGAGTTGGCGAAAAAGAGCGTAGCACCTCACCAGTGTCTGTATAGGCACTCATGCTGACCCACTGACTACTCTGTAGGCAAGCAGCAGAGATCTGAACTTAGTGGATGCTGCTACAGGGAACCAATTTAGCAACCTGAAGAGAAGAGTGACATGTGCTTGGTTGGTTAAATACAAGACATACCACTGCATTCTGAATCATCTACAGTGGCTTGATAGGACATGTGTATACTCCTGCCAGAAGTGAATTGCAGTAGTCCAGACACAATAACACCAGAGCCTGGACCAGAAATTGTGCTGCTTACTGTCACATAAGGTCTGATCTTATGGGCGTTGTACAGTGTGAACCTGCATGAACAAGAATCAGTGGAAATGTGGTCAGAAAAAGCTGCTCATCAATCACCACCCCTAGGTTGCGTACAGACTTGGCAGGTGTTAGTGGCAGTGAGCCAATCAGTACAGAGATAAAGAGCTGAACAGACTGCCTGGCCAGGATCACAGGAGGCTTGGTTTTGTCAGGTTGAGCTGAAGATGGTGGTCCTTCATCCAGGCTGAGATATCAGTAAGACATGTAGAGACTAGCTTATCCCATATTATCCTCTGGAGGGAACAAGTACATCTGTGTATCATCGGCATAGCACCGATAAGAGAACCCATGGGATTTGATGATGGAGCCCAGTGAGGTAGTGTACAAAGAGAACCAGCACCAATTCTTGGGGTACACCTGGCCAGGGCTGGTGTGCCTTTGACAACTCTCCTCACCAGGATACCCTGTAGGACCTGCCCAAGATGTAGGACTCAAACTATCAGAGAGCATTTCCAGTGATGCCATGTCAGTGAGTGTGCAAGAAGGATGCAGTGGTTGACTGTGTCAAACACATAAGAGAGATTTAGCAGGATAAGGGTTAATCATGTTGGTAGCTCTAGCATGGCATAGCTGGTTGACCACCGTTAGTAGAGCCATTTCAGTCGAGTGGTTCCTCTTGAAGCTGGACTGGTTGAGAACCAGAGGGTCAGATTGCTCGCTGGTTAGAGGAGCTTCAGGCTTACCACTTCCGCATAGAGCATCAACATGGATAGCAAAACAAAAATCCGGATGCTCTGTCTTGATGATCCTGTGCAGACAAGGGGTGTGCCTATTGTGAGCAATGGGAGTGTTATATCAAAGCTGTGAGGATCCTCATAAGGTTTAGTGTCAAGCTCTTTCGGTGCCAGGTTGTGCTCAAGAGTGGTGAGTCAGTCAGGAATGTGACCCCGAAGTCAAGAAGGTCCTCCAGTGGAAAGAGAAACATTATTGTCTCTTCTGGGAGGAAGTGGCACTTGAGTCTCCTGCAGTTAAGGGTCTTTGGTCCCAGTGGGACAGCTTGTTTGTGGAACAGGGGGTACTGAAGTGACAGTGGAAGGACCCCACGACTGGAGAAGGGAGATGGCAGGTTGTTGTAACATAACAGCTGCATGAAGAGATCCTGAGGAACATGCATAGAGCGCTTGGAGTTGGTCATTTCGGACTCACCAAGACCTTAAGGCGGGTGAGGCAGGTGTTTTATTGGGGACAGTGCAGGTGCGATGTAGAAGACTACTGCTGCAAATGTGATTTATACACAGCCAGGAAAGGACCCCAAGGAAGGTCTACTGCCCCACTACAGCAGTATCAGTTAGGGCCCCCAATGGAACGGGTGGCAATTGACATTCTTGGGCCATTTCCCTACTCAGAGATGGAGAATCGGTTTGTTTCAGTCGCGATTGACCATTTTACCAGGTGGCCAGAAGCCTATGCACTGCCTAATCAAGAAGCTGAGACTGTTGCTGAAGCTCTAATTTCAGGATTCTTTAGTCGGTTCAGGATGCCTGTCGAACTGCATTCAGAGCAAGGGAGAAACTTTGAAAGCCAGGTCTTTCAAAAAGTATGTCAGAGGCTTGTCATCCAGAAAACCTGAACCACCCCCCTACACCCCGAGAGTGATGGCCTAGCCAAACAGTTTATTCAGACTCTGACCACACAGCTGGGTTTTACCACATCTAAAGATCAAAAGGACTGGGACCAGCAGCTGGCTCTGGTTCTGATGGCCTGCCGATCTTCTGTGCAGGAATCCTCTGGATGCATCTATGCCTTAATAATGCTGGGACAAGAGCTTCAAACAGCATCTGCACTTGTATATGGTGTACTCCCTGACCCCCCAGCTGAACCTCCAGGCCTTGACTATGCTGCAAGTTGCAGGATCGATTGGAGGTGGCACATAACTTTGCAAGGGGCCGGATGAGAGTAGCAGCAGAGAAACAGAAGCACCACTATGACATTCGGGTTTGGGGGCAGCCTTTTCAAGTGCGCGATCAAGTTTAGGTGTATGGGCAAAAAGACAAAAGGGATGCTCTCCAAAGCTGTATAGTCCTTGGGTGGGCCCATGTCAGGTGTTTGAATGGGTGGAGGAGGTTGTTTATTGGGTCCAGTTAACACCTCCAGGCAGGAGAGTGATTTTTGCATCAGGACTGTCTGGCCAGCTACCAGGGTTGTGCTCCTTCTCAACCTGTACCCATGACTGCCACAACACTTTTCACAAATCCTGACTCAAATGTTACACCACTTGCCCGGCCTGACTCCACTAAAAGTGTATTTATCAAATGCACTGAAATTAACGGAATATCGTTTATTAATTTAAGGCATCTGATTGTAATCAACCTGTAACAATATAATGCTCCAGCATTGTTACTTTCAGTGCACCACTCAGAGTATTTGACCCACTGTATCTGAGTGTGGAATCACAGCTCTCTAGCAGCTGATCGGAAAGAGGATTATCGGGATACAGCATCAAGCACACGTTGCATCAGCCGTGCGCACAATCTATTTCAAATGCTCCCATATGGAAAATGCTTCAGAGCCTTTCCTGTAGGGAATTCACAGTTCAGAAACAGTTTCATCCCAAGAGCTCTAAATGCACACAATAATTCCATCAAGTGTTCCTGGTAGAACTGTTTGTACTTAAAAGTACAATTGCCTAACTGTGAACTTGCACTACAGTTGTAATATTTTACAACCTGAGCCACTTTATGAACCATTTTCACTTTTCTGCACTATATGTACATGTTTATTGTACTTATGCTTTTATATTGTATATTTTTCATTGTTTTTTATCATTTTTATTATTATTGTTATCATTTTATAGGAAAATAAGTTTATGGAGGATTTGCATATTGAATCTCATAATACCATACAATAACAATAAAGTAGTTCAATTAAATTCAATAGAAGAGAGCGCATATTTACATATGATGACAACTGGCTTCTAAGTCGATTTAGATTACCAAGTGCTATCTTCTTGCAGCTCTTGATATCATTTTTAAGATGAAATGCAATAAAGTATGTATATTAAATTATACAGATACATTTTTAACTTCATTTAAATAATACTGTTAATAATTAAACGTGTGGGCAAGTGGTGCAGAGGTAGCAATGAACTGGCGCCCTGTTCAGGGATTGTTCTTGCCTCGCGCTGTATGCTTGCTTTGGCTGGCGCAACCCTGGATGGACAGATGGATGGAATAATTAAACATGTACTACGAAGATATTTCAATGTTCCTTACAAGTTTTGAAGAATTGGCCTTCTAAGCTTACAGATGGCTTGACATTTATCATTGTATGGAGATTAGTTACTTGGAGAAAGAAAAGGAAGGACAGGAATTGGGGGTTAAAATGTTTGAAAGAGACTGTACTGCTGCAATAAATTATTTCATCGAGGGTTGCGTGCAGCAAGAATCTTGCAGAGACAGGAACAATCTCTGGACAGGGCGCCAGCTCGTCACTACCATTGCGCCACCGTGCCCTCATGTTTAATGCATGCTTTCATTTCTATCATCATTAAAATTATATCAAGTACACATCTTAGTATTTAAATTGTTCAGTGGGCTGTAATATCATGAGTGTAACATATTCTGTGTCCTGTCAGGTTAAGAGAAAGCTCGTTTAAGAAGCACGTAGTGATTCACACACATAGAGTACATAGAAGAACACACAGAATACTGCAAACCCAAAGGCTCTGGGAATGTTTTTAACATTCTACTTTAGTTACAATGGGATTTGAGAAACTAATAAATTAAACGATTTTAAGATGAATTTTATGACCTTAATAAAAAAATAAACTATGTGATTAAAGTGGAAATTTCGAGATTAAAGTTGACATTTAGACATTTTTTTCCACTGTGTCCCTATTTTTTTTTCTTTTCTCTGTACCCTAATACACTTCCATATGACACTCAGACGGTGAGCTATGACCACTTCTTATTCATTTTGGGCACTGTGCAACTTTCTAAACTTGAACTTTTGAGTTTCTGTGCTGCTCTATGTCACTCAATCAACATCCTTTTGTTGTTTATACTACTGCTTAAACCAACAAATAGTACCAAAATAAAATACAAATACAAAAAAATACAACAAATAGCAACTGAAAGCAGCGAAGTAACTGCAAAAACAGAGAAGATGATATCAGCGCTAAACATACGTTCCATCTGTTCTCTGCCCATCAGGGGCACGTTTATATGTTGTGTGTTCTGCAGCATGTACAGTTCAGGTTTTCCGGCCAACAATGTAGACAGCTTCACCTGCCAACAGTGTTTAGTTAAGTTAGAGTTGGTCGGGAAAATATGCAAAATGGAGGTCCGCGTTAGGAATCTTATAGCAATTAGGCAAACTGAAAATTGGATTGACTTGGTTTGTTTGGACAATTTGGCTACTTCTGATTCAGCTTCAGTCTCTCCAGGTTCCACTGTAGTCAGTGCATGGCTGAAGTCAGCAGCACCAATTCAGCTACAGGGCCTAAGAAGCCAAAATTTAGTCCCTTGGCACCCAGGTCACCAATTCGGACACAGAACAGCTTCTCAGCACTCTGCAGCATGCCTGTGGTCACTGAGAACAAGAAAGTGCTCATAATTGGTGATTCCATAGTGTGGAATTTTAGAATTCCAAACTATTTTAAACCAGAAGTTAATGCTAAATGCCTTGCAGGGGCCAAGATTTCTGACATAGAGGCTGCATTGGACCAAATTTTTGCTACACTTGTAAGCAAAGGTGATAGAAATATTATTTCTGAACAAATTGTAAGGGACAGGAAGAATGTCAGTTTAAATATAACAAATGTTTTATGGAATATTGCTGGATAATAATTATTTGACTCTGAGTAGTATATTGTTCATAAAGATAAAGTAGTATTATCCCTTTTTGAAAAATTTAATAATTCACTTTTACTGTGTTCAAGACCTTGGCTAGCATTTTTTTTAAATATTAAGGTAAAAATCTGTAAAAACGTTTATGTTCCTTTTCCCTAATAGTTTTTAACACTTCCCCATTGTTGACCATTTTCATTGTATTTGTGCTCTAGTTAAATGCATTTACTATTTATACATCTTTATGCCTACTGATTTTTCTACTTACCTGACTTTCACTGTTGTGTGTGTATATGTCTGTTTTTTTTGAGAAACATTGTTCTCACATCTTTCACTTTTAATATTTTTAAACATACCATTTATTTATTAAAAATATTTTCATTTTTTTTAAGTTATAAAAATGAACTGG
Organism: Polypterus bichir lapradei; assembly: GCA_026402145.1. Taxonomy (NCBI): domain Eukaryota; kingdom Metazoa; phylum Chordata; class Cladistia; order Polypteriformes; family Polypteridae; genus Polypterus; species Polypterus bichir. Next base: position 57,740 of record JANRMT010062847.1, on the reverse strand, counting down.
CTTTGTATCAATATGGGTGAATAAAACCATTCAAATTAGATGAGGAGTCTGCACAAAAATGATATTGGTGTGTTATGTTCATTAGACAAGAATGTCACTGCTCTCTATTCACATGGTGTTAATCATAAACTAAACTATTTCATGCTGTATAAATTCTGCTCAGTTACAATAGAATATTTTATTGTACAGCTGTTAAATTCAGTTCAATTTTATTGTCTTAACAGGTAAGTTTGATTTCTCAGGAGGTTTTACAGAGACACCTTGAAATAACATTAAAAACTTCACAAAAAACACACTTATTACAAATATGAAATGTAGCAGCAAGCACTTACTGTAAAAAAGTACATAAAACATATCACACATAAAAAGTAAATTGACATTTAGATTTGACCAATGATTGATTCGAGTGATAATAACTCACTCACTTAAGTCAGTGTGTGTAAAGTTGAACTTTTTTGTAAGATTAATAGCCGTTGGAATAAAGGAGGATTTGAACCTGTGGCTTTATACTCTTGATTCCTTCAGCATCTGACCTGATTGCAACAGCAGAGAACGGATTAAAGAATCTTAACAAGTGGACAGTCACAGTTAACACTAAGGGGAACAGTCAGCACATGCATGTAACAGTGTTACATTCTGTTCTTTTTTGGAAAAAAAAAAACATTTATTTCTATAAAACTGGTTGGCTACAATAGGTTTTGTAAACCTGATGCCTTAAGACAAATGGCAATTTTATTAATAATTGATATCTCTGCGGTGGGCTGGCTCCCTGCCCGGGGTTTGTTCCTGCCTTGCACCCTGTGCTGGATGGGATTGGCTCCAGCAGACCCCCATGACCCTGTAGTTAGGATACAGCAGGTTGGATAATGACTGACTGACTGACTGATAATTAATATCTAAAGATATTTTTAAACAAACACAATTTATCCATAGACATAGATGGAAACTGCAACAATAGATCAAAATGGAAAGGGGA
>JANRMT010062847.1:0-51764 GCA_026402145.1 Polypterus bichir lapradei | reverse complement strand
CCAAATAATACAAAGAGTGCACAACATGTGTTTCACCCTAATTGGGGCTCATCAGGTGTGCACACCTATGCTTCCTAGGATTGAACGTCGGATCAAACCTTGGAAGTCAGTGCCTGAGGCAAAACCTCAGACATTGTGCCATGAAGACTGGTTCATTTATTTTGCCGGGTTATTCTCATTATGGTCAACTAATGTGCATGCAGTAAAGTGGATTTTTTCCCTGTTGCCGGCTCGATCCACACGTGCGTGCATATTGAATGGCTATGTCATTGCACACTTTACGACGCTGCCCAATCTGTTTAACACATGCATGAACACTTTGCAGCATGTTAGACTTTCAATAGGTATGCCCGCACGAATCGGGCCGGTACCCGAGATCAACCTTGATATGAAGAACGTTCCCTGTCTGACGTCACAGGTATTGCGGGCTGCAGTTAGACCCTTCTCAACTGCAGCCCACAATACCTGTGACATCAGACACGGAATGCCCTTCATATCATGGAACGCCCCTAACGTCAGTCACAGAACGCTCTCTGATGTCAGTGTTGATACGCCCATCATTGTTTTTGTCAGAGCTCAAAGGAATGCTGTACTTTGAATAATTGTTTGTGAATGCTTTTGAGTTTGTTGCAAGTTTTATTAATATTAGATAACATCATACTTTACTGCTAGGGTACAAATTGTACCAGAGTGTAATAAAGATGTTAGCTGAATCAACATCCAGGTGCTGTGCAATACTAAGCGTTCTTAGAAAGTATTAAACAACAAGTAGGTCTGTTTGTGTAGCGTATCGTTACAGGGCTGTTCGGAAAACTCAATTCTGAATAGTAAATCGACAGATTCAGCTGTCAATTATTTTTTATAATAACTGTTATTATATGTAATTGTCCATTGTTGAGTGTAATTGAGTGTAACAGATCGTAATCAAATATCAGTGAATGTGATTAAGTACTTACAACTACCAGAACATCATTCACTATTTGTCCTTTATATATGTACATGGTAGTTAATCAGAAGCAAAACTTATCAGTAACCTGGTATTTTAGATACCAAAATATATTTCAGAAAGACAATGAAGAGAGATTGAGCCAATATAAAGTCCACAGAGGAACGTACAGTTGTGTTTGGTGCTCAGGAGTTTGCTTGTCTATTTTGCTATAAAGGAACAGATTTTACAGGCCTCATCAGCCACTTACAAAGTCACACAATGACAGTGGTGGTTCATGGAGACATGTGAAGCTCTCTAGAATACATCTCATAACTTATAAACTTTGATCAACTGACACTTTTAACACAACTGAATACAGCTAGATCTCCACCTTAACAACAAGATTTTATTTGACAAAATAGTGCGTACTGTGTACTTTTCCACCTTTTCAAAAGCTTGCTTTGATTAATTTTAGATTCATTAATTCATGACTGTTTATTAACACTTTTTTATTTTAAAATATTTAGCAGAATATGACAAAGATCATAGTACAAATACTTTAATTTTTAAGAACATACACGTGGAGTTACATTACCTACACTTGACAGGCAACACATATTGTATATTTTCATAAATGTTTAAAAGCATCATTGGCTGTATCTTTTATTATAATGTTTCTTCTGATTAAAAAGAAATAACATGCTATTTTCTATTCATAGAATTTATTGTAATTTCCTGATTTACATTTTTTTGGAAGACATGCCACAAATTAGAAGATGGTGGTGTCTTCTCCTACTTTGGAAAGCCAGCATTAAAAGGTGTCTAACTTTTCAAGCTTTTTTTAAAGAATAAGAATTTGTCAAATTACAGTATTTCTGATATATTTTTTTTCTTCCAGCCAAGACAGCCGTCTTCAGATTCCACACAGAAATAAGGACATTCTATGTACCACAGGTAGTGTTTCCTAATTATCAGTTTAAAAGTTTTTTGACTCTAATTGTATATATTAGAACTTCACAAAAAGACTTTAACCAACAGGTCACAAACCAGGTCTCCAGTAAGGTCTTCACTGACTTGTGTATTTCTTCAGCCATCAATCAGTCTAGAATAGAGTGATTGTTTGCTTCAGGTAAACACTTTAAATTATGTATAACTTTTTACATATTTCTATTGCAATATGTTTGGGTGAATGTTTTAGTAGTTTTTAAAGCATACTTTAAAAATTGGGAACAATTAAATTACCTATTATTTGAAATGATGAATTTGGCCTTCACAAGTGACTACATTGTGGTAATTGGACTCTTTGTCTTTCAGGTACTCACTTAAGTACAATTCCTGTAGACTTACAGATTGAATTGAAATGGGTCTTACAGCAATATCTCTCTATTATATAAAAAAATCTTGGGAGGAGACAAGACTTTTTCAGAGAGACAACAAGACGTGACTTTCTCAGAGAGATACTTTCATGTCCTGCGAGATGAGACTTTGTGCCAAGAGATTTAACCACGCCCGGTGCTGTAAATAAAAGACAAAGAGTAGATGATAAAGTAGAACATCGTAAAGAATTCAAAAACGTTTGTGCGATACACATGCAGAGCAGGTTAGAGATAATGGAAGCACGAAAATTCTAAAGTCTCAAAAAAATGATAGTAAAGATCGCATTAGCGCAAACAAACGGAAATGATTAATTGGTGAAATAAGGGAAAAGCGAAAAGAGAGCAAATATATTGTTCGGATTTAAACTTTAAGTCAGACACTTGTAAATCGTCTACTTTGTGTTGCCATCAGGAAAAAGTAGTGTTCCTTCCCAATCAAGAGGCGTATCTGCGAGAGTTAAAAGATTTGTTGTTTGGTGAAAGTGAAATCCACATACGCTGTCACGCTTGGGTCACAGAGTTGCACAGATACACAGGAAATGTTATTCAAACACTTCAAACAAACATAAGTCTCTTTCAGGAGTGAATCGAGCTCCGTGTGTAGTCGGAGGGGACTGTTCTGTCTCTCTAATAAAAGAATAGAAAATCTTCCTCTTCATAGAGGCGCGCCAAGGGAGTGGGAGTCCCAACAGGAGTAGAGGATGTCTGGGGAAGAAGAGAGACAAGGCAGTAAAACAAAAGGACAGCTGCTGTGCAGGCTTTCAAATGTTCAAAGCGCAGCACACAATGCAGATCACACAGCACGGCAGCAGAAGCAATCCAGCAGCTGACTGAGCAAAGAGGAGGTAAAAAAAAAAAAAAAAGTATTTGTTTCCCATTGTATCGCCGTTTAAGAGGGGGTTTCGGAGGAGCAACCGTGTCTATTTGGGGTGCGCCCAGCCCCCCTCTTAACAATGCAAGTGGCAGAGACATAAAGTGGCTGGCACATAGCACAAGCCTTGGTTGGCGAGCAAAGTGAGCAGGGGGCAAAGCCCCCTAGTATTAGTAAGTAAAAATGTATGCTTTTTTCACTTCAGAGCACTTAGTCATTTTTAATTATTTGTGCACTTTTTGAATGGTTTCTAACTAGACATGACATTTCCTTGAAGACAAACTACTGTGGTTGTACCCTGGAGCTTATTTTTTCTTTTTTACTCTACCTCATGAATACAATGAGTACAGTAGAGGAATAAAGCAAGACAAATCAATAGAGCTAAGCATCCCTATGACATGCTTTGGTCATATTGGTGTGTTCATTTCATAAACCAATTTGACCTTTCTTTGAATAAAAGTGGAGTTAATGTGTTGATATTCCTAATAAAATACTTAACACTTTGTATTTTTTTCGTATTCACAAAAAAGTCTGCATTGATCAAAAACATCCTGACTGCTTGTGACTGGCTGGGATAGTACTCAGGACAAGAATTCTGGATATGGAGGAGGATGAAGTAATGCACACAATTGTAAAATTAGACCAAAGAGGAGACGATGAAGATATTGAAAAAGTTATGTCCTCCTTGTTATTTACCTTTGACTGCATGAATGATATGCACTTATTTCTTGATATGGAGTTTAAAAAAAAAATTCCCATCAGTTGCTGCTGTTCTACAAATTAGGTTGTTATGTTTTGTTTTGATTTTGTTGACCTGCCTCGCAGTTAGGAGACCCAGGTTCGCTTCCCGGGTCCTCCCTGCATGGAGTTTGCATGTTCTCCCCGTGTCTGCGTGGGTTTCCTCCGGGCACTCCGGTTTCCTCCCACAGTCCAAAGACGTGCAGGTTAGGTGGATTAGCGATTCTAAATTGGCCCTAGTGTGTGCTTGGTGTGTGGGTGTGTTTGTGTGTGTTCTGTGGTGGGTTGGCACCCTGCCTGGGATTGGTTCCTGCCTTGTGCCCTGTGTTGGCTGGGACTGGCTCCAGCAGACCCCCGTGACCCTGTGTTCAGATTCAGCAGGTTGGAAAATAGATGGATGGATGATTTTGTTGACCTTCAAAATTTCATTCAGAATTTCCACTGTAAAGAAAGGTGGGGATGGACTGGCTTTCTGACCTGGTCCAATAGTTCCTGGTCTACTCAAAGGACTGTATAGTGAATGGAGGACACAGATGGATGTCCTGACTGGGATTGTGTGCTTTATTTCTTTAAAATATATTTATATTTGAACCTGGAACTTGTGTGTGTGTGTGGTTGTGTCAAGGGTTTGGATGCTAAACTGCCCCCTACAGGTTACACTCCCCTATGTGGTAGTTATAGCAATGATCTTTGTGTTTTGATACATCACTTCAACTTTCAAGACCTAGATTGTTGGCTTGCAATTTCAAGATGGGAGTCTAATTGAAAGCAAAATTAGTTGGGACAAAAATCTGTAGCCCCCTGGAAGTGAATATGAGAACCACTGTATCAAACAATGCCATGTTATAGTTCACTCCAAATCAGAATTATTAATATATACTATATGTGTTTGGGTGTGGGTGTGTGTATATATATTGTGAAAGGCGATATATATGCACTCGACCAGACACAGACTGACAACGGAGGCACGTTAAAATCAACCAAAAATGATTTATTTTCTTCTTCACCGGGGATCCACGTCTTCCCCATGTCCCTCAGGTATAGCACAGTCCCAAGCACTAAGCGCACCAAATAAACCCAAAGAAAGTCACCACAACACACTCTTCTTCCTCCACTACTCCTCCCAGGCTGCTTCGTCCTCCTCTTCCCAACTCTGGCAGCTGCTGGCTCCTTTTTTAAGTGCCCGGAAGTGCTCCAGGTGCTTGATTTCAGAGTTCCGGCTGCACTTCCGGGTGTGGTGAAAACACTGCCCATAAGGGCTCAAGAGTTCCAACTGCAGCGACTCAAAGACAGTTGTTTTTATGTTGATCTAAGTTGGGTCTTTGCGATCTACTTAAATGTTGCACGAAAAAGGTTTAAGAACAATCACGATTGTCTCAAACTCAAAAGTTATTCAAAAATGTAAAATGACGTAAATTTCCTGGCTGTCACATGCCGTTTAATTTATAAGGACATGACATCCAGTATTTCACATATACAGCTTTTAGTAATGAAAACGTTAACCCAGCCACAGGGGATGCACAAACCAGTGTGTTTTTTCGTGGCGGTCCCAAGGCCGGATAAAGGGGGAGGGTTATGTCAGGAAGGGCATCTGGTGTAAAATTTTGCCAAATCAATATGCGGACAACAATACTATTTTCCATACCGGATCAGTCGAGCCCCGGGTTAATAACGACCGCCACCTGTACTGTTAGCCAACAAGAAGAAGAAGAAGGAGAAGGGGGGGGGAGATGTGTTCCGGAGGCAGGAGGAGAGGAGGAAGGTAAAGAGAGTGGAACTGTGGGCAGGAACTTTGAATGCTGGCAGTATGACTGGTAAGGGGAGAGAGTTAGCAGATATGATGGAGAGAAGAAAGGTTGATATATTGTGTGTGCAAGAGACTAAATGGAAGGGGAGTAAGGCCAGGTTGATCGGAGGTGGATTCAAATTATTCTATCATGGTGTGGATGGGAGGAGAAATGGAGTAGGGGTTATTCTGATGGAACAGTATGCCAAGAGTGTTTTGGAGGTGAAAAGAGTGACAGACAGAGTAATGATTATGAAGATGGAAACTGGAGGTGTGACGATGAATGTTGTTAGTGCATATGCCCTGCAAGTTGGGTGTGCGATGGAGGAGAAAAAAAATGTTTGGAGTGAGAAGAATGAAGTGATGAACAGTGTACCCAAGGGACAGAAATTGGTGATTGGAGCGGATTTCAATGGACATGTTGGTGAAAGGAACAGAAGAGACAAGGAGGTGATGGGTAGGTATGGTGTCAAGGAGAGTAATGAAGAAGGTCAGATGATAGTGGATTTTGCCAAAACGATTGACATGGCTGTGGTGAATACGTATTTTAAGAAGAGGGAGGAATATAGGGTTACGTACAAGAGTGGAGGAAGATGCACACAGGTAGATTACATCCTATGCAGAAGAGTCAATCTGAAGGAGATTGAAGACTGCAAAGTGGTGGCAGGGGAAAGTGTAGTTAGGCAGCATAGGATGGTGGTCTGTAGGATGGCATTGGAGATCAAGAAGAGGAAGAGAGTGAGGGTAGAGCCAAGGATCAAATGGTGGAATTTGAAAAAGGAAGATTGCAAGGTTGAGTTTAGGGAGAAGGTGAGACAAGCACTGGGTGGTAGTGAAGTGTTACCAGACTGCTGGGAAACTACAGCACAAATTGTAAGGGTGACAGCAAGAAGAGTGCTTGGCGTGACATCTGGGCAGAGGAAGGAGGACAAGGAAACCTGGTGGTGGAATGGGGAAGTACAGAAGAGTATACAGAGGAAGAGGAAGGCAAAGAAGAAGTGGGATAGTCAGAGAGATGCAGAAAGTAGACAAGAGTACAAGTAGATAAGGTGCAAGGTGAAGAGAGAGGTGGCAAAGGCTAAAGAAAAGGCTTATGATGAGTTGTATGAAATGTTGGACACTAAGGAGAGAGAAAAGGACCTGTACCGATTGGCTAGACAGAGGGACCGAGCTGGGAAAGATGTGCAGCAGGTTAGGGTAATAAAGAATAAAGACAGAAACATACTCACAAGTGAGGAGAGTGTGTTGAGGAGATGGAAAGAGTACTTTGCAAGGTTATTATAGTTAACGAAAACTAAAATCAAAACTGAAACTATTATTAAAAAAACATTTTCGTAAACTGAAATAAAATAATTTACAAAACTGAAATGAAAAACTAAAACTAAACGAAACTATTAAAGTAGATGGAAAGACTAACTGGAATAAAATAATAATTTACTAAAATATTTTTAGTTTTCATTTTTGAATGAATATTCTTGCCGTTAGTCTGTAAACCTTGTAAGTATTAACTCTAAAACAGAAAGTAATCCCCCACGAGCTGCCCTCACATATTCATCCAGTGATCGGCGGCTGTGACGGAGGGCGGCTGTTCACACAGCATTTGTGGTGACAGAGTGAGCTGAATACGGACATGTAAAGCGTGTGAAATAGAAAGCGATTTACGTGCCGCCTTTCTTTGTGCTTGTTGTATATTAAGATGTAATTTAAACGGCTGAAATCAGAATGTGCTGGTCAACAAAACCCTTACAATTTGGACAGAAAAATCATGAGTAATGTTTCAGTTTATTTCTCAGGTGACTGCTTTTTGTTGACAGCAATTCACCTGCCACTTTGCATGGGAGAAATCGTTTTTTCTTTCTCATATACGAAGTACAGAGAAAGTATAGTAATCATGAAAAAAAATGTGACCTCAAGATTTTGATAAATCTTGACGTTTTAGACCTCCCTGGGTCTAAAAATACCGTTTTTTAGAATCATGTCTGTGTGTGTGTAAACACGACAACTCAAAAACGCAACTAGACAGATGAAATTCGGCATATGGTTGTTACACCACAATTGTAGATCTGTATTAACTTTTGGGCCAAATCCATCACCCAGAAGTGGTAGTTTACCTGAACACATACTCATTTTTTTTTTATTTATGCAGCTGCAGAGACTGATTAAATCAACTTTACTTTTACAATAATTGTTCAATATATTATTAATTTGATTTGTTGTTGATGGTTCCTTAATGTACATAATATAAAAATATAATTCTTGTTTTGTGGTTTACTCCTCAAATATCCATCCCCATATCTGAGTACACAAGAAAGTCTAGGGGAGACCATTCCCGGTTTTTGAAAATAAAACGGCACTGATCGAGAGACTGACAAGGTCATCATACAAGATCATTATATTGTTGCTTACCAATCACTTTTGCTTTAAAAACATTGTTTAACAATGAAGTGATATAAACATTGGTAGAGAGTCTGACAAGTGATGAAAAACTAAACATACTAATGGGTTTTTGTATTTATTTAATATTTAATCATTTATCTTTTTTAGTTCATAATCGCAACTCATCCATCCATCCATCCAACCCGCTATAGCCTAACTACAGGGTCACGGGGGTCTGCTGGAGCCAATCCCAGCCAGCACAGGGCGCAAGGCAGGAAACAAACCCCAGGCAGGGTGCCAGCCCACCACAGGGCACACACACACCCACACACCAAGCACTCACTTGGGACAATTTAGGAAAGCCAATCTACCTAACTTGCATGTCTTTCGACTGTGGGAGGAAACCCACGCAGATACGGGGAGAACATGCAAACTCCACACAGGGTGAACCCAAGTCTCCTTACTGCAAGGCAGCAGCGCTACTACTGCGCCACTGTGCCGCCCTGAAAGTAATCCATTAGCAAAATTATATTTTAAAATATTTGTCAATGTTTTTTCAATGTTTTTCTCTCTCTCTTTCTCAGAATAGATAGTTGAAATAGCATATTCTTTTTGTTCTTAACATCAGCCTTATCATACATATTGCATACCAAGGATTTTTCCGGCCTTACATCCAGACCTGCTGGGGTAGACACCAGGTTTCCTGTGATCCTGCTTTGCATAAACAGGTTTAGATAATGTCGTAGATATTGCTCTTAATCTCAGATGCTGTCTCTGTTGTTTTATGCCTGTCCATACTCCTATTACTTGCTCTTGCTCTTCTCATTATGGGTTTACTGTTTTTATGGTGGGCTATTCAAGTCTCACTCCCCCTAACCTTCACACTACATGCTTGTTTTTCTTTGTTTCCCTCAATACAGCTAAGTGGGTTCTGCACACTGATTCAAGCCTAAGAGCCCTGTTCTTCCTAAGCCTCTGTGATTTTCATGAGAAAATATTTTAAAAATTATAAAATTGTGTAACATTGTTCATATTTAATATCTAGTTTTGATTGTTTGTTTTTATCAGACAAAAACAAAACCAGATATTAAGCCATGTGTTGTAGTAAACTTCCACTAACTTTTAAACTCGTATCCAAATCCATTAAGTGTACAGTTCTGTCTGATTGTGACACAAAACTAAACTCCGTAGGAGCTCCATGCCATAATTACTAACACTAAAACTGAAACTAATAGATATAAAAATAAAATAGAATTGTCTTTGTGAAATAAAAACTAAACTAAAACTAAAAATACACGATGAAGGAAAACTAAAACTAAATTGAACTTCCAAGTAAGGTCAGAAAAAATATAGAAATAAAAACTAATATAAAACGACAAAACTATAATAACCTTGGTACTTTGAGAGGCTGATGAATGAAGAGAACGAAAGAGAGAAAAGCCTGGATGATGTGGAGATAGTGAATCAGGAAGTGCAATGGATTAGTAAGGACGAAGTAAAGACAGCTATGAAGAGGATAAAAAATTGAAAAGCCGTTGGTCCAGATGACATACCTGTGGAAGCATGGAGGTATTTATGAGAGATGGCAGTGGAGTTTTTAACCAGATTGTTTAATGGAGTCTTGGAAAGTGAGAGCATGCCAGAGGAGTGGAGAAGAAGTGTACTGGTTCTGATATTTAAGAATAAGGGGGATGTGCAAGACTGTAGTTACTACAAGGGGAGTTGCATTGCGTCTTTGTAGACCTGGAGAAAGCATATGACAGGGTGCCTCGAGAAGAGTTGTGGTATTATATGAGGAAGTCAGGTGTGGCAGAGAAGTATGTGAAAGTTGTACAGGATATGTAAGTAGGAAGTGTGACTGTGATGAGGTCTGCGGTAGGAGTGACAGATGCATTCAAGTTGGAAGTGGGATTACATCAGGGATTGGCTCTGAGCCCTTTCTTATTTGCAATGGTGATGGACGGGTTGACAGACGAGATTAGACAGGAGTCCCCATGGACTATGGTGTTTGCAGATGACATTGTGATCTGTAGCGATAGTAGGGAGCAGGTTGAGGAGACCCTGGAGAGGTGGAGATATGCTCTAGAGAGGAGAGGAATGAAGGTCATTTGGAACAAGACAAAATACATTTGTGTAAATGAGAGAGAGGTCAGTGGAATGGTGAGGATGCAGGGAGTAGAGTTGGTGAAGTTTAAATACTTAGGATCAACAGTACAGAGTAATGGGGATTGTGGAAGAGAAGTGAAAAAGAGAGTGCAGGCAGGGTGGAATGGGTGGAGAAGAGTGCCAGGAGTAATTTGTGACAGACGGGTATCAGCAAGAGTGAAGGGGAAGGTCTACAGGACGGTAGTGAAACCAGCTATGTTATATGGGTTGGAGACGGTGGCATTGACCAGAAAGTAGGAGACAGAGCTGGAGGTAGCAGAGTTAAAGATGTTAAGATTTGCATTGGGTGTGACGAAGATGGATAGGATTAGAAATGAGTACATTAGAGGGTCAGCTCATTTTGGATGGTTGGGTGACAAAGTCAGAGACGTGAGATTGCATTGGTTTGGACATGTGCAGAGGAGAGATGCTGAGTATATTGGGAGAAGGATATTAAGGATAGAGCTGCCAGGCAAGAGGAAAAGAGGAAGGCCTAAGAGAAGGTTTATAGGTGTGGTGAGAGAGGACATGCAGGTGATAGGTGTAACAGAGCAAGAAGTAGAGGACAGAAAGATATGGAAGAAGATGATCTGCTGTGGCAAACCCTAACGGGAGCAGCCAAAAGAAGAAGAAGAAAAAGAAGTAATGAAAACGTTGATGGATCAAATCAATAAATAAATTACTATTTCCTAAAATGTTTTCCTGTCAGTTTTAAAATCAATTTTAAGTTTTTGCAAGCCTTTAAAAAAATAATTAAGCTTAATATTGTTTAACATGTGTACAATTTGCTAGTTTGAATATGAAATACATTTATAGATTGAAAATCTCTAGGTATGAGTTTCATGAGGTACATTTTGTTTGAAGCACTGGAATGTAATAAGATTTGTTACTTTTACTATAATATAAGACTTCAGGAGAAAATGTAATGAACAACTGTTCAAAATAATAAAAAAAAACTGTACTTCATATCGGCAAAGTTTTAGAAACGTTAAAAATCTTAGAATGGTTGGATAGCATAAGTGTGAGACTGGAAGTCATTTATGTTTGTCCAAACAGAAAACCGCTCTAAATGGTGCAACTGCAGCGTACTTTGCAATGAGTGTGTCAATACCGTCTCGCACATAGACATAGAATTACTAGACACCGCATGACCAGTAGCATTGTACGTCAATGTCGCCGCCATATTGTGAGTGGCACTGCTGTGGAGTGAAATAATGGATAAAGATGCCTCATGCATGTGCTGCTTGGAATTGTGCAAACCGCTGTACGCTCCAAACCAGATCCTGGGGGATTACATTTCATAGGTAAGGCTGAACACTTGTTTTGGTTATATTTGGCCATTAGAAAATCCCGTTATATAATCTTAACTTTAGCTGTGCCAAGCTAGGCTAGCAAAGCTATGCATTTATGTGCTCAAGTTAGCCTCCAAACAACATTTTGGCTAAACGTATTTAGTCACTAACTATGTAGATTGTTGTTAGCTAATAACATTTCTCAAACTTTGAAGCTTTCCCAAAGAAATCCACCTCAGGAAGCAGTAGGAGGTAGCCCTTAGACAGGATTTTGAGAAAGCTGTCCTGTGATGTGTGCCGTGCTAGTTTGGTAACAGATGCTGTACCGGCATCATATGATCAAAGCTACCACTTGCTCACATTAAAAAACAAAGGAGGTTTGATGATTCCTTCTGAGGGTACAGTCAGTCAATGTGGTCAAAGTAGCTGAGTGTGTTATCCGACAGTCGACATTAGGGCAAGCTGTCAGTGTATCTGATCAATCAGTTTGATCAGGCTGAGATTGGTTCAGATGATGTGTTTTTTCTCAAGGAGCACATTGAGGAAACACAGTTTGAAACTGACAACCATCATTTTATACTCATGTCTTTAGTTGTGTCTGTCTTCCACAAACTAAGGCTGCACCATATTGGCAGACTAAATGCTCTCAAATTACAGGATCTGAGTGAGCGAGAGGAGTGCAAGTCTGTAGGAGATCAGTGAGGTAGCGGGGAGCAAGACCGTGGAGAGCATTAAATGTTAAGAGCGGTATTTTGTATTGTATTCAGTAGTGAACAGGGAGCCAGTGAAGTTGAGAGAGAATAGGTGTAATATATTCAGTGGATTTAAAACAGGTTATTATCCTGGCAGCAGAATTTTGAAGATGTTGTAAGCGATGGATACGTTTTTCTGGGATGCCAGGTAGAATAGCATTACAGTAATCTATACCTGAGGTGACTATGGCATTAACCAATACTTCTGTACTGTGTTGCGTAAGAACAGGACGAAGTCTAGAAATGTTTCAGAGATGGAAGAAGGCAGTCTGAGAAATGTTACTTATATGGGAAGAATTATTTAATAATAATAATAATAATAATAATAATAATAATAATAATAATAGTATTATATAATTATTATTATTTAATAATTGCCATTATTAGTGTATAAATGGATATAAATAATTGCATTTAAACGGTTCGCCAAAATCTGTTGTATGCAAACGATACTGTTTTAAACGTTATTGCGTTTTCACTAGAAAACCCGGATTCCACGTCTACCTGTATTAGTTTAAATGGCATTTTGCCACTCGCAATATGGCGGATGCGCTGGCAACACAGTGAATGCGGCGTCTATCTATATATGTCTATGGTCTCGCAGAGGTCATGACGCGAGTAACCCTGGGAAAGGGCGTTACGATACTCGCGTCATTACATGGGCGTGTTATACACATGGGTGCATGTAGATATAGATGTGCTGTGAAGGGCGTTCCATGTCTGACGTCACAGGTATTACAGTCTGCTGCTTAACTCTGTTGCTGCAGTTAAGACCCTTCTTCCCAAGATCGGGTAGTAACAATACCTTGAAGCTGGTCTTCGAAAGTTAGATACGTCACGACACGTCAGTATCGATCAACCCATCACTAGCGACAAGGCCTTTAATACGCATGGGCACAGTTCTGTGTCGGTCCGCCATAGAATGCCGCCTTCCGGGTCCCGGGTATACAACTAAAAGAATAAAGTAATCCGCCTTCATCCTGTATATTGTTTTTCATTTCACTACTTATGTCTAACAAGCTGCTTCCTCGTGTTTTACATATTTTGACGCAATTATACCGGTATTTATCACTCAACCTTGACAATCACACACTAGTGTAACGAGAAAGGTTTCCCCAATTGCTCCCAGTTTCTCACTCTTGAAAGCTCTCTATGCAATTTCAGGAGACGACATAATATGAATAGGTTTTGTAAAAATGTAAACAGTTATTACCGGCCAGGAACTGATAAGATTTATAAATTGGATGTTATTTGTAATAATTTAGAATATATTTTCAGTTTACATATTACACAATTTGAACGAAAGCGGAACACTAAATCACGTTTTAATATGCACACGGAGAGGTACAAATGCGGGACAAAAAGTTTTCCATTTGACACCTGCGGCAACCAATGGGAAGTTAGAATGGTCATATGTTAGAGGGATTCGTTTAATTTCATCCAATTAAATAGATTCTGACGAAACGAACGCAGGCGGTTTGTTGGCTAAGGATTTTGTCTTTAGGTTACCTCGTTAGTCCGACAGACATTTTTTAAAATTCAAAGTTAAAACCGATTTACTCAGCATGGGGCCCAATTTGCAGGTAGAAGACAATTACAAAAAACTAAGTAAAGGAATTCGGGCAATTTTACTGGGTCCACCAGGAGCAGGAAAAGGCACGCAGGTACAAACTTTTAACACTTTTTTTTATTGGGTATGAAAATCGGGCATAGGAAATCAGTCGTGATTGATTAGAAAAGGTTTATGTCAGTAGTTTGAGTGATTTTTGCATAACAAGCGTTATTTTTTAGAAACACTCCTCTGAGTCCCCAGCATGCGGGAGCGAGGGTGAACATGATGAGGGAGGGGGCATTGGGTTCCTCGAAGTGAACTTAATGACATCGATACTTGGCTGAATAAATATCGCTTGAATTTCGCTTTATAATCCAGAATCAGTTGGTTCCACGAACGCAGAGTGTTGCTCGTTAACTCAGGACTGGTTTAGGCAATCAATGATTATTTGTGCACATATGATAGCTAAGCAGTCCCACGAACCGAAGTAGAGAAAATCGATATTGGGTCAAACAGCACAGAGGGCAGCACATTATCAGCAAATTGAGTCTCCCACTTTAAATGTGATTCATGATTTATAGTGGGACAGCTTGAAAAAGTTTATTTATTTATTTTTTTAATTGTCATAAAATATAAGAACATGTAGTAGAGACATTGGCAGTCTTGTTTTACAGTTGCTAAAGAAGTAATATTTCATCTGTACTAACAAAAAGTTCGCCGTTAGAAAAGCGAGATGTGCTGCGTGGAAGTCGATAGAAGACCAATATCTAACTAAGTACTTTATGGTTCTGAGTTGTGCTTTGTGTGATTAAATGTTACTGGCGATGCAATACATTAAAAGTAAAAGTTGCATTTGAATCCTCCAGTTTGATTTTAAACTAGGACAGGAGGAAGGTAAAAAGAGTGGAACTGAGGGTAGGAACTTTGAATGTTGGCAGTATGACTGGTAAGGGGAGAGAGTTAGCAGATATGATGGAGAGACTAAATGGAAGGGGAGTAATGCCAGGTGGATTTAAATTGTTCTATCATGGTGTGGATGGGAGGAGAAATGGGGTAGGAGTTATTCTGAAGGAACAGTATGTCAGGAGTGTTTTGAATTGAGAAAAGTCAGACAGAGTAGTGATTATGAAGCTGGTAACTGAGGGTGCAATGATGAATGCTGGGTGTTCGATGGATAAGAAAGATTATTTCTGGAATGAGTTGGATGAAGTGATGGACAGTGTACCCAAGGGACAGAAAGTGGTGATTGGAGCGGATTTCAATGGACATGTTGGTGAGGGGAACAGAGGAGAGGAGGAGGTGATGGGTAGGTATGGTGTCAAAGCAGAGGAATGAAGAAGGTCAAATGATGATACAGAATGTTGCAAAAAGGATGTGCATGGCTGTGGTGAATATGTATTTTAAGAAGAGGGAGGAACATAGAGTGACGTACAAGAGTGGAGGAAGATGCACACAGGTAGATTACATCCTATACAGAAGAGTCAATCCGAAGGAGATGAAAGACTGCAAAGTGGTAGCAGGGGAAAGTGTAGTTAAGCAGCATAGGATGGTGGTCTGTAGGATGATGTTGGAGATCAAGAAGAGGAAAAGAGTGAGGGCAGAGCCAAGGATCAAATGGTGGTGGTGGAAGTTGAAAAAGGAAGACTGCACTGTTGAGTTTAGGGAGGAGGTAAGACAGGCACTGGGTGGCAGTGAAGAGTTGCCAGACAGCTGGGCAACTGCATTAGAAGTAGTAAGGGTGACAGCAGGAAGGGTGCTTGGCGTGACATCTAGACAGAGGAAGGAGGAAAAGGAAACCTGGTGGTGGATTGGGGAAGTACAGGAGAGTATACCGAGGAAGAGGATGGCAAAGAAAAAGTGGGATAGTCGGGGAGATGCAGAAAGTAGACAAGAATACAAGGAGATAAGGCACAAGGTGAAGAGAGAGATGGCAAAGGCTAAAGAAAAGGCGTATGATGAGTTGTATGAGAGGCTGGACACTGAGTAAGGCGAAAAGGACCTGTACTGATTGTCTAGATTTGAAACCAGTGATTTCAGTACCCAAAATGCACAAATAAAGGAACTGCTTTGTAAAAATACCAGAAATACTGCTGAGATGAAGTTAAGTTTAACTGAAGTGGAGAAAGGTTTGTGGGAGGTAAAAACCAACAGGGCTTTGGGGCCCAAATGGCATCTCTCGGGTCTGCTCCTGAAGTCCTGCTCTAAGCAGCTCTGAGCTTAGGAAATGATTAGTCATTACTCCTTTTCTAATGATAAATATCAATATGCCTACTGTGTAAACAGAAGTGTAGAAGATGCTCTGCTGGTTAGCTTACATTAAATCTGCACTTTTCTTGATAAGTCTGATTTATATGTTAGAGCACTTTTTTTTTTTTCTTTCTTCAGTATTTTCTTCATCGTTCAGTGCAATCCATCCTCACATACTAATTGAATGTTATGTGTGAATGTTAACCCATTTATTAAATTATGGATTCCGGACTTTATTTTAAATCATTCACACACAGTCCATGTGCAGGACACTTCTTCAAAAATCATTCATTCAGACATAGGCAGTCCCCAAGGCTATGTTCTATCACCTATACTTTTTAC
Source organism: Polypterus bichir lapradei (assembly GCA_026402145.1). Lineage (NCBI taxonomy): Eukaryota > Metazoa > Chordata > Cladistia > Polypteriformes > Polypteridae > Polypterus > Polypterus bichir. The sequence goes on along the minus strand of JANRMT010062847.1, from coordinate 35,359 downwards.
CCAAGTTACCTGAGATCTAACAATAATCACTGTTTTAATGTCAAGTATACTGATGACACCATGTTGATAGGATGCATATCTAGAAAGGATGTAAGCCAGTATTTAAATCAAGTGGACTGTTTGGTAAACTGGTGCAATAAGAAAAATAAGATCATGCGCTGAATGTCAAAAAGACCAAAGAAATAATATTTGACTTTAAGTGACAGAAATCAGCATGTTCATGCATAAGGAATATTACAGATAATTCCAGACGTATAGCATTTTTCTTAAGTATCACTAGGGGGCTTTGCCCCCTGACAATGCTACACACCATTGTGAAGAGGGGGGCTGAACGCACCCCAAAGAGATGCGATCACTCCTCCGACACCCCCACTTAAACGGTCATACAATGGGAAACAAATAATTTTTTTTTTAACCTCCTCTTTGCTCGATCAGCTGCTGGTTTGCTGCTGCAGTGCCGCGTGGTCTGCACTTTGCTTGCCTATCCCTTTCCCCACACCGCCAGGGAGCTGAATGCACCCCAAGGAGACGCAGTCACTGATCTAAAACCCCTCTTAAATGGTAATACAATGGGAATTAAGTAAAAAAAAATTTTTATTTTTATTTTATTTTTAAAAAAAAACCCTCTTTGCTCGATCAGCTGCTGCCGTGCTGCGTGATCTGCATTTCGTGTGGCACTTTGAACATTTAAAAGCCTGTACAGCACCTGTCCTTTTGTCTCACTGCCTTGTCTCTCTTGTCCCCCAGACATCCTCAAACACTATGCAATCCTTTTTCGCTGTTCCGTTATTTCACCGAGTAATATTTTCCGTTTGTTTGCGCTAAGGCGATCTTTACTCTCATTTTTTTGAGACTTTTGAATTTTCCTACTTCCATTATCTCTAACCTGCTCTGCATGTGTATCACAGGACTTGCTTTCAAAGGTTGTAAGTATGGCATGACTTGTCCGTCTCGTGGGACGTGAAAGTGTCTCACTGTCTCTCTTCCAAAGATCACATATCGTTGCAAGATTTTTTTTTATATATAATAGAGAGATATACCCATTTTAGGTTAAAAGTACTATGAAACTGCTGGAAGTAGTTTTAACAAATTTTTTTTTTTTTCAAATAATATTTGAAAAAATAAATATTTTTATAATTTCTATGTAAGTTTTTACCTATCTAGTCTCTGCTTGTTGTACTGTATTTCATTTCTGTATGTTACTGGATGCAAGTGGAAGGCAAATTTTAATGATTTCTGTAAACATGACTAAATAAAAACCTTGTACATTGTGTTCCAAAAAAGTGAGTGCTGTTTCCTAACGGATTGTTTCAACAACCATGGAGGAGTTGTACCACTGGGTGATGTTAATGTCTATCATATCAAAGCATGCTGTTCAAAATGACCATTCACTTTTTCCCCATGTCATTGCTTATCAGCTTTCATGGCTCTCCTTGATTTGTATGAGATGGCTTTGTAATCATCCATATTTTCAGACACAAGCCCTGAAGTTGTTTGCAGCAGTGCATGTGTTTAGTGTACCACAAAAGCTTCAATCCACCCTTGGTTTCTGGTTTGGGTAAAACCTGATACTGACTTTTGGTATGATTTTTGTTTGTGAGGTAGCCAGTGAATTATATTACATGAGGTAGCCAGTGAATTATATTACAGCTTCCATAAACGCATTGATGTCCTCTTCATAGCAATGCATATCTCAGTAAATAACACTTGTATCCTGGAGAATGACCTCTGATTGGTCATTCCAGTGAGTGACCTAATGCACGACTAGTCTTTCCTGCTTTAACTTTTATTTCTATATGGGCATAAGAAAGATGCCAGCATGGTTTGATTTGCCCAACAGAGGCACTGAGCGTGCTTTATAGTCACTGTGGTGATTTAAACAGTGAAGATATGGTCAAACCAATGTCAAGCAACATCGGACATATTAATGAGATCGAAAATACAAGTAGGTCAGAAAATATGCCCCATACAAGTGGTTGGCACAAAAACATCCTACATTTGTGATGAGGTGAGCATCTCCACAATATGTGAGGACATCAGGAATATCAGTGCTGCTCCTCGGGTAGCTCATTCAGGTGGTTTGGGCATGTAGTTGAAATGCTCCCTGGGCATCTCCCAAAGAAGGTGTATGAGGTACAACTCAGTGGGAAAAGACCAAGAACAAACCTAGGACAGTGTGGAGGGATGATATCTCTTATATGCACTGGATGTTTTTGGAAATTCCCCAGGATGAACTGGAAATTGTTGCTGAGAATAGGGTTGCCTGGTCTTTCCAGCTCAACATATCAACATGCCACCACTTCTTACTGGTCCTATTACTGTACTACTTTGCAAAAGCATCACCACCTCCAGTTACCGAACACACCCAGACTTTTAGACCCATCTTTCAGTAAAGGTACTTGAATGATAGGTTTGGTGTTCAAGTCAATCTTACTTTTTCACAACCATGGTCTACAGTGCATTAATTTACAGTTAAGTAGTTTTTTATACATATAATAAAAACACTGCGGTGGGCTGGCATCCTTCCTGGGATTTGTTCCTCCCTTGCACCCTGTGCTGGCTGGTATTGGCTCCAGCAGACCCCCGTGACCCTGTGTTAGGATATAGCGGGTTGAACAATGACTGACTGACTTAATAAAAACATCACACTTGTTCTTAGAGTTTAAAATGGATTTCAAGGGGCACAAATCCAAACGTGAAGACAAAACCCTTAAAACTTAGAAAATATGTAAATATTTCAAGCTAGTAGTGTTAATGAATATTGTCCCATTTCTTGAGATTGCACACATATTATAAAACATATTCATGTAGTTTTAAGTGGGGGAAAAAAGCAAAACAGTTTTTGCAAGATATAGCCATTTTAAAAGGAGACCTGCTGTGTTTTACCTCAATGCAGGCATTATTCAGTGACAACCATTCAACCACCACCATTTACCTCAAGAAATGCGTTGTTATTGAGCAAGCATTGTTATTAACATTAGTGAGTACTGTTGCCAAAATGTGAATTACTGTCTGCAGACGGCTAGACAAGACGCTTAAAAAAATGTCACTTTTATAATTCCTCAGAGTCTTTACATGTGATAAAGGAAATTATACACAAGTCTGAAACACTGTTCGTGCTCGTTATTTCAATTATGGGCTGAAGAAAGTAGGCGGGCAATTGTGAATACATTGATATTTCTGCCAGATTCTGCATTACCATGGGGCGGCACCATTTACAGTGTTCAGTAATGTTATAACAATTATTAGAAATAATTGAAAATTGGTTTAAAATTGCTATGAATCACAATTCAGAACTAACTAATATATAGACATTAGTAAATTGCTTTTGTTCATTCAGAAATGTACTTAGTTCTTTTGTTATCAGCATGAGTGATTCAGTATACTTAAATTCATTCATTGGTTTGTGGTGTTTCAGTCTCTTCCATCACTCCATTGCATTGTCTGCCTTTTTATATATGAATAAATAAATAAAATCCTGGAAAGGAAAAGCAGGGAGGTGAGACGTGATCTTCTCGGAAGTTCTTGGAAGACACTTAAAAGACCCGCGAGACACAAACAATATCAAATAAGAGCACGGCCAGCAAAACTCTCGGGTAGATAAGAGATTATGAAAGCAGTGGAATTCGAAAGGCTCAAACAAACAATGGCGCAATACAATGCTTACATTGTTCACTTCAGTTAAAAAATCTGTGTTCACTAACATTGCTGTGCATTCATCTGGTTTAAGAGCATTGAGCAGTTGAATAAGCACATTCACAGCATAACATCCAACAACATCCGTTGTTTCATCGGCAATAATGACCACTTTCTGTCCAGCTAGCTTCGCTATTATATTAGCCTGTTGTTGGTTGAAAATTCTTGTAACGTATAGTTCCCTAAGTGTATTAGCCTTTGGTATTCCACCACCGCCCTTCAGGTTCTTCTGCATAAAACTACGCATGGTAGGGTTGTCAGCTTTCTCCAGCAGTATATTGGCTGCCATAAATGCTTCAACCAGTTCCATCACTAACGTATCTTTGGCAGCAGTTGCAGCAGTTGATCGTTCAATGCATCTGGTAATAGTACTTTGTTGTTTGCTGCTTGTGGGGTCATTCGTGGCCTCATGTTATTTATTTGAACGCTCTGTGTGCTTTTTTTTGTCCCCAGGTGATCATGTTAGACACCAGACTATAACTGATCGACCGGTTTGTTACAAGTCTTGCACCACAGTAAACCACCTTCGGCGTAGAATTTATCCTGTCCAAATTCTTTAACTCGCTGTTCTGGTCCAATATTCACTGCAGTTTTATTGCGTTGCTTGTTATTGGCCATACTCAAAGATTAATTTTACTAAATTTAAATAAGCCTAATTGATTGTAAAGTACACGATAAATCAAATTGTTACCACAACAAATAAATCAATTTAAAAATTGCTACAAGTACCACCAATGCTATAAATCGACTTAAAAAAATTTAATGTTTACTCTTCCAACAGAAGGGCTAATGATGTAATGAGATGATGTAATAGGCTAAAGAAAGAACTTAAAGAAGTAATCAAAACTAATCATACTAATATCAATATGCCTCAAATGGTGAGATTTCATTCAGATTTGTTATTTTCCGCGGCAGTTAGGTTAATTCCGCAGCATGGCGTTAAATTCTGCAGGCCGCGGTAAATCGTGGGCCCTAGTTATGAATGTCTTTGTAGACACCCTGTATCTGCAATTGGCCAGAATTACCAAAGTTCTTCATCTTTTAGCTTGCTTCATAGGACAGTTCAGGCAGTAGTATTTTCAAATAATTCCACAATCCAATTCTCTTCATTTTAAAAGTTTTAATATAATTCACAGCAAAACAGCTCACAGAAAATGGAGAAAAAATGTATATTACAAAGAAAGGTTCTTGTTTAAAGAAAGTTCTGTTAAGGCTTACTTGTTTCATATTTCTCTGAGTTTGGTCATACAGTCATACTTTCAAATGGTCATATCAAAACAATCAGAAAACTGTATACCAATACCCTATTTGCAAATGAATCTAACGCTTCTTGCTTCTAGAAGTGTGACTATTTCCAAACTAACTTAATTAACAATCTGGTTTGCAGATGCAGCTAAGAAAGTTCAACTTCATGTTCAATTAAAGGGGGTAAAAGACAGTACCATAATCTAAGAAACTAATACTGTATTTAAATTAAGCAGACACATCTATTTAACATTAACATTAGCTTCCTAAGATTGGCTCTTACACATCCTGAAACTACAGTGTTAGCCAAATTTAATTCCCCTATTGCACATTTAAAATCTTGAATTTGTTGAAATTAAAGATACAGTTGGGAGACTATAGTCTTTTTATAATTCTAGAAGTTCTACAAATTACATCTTGCTTGAAGAAGGGGCAGTTGCCTCAAAAGCTTTCATATCGTAATCTTTTTAGTTAGCCAATAAAAGGTGTCATTTTGCTTGACCGCTCATTATAATTCTACAAGTTACACATTATCTTCAGTTGCTCATGTGAAGAAGTCAAGTTAATCAGCTTTGAAAATGTGTCATCACTCTTCCTTCTCAGACAAAAAGGAAGTGTTTTAAAATGAGGATCTAGTGCTGAGGCTTGTTGACTCTGTAGGAAGCCCACACATCTGTTTTAAGTGTTGAAGGCACTGCTTTCACTTGATGAGGACATACCATTTCATGCAGTCCTACCTGTAGCCGGGCACTTCTCATTCTATGCAAGGTAGTAAAGTTCATTTTCTGTAGAAAGCCTTAACAGATGCATTAGCGACATCTGCTGGATCTGACTCCAAAAACAAAGAAACAAAAATCTACATATAGTAGTTGAGAAGGACAGAGATTCACAAGATCAATCTTGAGACTTTAAGAATTGGTATTGAATTGTTTAAATAAAAAAAATAACGATTAATCAGAAAATCAATATTTTATCCAGGCCTAGCTGGCACTGTGAACTTTGTACATAAGAGCCAAGGCCACCTGCATGTTGATATGAAGTTTGATGGAACTCTTGTATGATAAGTAACCCTGGCCACATTTACCCCCACCTCTCAAGTTTTGCAATGGGTCCATAGTGTGGATATTGTAAATTGTTACAGAGGTATATTGTTTTTTCATTTAACTGTAACATATACACAAAAATCTTTTCTATCAATCTGTTTTATACAGTGTGCTTCTAGATGATCGTTTTGACAGATAGAATCCATCTGCAGACAGATACTCTCAAACTGCTTTATTGCCAGTTCTGCCAGATGTGAGAATAACAGTTTCTTTTTACCTCGTGAGGTTATGGATAATGCCTCTTCCTTTTCGAGGCAAATTAGAATATGGTTGTAATTTATGGCTACTACCCTGAGCAGGAAACAAGATATGCATTAATTTCAGAATGAGTTTAACCTGTGCTGTTGCAGATATTTATTTATTTACTTATTTATTTTACGTATTACTTATTTTTTTAAGTAAGGAGGCATGCAACTTTTTTGATTGTTTTACTGCCAAAGATTAGATCCTATTAAGGAAAAAGATAGTTTGCCACCAACTTCATGAGTATGACAGTTTTAAGTAAATAAACAATGCTTACATTCCTTGTGTGGTATATCTTCACTTGGTGAGATTTCACACTTTTTGTAGAAGGATGGAAACTAACATCTTTAATTAAATTTTCACTATCAACACAGGCACCTAAATTGGCAGATCAATATTGTGTGTGTCACCTTGCGACTGGGGATATGCTCCGTGCTATGGTAGCTTCTGGATCAGAACTGGGAAAGCGATTAAAGGAAACGATGGATTCTGGGAAGCTGGTATGTATATTTGGTTTTGTTTAGGCTAGCAGAGACTCAAAATCTGTTTTTTTTCATTTGCATAATTTATGTGTTAAGCTAAATCTCCTTATCCAAAGTGTTTTACAAATCATAAATGTAATATACAGTTGTTGCCAATGCATCAGTGTTAGAAATGTGTCAGGTGTTTTCTTTTTTAAAATATGGTAAGATGTAATTAGAAAAGGTTTAGAATCAGCTTTTATATTAGGGTAAAGGATATTCTCCCTTTTTTGTTGTTTTTAACTCTAGAATCCCTGAAGCCTATGAAAAAATTCATAATGCCGGGCCGCCTTAAATTCCCTCGCACCTTCTAATTAGCGTCTTTGTTTTGCAAATATTTGCTAATGTTTCAATTAGCACAAGTAGCAAGCAGCTTGCTATCCCATCCCCCACCAACTCAGCTGATGTCAGGCACAAAATTCTCAGAGCTCAAGTCTGTTTATCTGGGTGTGAGGTATCTGGAATTGTATAGGGTAAATAATACTTCGTTATTTACAATACATACATTTCATGTGTATTCCATGTCTACAACAATCTGGGTAAATGTAGGATGACAGGAAATGAGAGGTAAGAAATGTTGAACACATAACCAAAACAAACTTTTTTCATATTATAGTAATAATGACAAAATTCAGATGTGAAGTGTAGAATGTGTGAAAATTGAAGTCCAAATATCAAATAAACACTTTCACCAAAGTTATAACAAAACAAGCGCATTTACATGTTGCTGTCAGTGAGTAAAAACCCAAGCCCAAATATCAATTGACACAAAGTCAAAATGTCTGCTTGGCTGATGCAAAGGTAAGAACTGCTGCTTCGTAATTAAGAGGCTTTGGGTTCGAGCCTGGGTTCTCCCTGTTCTGAGTAGTGAGCTGCTATTAATAACTCCCAAATAAAGTGACTTCAGCATCTGATGTGACTTCAGCTGCCTCGGTGGGGGATGAGTGAGCAGTCTACCTGCTGCCAGCACTGATTGACACATTTGCAAAACAAAGACACGGATGAAGAGCTACAAAGGATTTTAAGGTGGCCTGGCATTACAACTTTTTTTTGTAGTCTTCAGAGACTATAGTGTTAAAGATTTGCTGTTGCTGTTGGCTCTCCTCTCCTCTCTCTCAGGCAGGGCTTGAATTCAGGTTTGTTAAGTTTGATTCATTTGTATGTAATGTTGTTTTCTTTGTTGTAAAAGCAAGTTTTGATTGTATGAAATGTTATTTTCTTCAAATTAAATATTGAAAAAAGGTACTAGAGAAAATCGATTGTATTTGGGCCTAGGAGGTGTGCTAGGAAGAGTCACACAGAAAAAAAGTAAACTGGGTTTGTCAGTATCAGAAAGTTTAATATGAAGCAAGCAAGTGGGGAGGTAATATATTTAGCAGAGTGAATCTTCAGATTTGTCCTGGGTTTCTGAATGCAGTTAAAAGGGAATGTTAGGAATAGCAATGTATGGCAGTGCTAAAAAGCCAAAAGCTTTTTTCATTACATATATTATAGAGTCATGCAGCAAGTCACAATACTTTGATAACCATAGAACCAATGGCATGTATTGTGTAACAAGAAGCAAACTAATCCAGCACCTTGATTAAGATCACTAAACATAATAGTTTGCAGCTGGCCTAAGTGGCGTAACAGAATTTAGAGGAATTCATCAATGCTTCTTTTAGAGAGACTGCGAAGGTTGCGCAGGTTATGACTCAGTCCAGATTTAAGGAGTAATATGATTTTATGTAGAAAAGTATTGTGGTCAGAGGAGGGGAAACTTGTATACTAAATGAAATTATTTAATGTAGAAAAAGTCTGTAAGATAGACTATGAAGATGTCTACAAATAAGTCTCCAAACTAGACTTACTAAGTAAACTGCATTTATCATTCCTGACATTAATTAGTTCTTCAGACCAGAAGTAATAAGAAAATTGATTAATATTAGAAGCTAAATCATAAAGCAGATGACCTTCTAAGGAATATAGAAAAACAAAAGCTGGGCACCTTATTTCTTGTCTCGGTAGAGTATTGTCATGGATGAATGCTCTCTCTCTTTAAAGAAGGCAGTCTCAGAGTTCAGGTGGGAATGCAGAAAAACATCTTTATTACAGAGCAATGTAACAAAGAGACTTGACCATGGTATAAGTGTTTAAACTAAGAAGTGCATTTGTTTATACTGTATTACATTTCCTATCATCTATATAAAATACTCCCCTTCTTCTAGCAGCTATCATCTGACCAAAACTTGCCAACCTTACTCCTTGCCCTGTGCAGGTGTCTGAGTCTTGTTTATTGACAGTTCCCACCATTTAAGTTGAGATACTGGGTCTCTCAAGCAAAAGTTACATGATAGGGTTGGACGATATATCGACATTATAAAATATACTGGAATATAAATAGTGCAGGATATGGATTGAGGCAGTATTGTTTATACCAAGTTAAATAATGCTTTGTTTTACTCTTGCGAAAAGCCTTTTTTCTTATCTCTCTCTGCCTGCTCCAGGCTTCACTACTGTGTTCTCCTAGCAACCCCACCCCCACTTGCACGTGCATGCACTGAAACATCTGCCTCCTAACATGGAAGAGCATGACTTTCAAATTACAACTGAAGATAACTTATATAAAAAGAACAATGGATCAACTATTTAGAGGTGTTTTGGATTTCACAGGTTAGATGAGCAGCAGAATCTCATAATATGTAAGGAATGCTGAAAGGAGATCATGTCAAAAAGCGGGAGCACTACTAATCCTCTTCATCACTTTAAAGAGTGGCACAAAATTCAGTATGAAGAAACTGTTAAACTCTCTTCTGATACTGCAATTGCAAAGCTTTTGCCACCCGAGACACCTAAACCAATTCGGTTGACATTGCAAGCTTCATTTACCTGAGGCAGTTGCTCACTATATAGCAAAACATATGCTTCCCGTCTTAACAGTGGAAAAGGATGGTTTTTAAAGACTGATCAAAACTTTTGGCCTGTGATAGGAGTTGCAAGTGAAATGCTGCCTAACGAATAAATTCAAGTCAGTCGTACCCTTACCAACCAGATCGCTAAACTAAAACATTTCATGTTGACAACTAATATGTGGTCAAGCTGCTTCTGCAAGCCATATTTAAGTGTGACTATTCATTTCGTTGAAGAATGGGAGATTAAACACGCATGTCTGCAAATGAGCTATTTCCCTGAAAACCACATTGGGAAGCACATAGCCAAATCTCTGCAAGGTACCCTCGCAAACTGGAAGCTGGATCAAATGAGGCTCATTGCTATTATTACCGACAATGGGAACAACGTTATCAAAGCGGTGCAGTGTCTGAAATGACAGAGGATGCAGTGCTTTGGGCATCGAATTCATATGGCAATTGGTAAGTGCAAGTTTTAAAATAAACTAGGGGGCTTACCCCCTGCTCGTTTCGCTTGCAAACCCCCCTTGCCTGCGCTACACACCAACCACTTCATGTCTCTGCTGCTCGTGTTGTGAAGAGGGGGGCTGAACGCACCCCAAGGCGACACGGTCGCTCCTCTGAAACCCCCCCTTAAACAGTTTTTTTTTTTTACCTCCTGTTTGCTTGATCAACTGCTGGCTTTCTGCTGCTGCTGCCGTGCCACATGATCTGCATCTGTGGTGGCACTTTGAACATTTAAAAGCCTGTACAGCAGCTGTCTTTGTCATCTACTCTTTGTCTTTTATTTCTGGTGCCGGGCATGGTTAAATCTGTTGGCACAAAGTCTCGTCTCGCGGGACGTGAGTTCTTGATGTTTTTTAGTTTATAATTTAAAAATGGAATAAGAATCTGAAAAATCTAACATCACATTAAAGTTCGATAAATTCTGAAAAGAATTAAGCAATATAAGTGCAATAATATATAAGACATTTGTTGGAAATGTAATGAATGATGGGTAGTCAAAAAGTTCCTGGAATTGTGATATAGCGGCAGAGTGAGAGATCAGATTACGTATACATTGTTGTGGAAGAGAGTGCATCACGTTTGTAGACCAGTTACAACAGGTCTGGATTTGTTTCGGATTGTAGTATTGTTTTAATTATTGTTTGACTTAGACGTGTGCATGGGGGAATCAGCAAGTGCTTCAGTGCCACTAGCGTATCTAAAGCTGATTTTCCCAATTTGCACATGAACTTGATGATAGCATGTTGTTTGAACTGCAACATTATTTTTGCTTTAGTATCATTTCCAATCATCAAATCACCAGGGGCCTCATGCATAACGCCGTGTGTAGAATTCGCACTATAACATGACTTAAGCACAAAATCTGAAATGTGCTTGCGCACAAAAAATTCCAGCTGCAGGAATCTGTGTGTTCACCAACTTCCACATTCTCCCGTTACATAAATCCCGGTCAGTGTGAAAGTAACGTTCGTGCACGCGCCTGCTGTCCTGCCCCAACTCCTCCCAGAATTACGCCTCTTTGAATATGCAAATCAATATAAATAGCCATTAAGATCAGACTTCTGTGAGAAGACAATGGAATAAGCATAGGGGAAAATAAAAATTTCAGTGAATACCAAGTGGAGGCAAAGGAAAAACATACTATTTGTTGGTTTAAACTGTGGTATAAACAACAAAAGGAAGCTGATTGAGTGACATAGCTTGTCGGAGAAACTCAAGCTCAAGTTCACAAAGTCGCACAGTGCCCGAAATAATAAAAAAGTTGTCACATATCAAAGTCACTGTGAAAAAGCGAGTCGTAGCCCACCGGCTGAGTGTCATATGAAAGCTTATTAGGGTACAGACAAAAACAAAAAATAGGCACACAGTGGGCAAAAAGCACGAAATGTCAACTTTAATTTCGAAATTTCCACTTTAATCACGTAGTTTATTTTGTCATTAAAGTAGAACAACATAAACTTCATCTTAAAATTGTTTAATTTATTAGTTTCTCAAATCCCATCATAACTAAAGTAGCAAGTTAAATGGTTTGTTTTGTATTTAATCATCTATGTGCTCTATGTGTGTGAATCACTACGTGCTTCTTAAGCAGGCTTTCTCTTCCTCTGACAGGACACAAAATCCATTACATTCGTGATATTGCAGCTCTCTGAATAATTAAAATACTGAGATGCATACGTGATATTTTCATGATGATAGGAGTTAAAGCATGTTATTAAACATGAGAACACGGTGTCACAGTGATTGTTCATGTCTCAGATGTTTGATGCGCCATGCACGACCTTCGATGATATGATTTAGTACGGAAGTACTGTCTCTTTCAAACGTACTAACCCCCAATTCCTGTCCTTGCTTTTCTTTCCCCAAGTAACCAATCGCCACACAATCAGCTCTGTAATAGACGTTAAGCCATCCGTAAGCTTAGAACGCAGATTCTTCAAAACTTTTAAGGACCATATGAAATATGGTGTATGTGTTAAATTATTCTATCCATCTTTTCTTTCAGTGTCACGCCAGTCCCAGTAAGAATACAGCGCGAGGCAGGAACAATACATGAATGGAGCACCAGCTAATAGCTAGTGCTGCGGCACCATGTCCTGGCATGTTTAATTATTGACAATATAGATTATTTAACTTCATTTAAAGTTTTGTCTGTTTAATATAATCAACCTAATTTGTTGCATTTCATCTTAAAAATGATATCATCATCATATTTAAATACGTGTTTTATAAAGTGGCTCAGGTTGTGCAATATTATAACTGTAGTGCAAATTTACAGTGAGGTAATTCTACTTATAAGTACAGACAGTTCTACAAGGAGCACTTGATTGAGTGCGTTTATAGTTCTTGGGATGAAACTATTTCTGAACCGTGAGGTCCGTACAGGAAAGACTTTGAAACATTTGCCTTGTGAAAGCAGTTCAATAGACAGCATGGCTGAGGCAGTGTGTGCTTGATGCTCTATACCGATAATTCTTTTTCTCAGCTTCTGTAGATCTTTGATTCCCCACTCAGATACAGTGATATAAATACTCCGAGTGGCGCAGTGAGAGTAATATGGAAAAAGATGATCGGATGTGGCAACCCCTAATGGGAGCAGCCGAAAGAAGAAGATGCAGTGAGAGTAACAACGCTAAAGCAGCTATGGTATTTAGAATAGTTTGACCATTCCGTGGACCATTATGTTGTTACTGGTTAATTACAATCAGATGCTTTAAACTAATAAACAATATGAGGTTAATTTCAGTGTATTTATAAAGCCGTATCAGGGATGTTGATCTAAAAAAGAAAGGATAACCACACAGGAACAGTAGCACTGCTTTAAAGCTGGGTGCCGCCAGTCTGCAAAACCGAGCACAGAACTTGTGTACGACAGGGTATGAGGTACCGTGGAAATGTGCGTGACTTTGCGCCAAGTTTAGGTTTTATACACCGCAATTTGAACGTGGAAACGTTCTTACACAACATTTCTGTGCGTACGCACCGTTTATACATGAGGCCCCAGATCACTAACAACTACATAAACCTTTTCCCTCAGAGATGCAGTTTGTGTTTCATATTCAAATACAATTAATTTTATTAGTTAGATGAACCTTTACTGGAAAATAACTTAAAATAAGATCATTTCATTGTTTTAAGAACAGTTCAGTTAAACTTGAGATTTCTTAACTTTTAACTGTAAACTCTAAATAAACAGTGCACTTGCTCCTTTAAATGACGTGTTTCTCTCTTGTAGCTTAAACATATAGCTGCCATTTATTCATGATACTATACTGCAAGAACATATCTTGTTGTTTGGCCATAAACCACCAATTTGTCCATTTAGTGACATATTTAACCAGTAAAGGTCATCTTTCATAAAATGTTTCACAAGTGCAAAAGTAATTCCAGGATTTTATTTTGGGTTAGCTTTCCCCGCATTCTGCTCTCCACTATACTCGCATTAGTAAGTTAGCACACATACGTGAATATATATTGTTACAAAAAACTCTTACGAACCCACATCATTTTACCAACATGTTCAAAATAGCTCATTGTCGACATTTTCTGCTTTTAAAGCCTGTAATGTGCATTCCATTTATGGCAGATTCACTAACCTGTGATAAAGAATAGAGAGAGCACAAATGTTGAGCTGGTGTTCGCTTCACACAGGAGGATTTATTCTTCCTCTGTTTGCTGTACTCTGCTCTATACTGTTCACGCAAGGAGCACCCATCTAACACCTTGGGGGTGGAATAGCACTTAACTCATTTAAACTGCAGTGAAATCAAGTGAATGATTAAATCCTTAAAATAAGTAAACAAGATGAATAGGGGTGCTTTTTTTCTCTATATATCATTTTAATCTTTTAAGTCTCTTTTACCCCCCCCCCCATCCTTTTCTTAATTTATTTCTGAGTTTACTTTTTTCCAACTCCTCTACAAATGCAATTTAAAATTTTTAACAAATTTAAATGCATGTCTAATGTACTGTGGATATGTAATGTGTACTGTATGTAATGTGTTAATCAGGTTTCATTAGGCATAAATTAACTTCCTTTTAACATAAATGTAAAATATTAAAAAGTTAAAGCATGTTTTATTGCGGAACATGGCATGGATGATGGCTAAATGACCCAGACAGTTTTTTTTAAGCTAAAGGATTGCAGCTGGCGGAGGAAGAGGGACTGCCTGCTCAGTAGCTCAGTACAGAGATGCCAACACTCTAGGGATCAAGTCAGAAAATGACAGAGTTCTAGAGCAAGAGAGAGCACTTTCAAAAGTCCTGTCCTATGACAAAAAAAATCCAGGCATCTTGTCCCTACCTGGCAAGATTTAGAGATGCTTGAGGTGTTCCAGAAAGCTCTGAAACCACTTCAGGAATTCACAGATACTTTGTCTGGGGAGGACTATGTCACTCTTTTATATGTCCAACTGCTGCTCCAGCTTTTCAACTGTAACATCCTGGCACATGATGAAATGAGCTTAGCAAATCCATCAAATCTGCCATTGTGGGTTACCTGAATGAAAAGTATGCTGACCCATCATCTAGTGACCTGTTGGACATCATTTGTCAATCTATGATTTAAATCCACTTGTATTGCAGCTGACAGGATTGAGTGAGTAAAGATTAGAGTTGCATTGGAAATTAAATCGCTAGCCTCTAAGTAGAGCTGCTGCAGCACAAGTGATTCAGCTATGATAAACATCTTGTTGATGCCTGCAGACCACCCAACAGGGGCACCACTTAAAAAGAGAAAATCTCATGCAGACAATGACAACTTCCTGCCCCAAGGCATCAAAGAGGCAAACAACTGAGAGTGAAATGCCCAGCTACATGGTGTCAGGGCCAGCAGAGCACAATGCAGATCACCTTGCATGATGGAAGGAATATGTAGTCATCTTCCCCACTTTGAGCTGCTTGGTGCAAAAATTCCTTTACGTTCTTGCCCCCAGTTCACCATTAGAGAAGGTGTTTTAGTTGCAGTGGCAGTATTGTCATAGGACATCCTTGAAGCCTGAGACATTTGACAGGCTGGTATTTCTAGCTCAAAATCTTTAAGCTGAGATGAAATGCTTAGATAAGGCTACCTCCGGCAAAAACTACTTTGTAAGATAGGTGGCTTTACAAGTTAGTTTACAAGTTAGTGTTGTTTGCCCAGTTGTGTACGATATTGTGTCAAGGATATCCTAAATGCTGTTGTTACTGGGTACAGTTTGATAAATTGTTTGTTAAAGTAGTGGAGAGCAAATAAGAGACAGGTCATGTGTTTATATTGTTATATTTATATTTATTATTTTATTTTAACTGTGTTGTAGACTGAATTTTCATATAATTTCAAATACATTTTTGGAAGACTCAGGCCTGCCATTTTTTGTTTATATTTAAACATTTTATTTACATTTACAATATATACTTAATCTGAAAGCAGATACAGTAGTTCTTTTAGGTACTGTGGGCCTATAAGTTAAATATATATTCATATTTTTTATGTGTTTTAGCCTGTATTTTAATAAATAAATACATTCTTGTGACATCTTGTATGACTTTGGTTTACAACTGAAAATTTTATTCCATAAACATATATAGATAAATATCATATATGGCCATTCAGCCAAAATATATCAAGATGTTTTGTCTGTATCACCCTGCCCTATTGCTTGATGCACAGGCATCTCTCAAAGCTTAAGTTTTAACCAGCTGAATCTCTAAGACAATGGCACTTAGTTTTCTTAAACTGCACACTGTCCTTGGCTTGTCATCACCCCTTGCTGGTGTCTGAACAAGCATCTAATCAAAACGGGCCACTCTGTTTTACATAAAAGGCAAGTAGCCTTGGGCTGATAAGCACAGATAGTTTTTGTAGCTGCTTGGAACAAAATAGAAAGAAAGTCTCAACTTTTAATAATTAACTCTTACATAACATAAAGCTAGCTAATACAACATGTTCTGCTTTAACTTGATTTAAATTGCATTAATACATAAACTTAAATTCTCTGTAGCATCTACAGTATGCACAGTGCCTGATCTTTCCAAGCGATGCCTCTGTGCTTTTGAATTTCCAGTTTGAAATAACTGAAATGGAAATAAGTAGTATGTTAGAAATTGAGAATGCTTGGAAACACAATTCCATACATTTCTTTGCATTTTGTAATATTTCCAAATTCAACTCGACTGGGATAGAAACTCACAGAAATATACATATGTCATCCAAGGGGATAGTTTAAATTACCTTGTCCACAGTTGGGGATCAAAACAATCATGAAATTAACCACAGAAGTAAACAATAGCAGAAAGCATTTGAATTGACACTTCGTGATTTTATTTTATGTACATTCCTCAAAGCATATGTTGTTTATTTAAACCTTTCTTAGAGCTTTGACTTGCTAATTACACTTTTAGCTAATCTTCTGTAGTGTTTTCCAGGTGAGTGATGAAATGGTGGTAGAGCTGATTGAGAAGAACTTGGATACACCCCAGTGTAAGAATGGATTCCTGCTAGATGGCTTTCCACGTACTGTGAAGCAGGCAGAAATGGTAATTAAAAATGGTATTGTTAATAGTACTGCATTGCCCTACGAACCCATAAAGAATTTTATATTAACTTTTTCAGACCTACTGAAAGTCACAAAAGATTGAGGGCATCCAACACTGAGCCTGATCATGTTGACATCTACACTCCCATAGAGACAGCTTGGAGTTGGTAGATAAATTCACCAGCATGTCTTCAGGGGTATGGGAGGAAAACTCGACTATCCTGAGTAAAACCCAAATGGGCGTGGTTAGAACACTATGTGTTCAGTGCAGCATTTGACACTGCCAAACATGACATTCTACTGTTCAGAATGGAGAACATTCTTGGTATCTTGGCACTGCCCTCCAGTGATTTAAGTTCTATCTGACTGATAGGCAAGGTTTTTTAGTCTTGACAATAACACATCCTCCTCAGCGCTAGTCGCACAAGGAGGTCCTCAGGGCTGTGGCCCTCTGCTCTTCTGCATCTACAGTATATGCTTCCCCTTGGCCATATTATTCATAGCTTTGGACTGGGTTATCATTTTATGCAGATGATACTCCACACCATTTCAGTGTTAAAAGTGTATCTTCATCAGAACTTTCTCAGCTCACAAACTTGATTCAGTTAAGTTAAAACCTGGATGGAGGTTTTACTCTTTAAAATTAAATTGCAACAAAGCTAAACTCCTGAAAACTAGCACTAAAGCCCAACTTAAGAAAATGAGCTCCTTTACAATCACTCTTGATATTGGTCTCATCCACTCTTCTTATGCAATGAATCTTAGTGAAATTTTTGATTCCTCCTTTTCTTATTCCACCCACATAAACTGCATTTGAAACTTTCATACTTCCAACTCCATAACAAATCCTGTGTTTGCTTGCCTTTTCTAATGCTGAAAAACTTGTCCATGCTTTTATCGCATCCCACATCAATTATTGTAACTCCCTACTGGCAGGTGCTGCTTCCAACCTTCTATCACAACTCCAGTTTATTCAAAGTTCTGCTGCAAGAGTCCTTACATAGACAAGCAACAGCAAGCACATACTGTATGAAGGTGATCATACAGAAGCAATAGAGTGGTGTTTTGGAAAGTGGGTAAATTGAAGGAAAATAAGCAGTGTAGGATAAAAGGCAAATTAACTGTATTTCCTGTTGTACTTCAATTACACAACAAACACAGTAAGAGTTCTAGAATGGGTTATTAGCATTCAGCAGAAACAGAGTGAGACCCAATCCATATTTGAAATGGACACTGACTGTAATTGAGCAGTATTTGTGTAATCTTATTATGCTTTTTATATTTTGGCCTTTTTCAGTTAGATGATTTAATGGAGAAAAGATCAGAGAAGTTGGATTCAGTGATTGAATTTAAAGTTGAAGATTCTCTGCTTCTGCGCAGAATCTGTGGTCGGTAAGTGTCTTGAAATTTTTTTTAATATACAAAACACAATATGCAGATTTCATTTTCTAGAAGTAATATTGCTTCTAATATGACGTGCAAGGCAAAAAGTATTTTATCTTGCCTCCAATTTGAAATAAGTGTGCAATTCTTTAAAAATTTCTTTGCTATTTTGTTCAATTAAATTTGCTCTTGTGTTCTTTTCTGTGAGGAAAAGGTTCAAGTTTGGGAGCATGCACTGGTACAGCGTGTTGCCGCACCCACCACACAACAAAGGAGCTCGAGATCCTGATTGGCAACCCCCCAGGTAGACACGCAGTCTATGGAGGAATATTTTGGACAAAATTAAATAAGTAAATGGGCAAATAAATAAAAGTACTGTGAAATGTGAGCATAAATAAATGTGTCACGAAATATGTTTTTGTTGCCTATTTATTTATTTAATTTTGTCTGTAACATTCCTCAAAACCATCATGAAATACGACTTGAAATAAAACTCACTTCCACTCGTCAAAGTTGAGAGGGTGGGCTCTAACACGCCCTCTAGTTATTGATTGGTGAATCGATAGCACAAGAATTAATTAGAAAAATGCTTACTACTGCCGATGAAATGGATTCTGGTGAAGATATTGCATATTTCAGAGAGAGAATTGAAGATTTATTGGAAGAAATTGCAATATTGTTACAATGTTTGCCACTGATCAGAGTTGTAAAGTTGTTTGAAAAAGTAGCTGCGAATTTTTAATAGACAGTATTAAAAAAATATTTGTTTAACAAAGTACCATAGCTAGAGAATAAAGAAAGCACCAGTATTCAAATTTATGTAAATCGCCTGTTAATTCACAGGATTATTGGGATACAGTTTCTACCCTGAAGAACAATTATAGAACACACTGCCTCAGCCATGTGCACAGTCTATTTGAACTTCGCCCATTTGGCAATTTCTTCATAGCCTTTCCTGCACAAACCTTGAGGTTCAGAAACCGTTTCATCCCAAGAGCTATAAACACACTCAGCCGGTCCATCAAGTGCTCCCAGTAGAACTGTTTGTACTTATTACAATTACTTAACTGTAAACTTGCACTACAGTTGTAATATTGCACAACCTGAGCCACTTTATGAGCCATTTGCACAATCTGCACTATACGTGCATGTATATTGTACTAATGATTTCATATTGTATATTTTTCATTGTTTTATTATTTTATCATTTTATAGAAAAATAAGTTTATGGAGGATTTGCATATTGAATGTCATTGTACGATGCAATAACAATAAAGGAATTCAATTCAATAGAAGAGAATACGTATTTACAGATGATAACTGGCTTCTAAGTCGATTTAAATTTCCAAGATACATCTTCTTGAACTCTTGATATCATTTTTAGGATGAAATGCATTCAAGTATGTATATTACATTACACAGATACATTTTTAACTTAATAATAATAATAATGTATACTGTTATTAATGAAACTTTTAGGTATGGTGGAGAAGCAGTAGAAATAAGCAGGTGCCCCATCCAGGGATTGGTCCTGCCTTGCGTTCCATGCATGCTGGGACTAGATGGATAGAATAAATAAACATGTACTATGAAGATATTTCAGTGTACTTTAAAAGTTTTGAAGAATTGGCATTTTAAGCTTACAGATGGCTTGATATTTATTAGAAAGAAAAGGAAGGACAGGAATTAAGGGTTGGTTTGTTTGAAGGAAATGGTACTGCTGCAATAAATGATTTCATCGAGAGTCGTACACAACCCAGCAAGCATCTTGTGGGAGGCAGGAACAATCTCTGGACGGAGCACCAGCTCATCCCTACCACTGCGCCACCGTGCCCCCATGTTTTATACATACTTTAATTCATTTCATCATGAAAATGATATCAAGTATACATCTTAGTACTTAAATTGTTTAGAGAGCTGTGATATCATGAATGTAATGTTTGCTCTGTCCTGTCGGCATAAGAGAAAGCCTGTCTAAGAAGCACGTAGTGATTCACACACACAGAGTACATAAAAGAACATGCTGCTTTAGTTACAATAGGACTTAAGAAACTATTAAATTTAATATTGATTTTAAGATCAAGTTTACAACATTCTACTTAATGACAAAATAAACTATGAGAATGAAGTGGACATTTCATCCTTTTTTCTCCACTGCGTCCCTTTTTTCTTTTCTCTGTACCCTAATACACTTCCATATGAGACTCAGACGGTGATCTACGACTCGTCTTTTCACATTGACTTTGATAATTGACCTCTTCTTTTTTTATTTCGTGCACTATGCGACTTTCTGAACTTTAACTTCCGAGTTTCTCTGCCACTCTGTATCACTTGGTCAACTTCCTTTTGTTGTTTATACCATTACTTAAGCCAACAAATAGTATGTTTATGCATTGCCTCCACTTTGCATTTGCTGAAATTCTTTTTTTTTCCACGTGCTTTTGCCATTGTCTTTTAACTAAACACTGAACGGGAAAGGTGATAGTTATATTGATATGCATATTAAAATATGCAAAATTACGGGAGGAGTCAGGGTGGGAAAGCAGGCATGTGCGTTACTTTTCACACTGACCGGATTTATGGAGCTGAAGTGCTTGGAAATTGGCTTACGCACAGTTTTGTGCATCTGAATTTTTTTGTGTGTACACACATTTCCACTTTTGACCGTAAGCCATGTTTTAGTGTGAGTTCTATGTATGCCGTTATGCATGAGGCCCATGGATATTTGGCAATACCATAAGGCTTGTTCAGCACACCAGCAGTTTTAAAATCATTTGTTAATAACATTTTTTATGATCTTATTGGTGATTCAGTATTTGTGTACATTGACAACATTTTAGTTTTTTCCAAAGAACTGTCATCAGGGCTTCAGATGAACCCAGGGAAAGTCTCATTAGTTTTAAATTGGAAAGTGCCTGATAGCATCAAGCGGGTTCACCACATAATTGGATTTGCAAACTTTTGCTGGAATTTTCCAAAAAACTTCACAATTTTTGCGACTTGGTAATCTCCCATCACGTCCTTTATAAAGGGGGTCTCGAATCCTTTGTTGGAGTGTAGGCGCTGAATAGGTATTGATGAGCTTCAGAAGCATTTCCCCTCTTCTCCCATTCTTTGTCATTTAGCTACTTCCCATATACAGTGGAAGTAGATGCGAGTATAGGTATGGTGGGCAATGTTATCTTAGATCTTTCTGGATACAAGGAAACTCCATCCTTGTGCCTTTTTTTTTCTTGAAAGCTATCTGTTGTTGAATGGAAGTACGATATTGGTAGGCAGAGTATTGCCACACATTAAGTTGGTTTTGGAGGAGTGCCATCATTGGTTTCAGGGTGCTGTTCATGAATTTGGGATATTAACAGATCATAAAAATCTGATCTGCTAAAAAATTTAATTCATGTCAATCCTACAATGTTTCAACTCAACTTGGTGCTTGTAGAGCCAGAACCTACTGTATTATTCCTTCTTGTAAAATCTTGAAGGTGATAATGGTGGATATTCCTGAATATCCGTGTGCAGATTTGGGAAAGGCATGGTCTTCTCACCCCCCTCCCTCTGTGGCTATTTGTTCCAGTGAATGAACTTCACAAAGTATTGGAACTGGGTCATTCTTCCCCATTTTTGGATCATTCTGGCATTTCAAGACCTTGGAATTTATGAAACAATACTTTTGGTGGCCGGGTATAACAAGTAGGGTTAGAGACAGGTTCCAGTTGCTACGCTGTAGCAGTCCTCTCTGTGCATCTTTCCATGTTTTGTGCCATTTGAAATACATCAGTCTGTGTGTGATGAATGAATCTAATATACAAGTTTCACTTTTTGAATGGAATTACTGAAATAAATCAACTTTGTCATGATATTCTAATTTTATGACCAGCACCTGTGTGTGTGTGTGTATATATATGTAACAATTCAAGCAGTGGTTTAACACTAGAATCCCTGAAGCTTACATCCTATAGTCATAGCCAAAAGTTTTGAGAATGACACAGATATTAATTTTCACAAAGTTTGCTGCGTCAGTTTTTATGATGACAATTTGCATATACTTCAGAATGTTATGAAGACTACTCAGATGAATTGTAATTAATTGCAAAGTCCCTCTACACCATGAAAATTAACTTAATCCCAAAAAACCCATTTCCACTGCATTTGAGCCCTGCCACAAACAGACCTGTTGACGTCATTTCAGTGATCCTCTCGTTAACACAGTTGAGAGTGTTGACGAGGACAAGGAGATCACTTTGTCATGCAGATTGAGTTAGAATAGAGAGGTTCAATTGTTGTGAAGAAGGCTTCAGGGCACCCAAGAAAGTCCAGCAAGCGCCAGGACCGTCTCCTAAAGTTGATTCAGCTGCGGGATCGGGGCACCACCAGTGCAGAACTTGCTCAGGAATGGTGGTAGGCAGATGTGAGTGCATCTGCACGCACAGTGAGGCGAAGACTTTTGGAGGATGGTCTAGTGTCAAGAAGGGCAGCAAAGAAGCCACTTCTCTCCAAGAAATACATTGGGGACAGACTGATATTCTGCAAAAGGTACAGAGATTGGACTGCTGAGGACTGGGGTGAAGTAATTTTCTTTGATGAATCCCCTTTCCGATTGTTTGGGGCATCAGGAAAATAATTGTCTGGAGAAGAAAAGGTGAGCACTACCATCAGCCCTGCGTCATGTCAACAGTAAAGCATCCTGAGACCATTCATGTGTGGGTTGCTTCTCAGACAAGGGAGTGGGCTCACTCACAATTTTGCCTAAGAACACAGCCATGAATAAATAATGGTACCAAAACATCCACCAAGAGCAATTTCTCCCAACCATCCAAGAATAGTTTGGTGATGAACATTGCCTTTTCCAGCATAATTGAGCACCGTGCCATAAGGCAAAAGTAATAACTAAATCGCTCGGGGGAAGAAAACATTGAAATTTTGGGTCCATGGCCAGGAAACTTCCCAGACCTGAATCCCATTGAGAACTTGTGGTCAATCGTCAAGAAGCAGGTGGACAAACAAAAACCCACAAATTCTCACAAACTCTGAGCATTGAATACACAAGAATGGGCTGCCATCAATCAGAATTTGGCCCAGAAGTTGATTGACAGCATACCAGGGCGAATTGCAAAGGTCTTGAAAAATAAGGACCAACACTGCAAATTTAAACTTTTTGCATAAACTTAATGTAATTGTCAATACACGCCTTTGAAACTTATGAAAATGCTTGTAATTATACTTCAGTATACTGTAGAAACATTTGACAAAAAGATCTAAAATCACTGAAGCAGCAAACTTTGTGAAAACCAGTACTTGTGAACATCTGTGGCCAAATGTTTTGAGAATGACACATCACGTCAACATTATGTCATTATTACTATAACATACAAAAGCATTTTCTGTTTCAGCTATGTGTTCAGCATTTCTTGCCTCATTGTCATTTTATATCTACACAGATCATTGTAGACATGGAACACACATGAAATTTATGTATTTCAAATCATGGTATTTCATTACCTATATAATTTCTTACAAAAACATCGCCAGATAAACACTTCAACACAGACTTCAGCTATGAGGATTACAGCAGGGTCATACCTTCATCTGACTGAATGGGAAAGGTGGTGGGGGTTGTAGCAGGCTGCTTTCTGCTAATACACACATTTGCAAAACAAAAGCGGGCTATTAGCATAGTGATAAGGAGCTAAGAGTTTCTTGGAGTATGCCAGGAAAATTTAAGGAGGTCAGGGACAACGAAAGAAATATTAAGCTTCTAGTGTTAATGATAACAATCCAAAGCAGGTTTGGAAAGGCCTGAAAACAATCACAGGACTGGGTTCTAAAAGAGTGTGAACTTTCTAGTAGATAGATGAATCAGAAGCTTTTTAGGAGGTGAACTTAATAATGTTAGCCATTATTGATGTAATGAGAAGAAAAGCAAAGTGACACCTTTTTTGGCTAACTAAAAAGATTGCAATATGCAGGCTTTCAAGGCAACTCAGGCCCTTCAGGCAAGACGTACATTGTTTCATTATCTTAGTTTTTGGCATTGTTGCAATCTTGTAAAAATTTAGAGTCTATGTTTATGCGGCCTTACAATATTTTGAAAATAGTTAAACCAATTTTGTACAAATTGGCCCTGCCGACTCATATGGAATAGGAAGAAGTGGATTATTCATGAAATTTTGGATTCATGGAGAAGGGGTAATACCATTTAGTATTTGGTGGCTTGGAAAAGCTTTGGTCAAGAGGAATGGTCTTGGTTATTTCATTTTTACTATTTTTACTTTTACCTTCTAAGTGTTGTTATCACCCCCTGTTTTTGATGGGGGGTTATGTTATATGTTTTCTAGGTTTGTTTTATATTCATGTTATTCTTTATGTGATCATGAGGCCTCTTGGCCATAGCTGGGCTATTATATAATCATTGGTTTCAGCACCACCTTAGTGCTTAGTTACTTTCCGATCAGAGTGAGTTCATGTCACACGGCATCTCAAGCTCATGTGTGATTGGTAGCCTGGTCAAGTTCTGTATGGAGTTTGTATGTTCTCTGTTTGTGTATGTGGACTGGGAGTGAGTAACTGCAGAAGATTACAAGTTTACAACTGGATATTGGAAGTGTGTCATTAAGCACTTTCAATTTTCAAAATTTACTTTGCCCCCTGCTTGCTTTGCTCACCAACCCCCCCCCCCCCGGCCTGTACTACACGCCAGTTCGTGTATCTGCTGCTCGCGTATGTTGATTTGACTTTCACCAAACAAAAAATCTTTTAATTCTCGCAGATACGCCTCTTCATTGGGAAGAAACACTACTTCTCCCTGATGGCAACACAAATTAGATGATCTACATGTCTCCGACTTAGTTTAAATCCGAACAATATATTCAATCTGTTTTTGCTGTTCCATTATTTCACTGAGTAATAATTTCCATTTGTTTGTGGTAATGTGATCTTTACTATCATTTTTTTGAAACTTTCGAATTTTAGTACTTTTCATTATCTCTAACCTGCTCTGCTTGTGTATCGTGCCAATGTTTTTGAATTCTTTACCACATTCTACTTTGTCATCTACTCTTTGTCTTTTATTTCCGGCCCCATGCGTGGTTAAATCTCTTGGCACAGAGTCTCGTCTCATGGGACATGAAACATTTTTTCTCTGAAAAAGTCATATCTCGCCGCAGGCTAAAAAGTCTTGTCTTGTCCCAGGATTTTTTTTATTACAATGGAGAGATATATTGCTACTTGTGCTGTGATATAAATTACATCCATCCATTTTAAGGTCACAGTGAGCTACCCAGATATATGGGATGCCAGACCTTTGCAGGGCTGAATCACTTACACATAACAAAGCAGAAAAGAGATTAAGCAAGGATGCTGTGGTAATCCAGTAGCAGAAACATAAAAATGAAGTATCAGGTTAATTTTAATCTAGTCTTCTATATTATATAATATTTTGGAACAAGGTGACCTAGTGATGCAGTGCCTAGAATTTTTACCTCGGAGTTTCAGGTTTAATTCTTGTTATAGATGCTTTGTTTGTGTGAATGTGTCTAGTAAAATGCAGAGGCTCCTTAGATGCATTCCCTGAGCCCTATGCCACAGGCATTGGCAGTTCATGTTCTCTGAAACATTTTTGTGAGTAAAGTTTCTTGTATGCATGTAACCAGCAGAACCGCAAATGGGAAGACATACTTTAATACTTGTAATAGCACATGTACCAGTAAGGCATTAGCAGATACAGACAGAACATTTTTAAAATGTTAATTGCATATTGCTAATGGCTAGAAAGATTTGAGAAGTCAGTATAGCAGACATACATATGCTTCTAGCAATTCTCTATTCAGTATACATGTCAATATGTTCATTTTTATATCTGTTATTGCTGTTATTAACACAGTTCATGTAGTGATTTCAACAGAATTTCAAAAAAATATCCAGAGTAATAATTCCCTTAGAAAAGTGCACTTTCAAAGTTTGGAAATTAGTAGATGATATAGTCAGCATCAGCATCATGGGTGGATCTACCATAATTTTTCTTAAACCTATTGCAGCTTAAATTAGCATATATTACCATAGCGCACTAGTTATTTATTTGTCAAATTTTTGATTACACAGGAAGCCTTGAACTGTCACATTATCATGAGACAACTGAGCTCTGCCTCAGTCAAATTGTATGTCTCTTGCATTAAGTTGACAGGTTTGCTAGATAAATGATACTCAATATGAAAACATTAAATAAAACTGTATTTTTACACTTGCAGAACAGTGTTCATATTAACGTTTTTGGTAAGCAAATGGAACTTGTAGATAGATAGATAGATAGATACTTTATTAATCCCAAGGGGAAATTCACATAATCCAGCAGCAGTATACTGATAAAAATATTTATTAAATTAAATAGTAAAAAAAATGCATGTAAAAGCAGAAAACTTTGAGTAATAAAGCAGACAATAACTTTGAGCAATGTTAGCATTTACTCCCCCTGGTGGAATTGAAGAGTCGCATAGTGTCGGGGAGGAACGATCTACTCAGTCTGTCAGTGGAGCAGGACAGTGACAAAAGTCTGTCGCTGAAGCTACTTCTTTGTCTGGAGATAACACTGTTCCGTGGATGCAGTGGATTCTTCATGATTGACAGGAGTTTGCTTAATGCCTATCGCTCTGCCACAGATGTCAAACTGTCCAACTTTACTCCTATAATAGAGCCTGCCTTCTTAACAAGTTTGTCCAGGCGTGAGGCGTCTTTCATCTTTATGCTGCCTCCCCAGCAAACCACCGCGTAGAAGAGGGCACTCGCCACAACCGTCTGGTAGAACATCTGCAGCATCTTATTGCAGATGTTGAAGGATGCCAATCTTCTAAGAAAGTATAGTCGGCTCTGACCTTTCTTACACAGAGCATCAGTATTGGCACTCCAGTCCAATTTTTCATCTAGCTGCACTCCCAGATATTTATAGGTCTATTGTATAATGTACACATAATGTAATTGCTAAAAATTAAAACTAAATGAAAATTAAAACTTAAAAATATCTTAAAACTGGAAAAAAACCCTGGGAGAGTTTGGAGGAGGGTCACACTCAGAGCAGATCAGTAGCATCGTACCTATAAAACTACGTTTCAGGACCACCGTTGTCTAGAAGTAAATGACCCCAATAGACCAAATGGGGACATTTTCTTTTCTGCTCCATGCAAGAGTGTAAATAAAGTGTTGAGAGCTTGCTTAGTGTGGCTTTTTATTTACTCAATAGGAGAAGAAAGACTGTAACACAATATCTGTACCTGTGGCTTGCCTACATTGGTGATGAATAAAATTTATTCATATATATTTATTCCAAAATTTCCAGATATCCATACGGCTTCAGTGGTAATGATTTGAAGGACAAAGCAAATCTCTCCAGTGTAACATATGTAGTACATTAATGGAGGTGTCTAATACCAGGTAGCATTGCTGCTAAAACAGAATACTTAAATCTCTGAAAAACAATTAAGCAAATACTAAACTTGTTTAGTTCATTGGGTTTTTGTAATCATAAATCTTTCCACAAGGGCAAATATCACAAACCTGATAGTGATTTTCTGATAAGCCTAATTTGAGAAGTGTGGTTACAAAAGTAGTTTTAAAGAGTTTGTGTCAAATAAAATATCTCAAATAATCTTCATATTCTCTAACATGTGTCACTGATATAATATTGTTAGCATTTTTATTTTTTAGGAATATTTTTAAAGCTAGTTTTGATTATTCTTAGTCTGTCAGCAAACTATGTTGTAGTTAATTTCTTTATTCATGATGCTGCACTTTATTTGAATAGATGTGAGGGGGAAAAAAGGGAAGCACTTTAAAGTCTTTTATTGTTTACAAATTGATGTAACACTAACTATGCAACCCGTCTAAGATGGGATGAAATATAAATAATCCACATTGAACTCTGCATTAACGTTTACAATGCACCATGCAATGTGTATGTCCTATTATATGCCAAGTGGAATGGGATTCGTAAAAGTAGTGTTAATGTTTGTGATGCACCATCTATTGCATTGATGAATGTAATGAACTTTATTACTAAAAATGTTGTGATGCACCATCTTTTGGAATGACAGAGAAATAGCAAATGGGTAGACAGACAGACACAAGACACTTATACTTCTATTAAGATGGATGAAATGTGGCAGTTTTTCATTTCAGCTGTTGTACTATATACATTTTTTTTTTCATAGCAAAAAGGAAGAACTTAAAACATGTTCTTTGTGCATTATTTATATTTTTACTAAACTTATTTTCATGTTGTGAATTATTGTAGTTTTTATAACAACCCCTGGTCCAAAGTTACAGGCTTTGGAATATTTTTTGTTTTGCTTTAACCCCTGGTAGACATGTGTTTATGTTGTGTGTTTCCAGTTAATTTGTGACATTAACTTATGAAATATTTAACAAAAGTTTAGTGTATAGTGCCCTTTTTTTATCTTTTCTTGTAAGCTACCGGAAATGTTTACACCTGAAAAGTATCAGCAGCTAAAAGATCTTTGGGAAATGCGAAGTTTTATAGCATTGCCACAAGGCTGAGGTTTTTTTTTTATTTTATTAATTTTAACCTAACCTGATTTATTTTTCTTCGGTTGTATTCTTGAATAAAAGTGCACTTGTTTTCTTATACTTGTACCTTTTGTGAAAGTGTTTATTTGATATTTGGACTTCAGGCTTCACACATTATACACTTCATGTCAAAATTTTGTCATTAGTACTATAACATGGAAAAAGCTTCTGTTTTAGCTATGTATTCAACATTTCTTGCCTCGCATTTCCTGTCACCCTACATTTACCCAGATCGTTGTAGACACGAAACACACATGAAATGCATGTGTTCCAAATAACGATATATTATTTACCCTATACAACTCCAGGTACCTCACATCCAGATAAATAGACTTGAGCTGGGAGACTTTTTTGTCCAACTTGAGCTGCAGCAGAGGAGGGATGGGGGTAGCAGGGTGCTTGCTGATTGTGTTGATTGACACATTTGCAAAACAAAAGACGCTGATAGAGAGGTGCAAAGGAATTTAAGATGGCCCGGGATTACGACTTTTTTTCATAAGCTTCAGGGATTCTATGTTAAAGAATCTTGTCCATATCTTGTGTATGTATTTGCCTTTACTTTTCATTGGGTAAATCAATGATAATTCTGAAAATCTTTTTCTAACTATGACTTTTACAAGACCATTAAAAGGGGCAAGACTTATCAGGAATATCATTTCCCTGTTAAAATGATTCATTTTGTTAAAAAAAAAATCTGTCACAGAAATGAACAGTACTGCCATGGCCTATAAATGTGTTTATTATTTATATCATTATGATTACAAAAAGTGATTATTGTTTCTTGTGTTGGAAGACTGATTTAATCTTTCTTGTCTCTCCCACCATGCAATCGCATAACAAAGACTTATTCACACATCCAGTGGACGCTCCTATCATGAGGAATTCAATCCACCTAAGGTTGCTATGAAGGATGATGTAAGTATAGAACATATTGGATTTTAGGTATTTTTGAAATATTTTACCTTTACAGCATAGCTTAAAAATGTATGTCAAAACGTCATAGATTTCCAGTGTATGGCCATTTTTCATTAATGAAAATATTTACTGCCCTTTATTTTTATTAAATCGGCAACAACCACATTAAATGGCAACAATGTAAGTTTTGTTTGTTTTGTGTGTATTTTCACAAATGAAATATGAGCAGAATACCTTGTTAACCAATCATCAGCACCGATGATGCTAAACAGCAGAATGAGTACATTTCTCCATTTAAATAGGCTAAATAACTGATTGCATGATCGCAGACGTGTGATGCCAATTAAAGAAAACAGCTAGTTTGAAAAATCACTCTAATCCAATTATTTATACTATTTTCAGGTTTAACAATAAATGTGTCCAGGCCATTTTAGAATAACCAATATTTGATATCTTTTAACCCTTGCTTTACTTTACTCAATAACATATCAAAGGCATGCAGGTATATATGGAACAATTGCTTTTCCTTTGATTACTTTTAAAGATCACTTTTAAGGAGACAAACACCATTTTTTCAATGAGCTGCAAGGATACCAACAGATTAGTCCATGTCTGTAGATGGTTCACTGAGTGTGAGACTTCTAAACCAATCTAATGTCTCATGAAGGAGGAGCTCAATGTAGCGTTGGTGATTTAAATAGTGAAGAGCAAACCTGTGGTTACAATGGATTAACCATCTATGGCTAAAAACTCTTAACAAAAAGACCTCAGTTAAACGTAAATTTGTATTGTATTTACAGAGAATGCATTATGTGTTATATAACTAATCATAACCAATTGCTTGAGGAGAACTGTTTATTTGACCAGATTATTATACTTATACTATTCACTTTTACCACTAGTACATTGCCGACACAGCTGTCTGTGGTTTTTGTTGTTCAAAGTTACGAAAGTATAGTTGGATTAAATACTATTCAGAAAGAACTGGCAGCTATGTTTGAGAAAAAAATTAACCATAAACAGTGTGTCGTCGCACCCAGTAAAAAGAAGGTTAAAAGAGCTCCCATTAAGTGATATCTTTTTGCTGTTGATAATAAAGAACCACAGGAGAAGCAGATTTCTGAAGTCAATATGCCCAACTCAGTAACTGTGCCTAATGAAACTGACACCGTTCCAACAGAATCGCATACCACAGGCAAGGCTCTACGGCATACAATTTCTGATTGCATGTCTAAATAAAGTTAACATTACTGTCTAACTCTAAATGCCAAAATATGCCATACTAGAACACACAGACTACCTGCTGACAGGTGCAGAAGTCCCATTGAGAGCTACAGGAATCGTTTGTTGTGCATCAAAATATACGGTTAAGGGTCCCATCTTTTTTGTCCCTGTCATATTTATTTGTGTTATTAATTGAAATATTCTACTGAATTAAAACTCCAATGCAAAGTCTGATTTTTGTTAAATACAGAAAAAAACAATGATTTGTGAAAATTACATTTGTCAGCTTCAAGTTATTTCAGAGACAATTGTTCCCTTGTGTCTGGTGTATGTGTGTGTATATAGATATAGATATGTTGATATAAAAATCAATAACTTGTATTATTGAGCTCTTGAATTAACAGCAATTTTATTTCCTCTCTGCTTTTTGATAAGTTTCTTTCTCTCCCTCTATCTTTCAATACATGTGTGTGAATTTATTTTACATATTTTTTTCTAATACATTAACAGGCCATCTTGTTAATAAATGAAGACAAGTATTCTGGAGAGGCTGTAATGAACAATTGTATAATTTTGTAACTGATATTTGTCCTGTTACTAAAAGTGTCATCTTGGATTTCTTTTTTAAATCCTTGGGTTAAAAATTATTGTTGGCACTAAAATTCTATTACACAAGTTATTTAAGAAATTATTGTATACTTTAATTGAAAGGAAGCTTTCCTGTCCACTTCCCATTCCTGCATTTAATGGTGTTAGTAAATGTTTTGTCTTGTTTTTGTTGTTGTATTTTCTTTTCATACTATACTATTTAAATTTAAGGTTAACCACAGACATGCATGCTTGTTCTAAACTAACCTTAATGAATTGAATTCTTGTCAAGTTTTTAAAGTTTTGGACATATCCTGTAAGAGAGAATTTGATTATCCTATTCTGCTCTCTTATCCTATTGATTTTTCGATTATACTTAAAAACTAATACAGGGTTTCTTTTGCTTTCATTTCTCTACTTTTTCTCTTGGGGGGGGCCCCCCCCTATTCATGCTTTATTTGTATAGTGCATAGTGCTGTTCAAAGCTGAAAGTGTTAAAAATGAATTTGTGCTAAATCAGACTATTATGCACTTGATAATTGTGTAAAAAATGTCACAAAATCCAGTTAGCCAAATTATGACTTGAGGCTCAAAGAAAGAAAGGCAATTAAGCCTATACACTGCTTAAGTTGTATTTTTTTTTTTTTTGTACTATTGATTAGACTAATGTCTAATATTAGTATATTTCTCACACTGAAACACTGAAGGCAACATTTGCCTCTTAACGTTTTGCATTGTAAAAATGAGCAGCTAAAAAATTTCCATCTATATTGGTAAAATTAAGCAACTGCATTAAAAAACAATGGAAAAACTAATACAACCACACATCAACATTTTTTTTGAAAAGCTATGCAACAGTGGTCAAGCCTGGAAATGCTTTGTGTTTGAGGCAGGGGAATATCAGTATGCAATTGCGTGTTGCAAAAGCGCACACACAGGCTTTTGTCATTGCCACTTTTATACTGTTAAGTAGTTAGTACGGAAATAGATTTATGTGTGCATTGAGAGAGAAATTATGTGACCAATCTTATAAGGTGTAATTATAGAGGAGACAAAATGATGTCAAGATGAACTGCTTTTTAATAAACCTTGCATGCACTCACTGGAATTATGGATATAATACTGTGCAAATGCTTAATACACTTGTGCAATTTTGTTTTTTATTTTTACCACCCTAATGTTTGTTAGAGTAACACTAAAATAGGGCGAATGTAGTGAAAGCACAAACAGTATGTAATATATTTGAAAGGTACTTTGGCGAATGTACAGGTTGAACAATAACAATGTCTTATCAGTTATTGGTGTTGGGTAATGTTCCTTTTAGAAGTGATTTAGTTATATTAAAAAAAAAAAAAAGTAACTGAATATGTTTTATAGTTTTGAACATATCCTGTAAGAGAGAATTTGCATGCACTTCTTGTAATGCATTACAAGAAGTGCACTACTTTTGTGTTACTTTTTCTTGTTTTGTATGAAAAACAGCACATTTCACTGGCCAGCATGTGTTATTGAATCCTAAGCCCATATTTGAAATTTTCATGATTTTGACCAGAAACATTTTTTGTGTTTTATAAATATTTTTAGTTCTTCATACGCTGTGAAGTAAGTAATATCCATCCCTTTTTTTCTCTCCTCAATGTAATCCCCTATAGATTATGCGATATAAACATTGACTGTTGTGCCACCAGATCACACTGTTTCAACACTTCTGTAGCAAATAACTGGATTTAAGTTAACCTAGCACTTTAGGTTTTGGTTTCTTTTACTGGATTGCATGCAGCAGGCTCTTTTTTTTTTTTTTTGTACAGCTGAATCCTGCAAATGGCCAGCTTTTAGTCCACCATGTTTGCTTCTTACCTTTTACAAAGTGCTACTGTGATTATCACTGGCTCTATGACCCTAAACTGGACAGATTACATTTTCCCCTCGGCACATGCAGAATTAAATGCATAATAATAACTTTTGTTCAGTTCTTTTCACTTGACTGTTTGCTACGCATGTGCTTAACTTCATATTTACGAGTTGTCACCAGAAGGCCTAAACAAGCACATGCACAATGTTATACCAGCATCAGTTGACAATCTGTCTGTGAAAAAAATGCAATATTTCTGTGCAATGAGTTTTTTTTTTTTTTAAGATGAAAATAACCTTCTTTTGTAACACAGAAACACATATTTCTGTGTTTTTTTTAATTATTTCTTGCTAATGCAGATATTTTTACTTGCATAAAATAAGTATTGCACTAAAAAGTAGCTATAAAATTCCCATATGTGTTGTTACAGTGGGAAAATCACTATGCCCCTCACACATTAAAATTCAAGCCTTGTATTATATCTTAAAACTTCTGAATGTCCATACTAGTTTATTTTAATTGTAGTTGGCTTACTACTTGTTGGATGTGCTTCTATTTTAAAATTGTTGTTGTTATTAGTGTTTATATATTCTATTACAGAAAAAGCCATCACATTGTTCACTTAACTAACGAAGGTACCATTAATAAAGAGCCATTGATGGGATTTCTGTTTTGCCTTGGCATTGAATAGATATCAAGTTTTGTGAAATTTCACTGGTACTGGTGTTGAATGCAATAATTCTGGTAACATAACATCTCTAGTGTTAACGAAGTATTGAGCAAGTTGCACAAACGCATCACCAGCTACAGAATCATATAAAGTTTTTTCACTCACAAGTTCAAAACAATTTGCTGTTTTTTTATAGTAGGGAGCTCATCTTGGATTTCTTTGAAGCACAATTTGTTTTGGCTAGCAAATTGATTTGGGAGCATTAAACACAGATCAGACAGTTCAGCTCCTTTCCTTCTCAATTTAAAACCATTTTATTAATGTGATTTTAATATCTGACACTTGGAAATTATATAGCAGCATTGTGATTGGATTTTTAGTATGTATACAGGATGTTTAATGTTTTTTCTTAGTCAAAGTAATAACATTTTACTGGAGTTTTATTGCACATTATGGGCAATTTGTCATTCCACATTTCACAATGGTAACCATCGATTCTTATTAACGTGAGTGTGAAAAGGTACTTTGTTCAGAACTTTCACTTTAAGTCTCACAGGATCCTAGTCCTAATGCTCACCTCTAATGCACATCTTCATTTACTAAAACCCTGATTTTTTTTTTTTTTCCCCATATACTATGTACTCCTCCAACCTCAACCCTGCTAAAAAAAATTGCTGCATTAACTTTTCAGAGTATCTGTTGTAAAGAGGAGAAAGAGGAAAAAAAATCTTCAGTAGAATCAGGCTTAATGGTACAGGCTCATGATGTAGCAGAGAAAATTTGTTATTAGCAGTGGAGAAAGCCAAATTCCATACACCCTGAAGACCGATCTGAGCAGTAGATTAAAAAATAACAAGAAAGACGAAATTGAAAATTTTGAGCAAAGAAATTGGATCTTAAGGAGCCCCAACTATCATACTTGTTCCCCAGTCTGGAAATGAAATAGGCTAACCTCTAATATTAAGCACTTCTTTAAAAAATATTGCACTGCAGGAATGCCAACTTGAAACTGACCCATCGCATTTTTCCACATTCAGAAATATCTGAAGGGCCTATAAAACAAGGCTGTGTATGTAAGTTGCTCTATTTTCAAAAATACCAAAAGGAAGGCCACATAAAAAGCCACCACCCTGTATAAGCAGTACACAACTGTAAATGTAATTTCAATTATAATATAAAATCTTTTGTTGAATTGTGATTTTACTACTACTAAAAGCATTGTTTTGTTTTTTTTACTGGAAAGAAATTACTTTTTATAAAAATCAATAAAATGTGACAAAACTAAACATAATGCAAGGACACGTTATTAAATTAAAAGGACAGAAAACACATAACCATGTAAAAAAAAAAAGGTCAATTGTACTATGCATTTTATAGCACTACATTATGTACAATTATTGTATATATGTGTGTGGAATTAGCTGGAGATAGAGATAG
>JANRMT010062846.1:30019232-30053197 GCA_026402145.1 Polypterus bichir lapradei | reverse complement strand
AATGTGTTAATCCTGAGTACCACTATTTTTGGAAGGAATGTACTCACAAGCTCTTTATGAGGTACAAAACTTCAGGCTAATAACATTTTAAAGAAAGGGTAATCTTTTTTTTCATAGTTTTTGTAAGTGTCCATGAAATTAAATTGCACTAGTAGCTGCATGCTTTTGTCTCCTCCCTTGGCATGCTTTTTGCCAGTGTACTGTTTGAGACATTGTTACATTAACTTATCTCGTTTGTTTAAAAAAAAAAAATAATAATTTACTGAAAAAATTTATTGAACTTTTGGATACAGTTGTCCTGTGTTGTGATTACCAGGTGGCTGACTTTGTTTCCCCAAATCAACCCCAAAAAAATCTATTTGCCTCTCATACTTTTTAAAAATATGTCTGTTGGCCTAAAGTGAATGGTATAGTGTGTATGTTCTGATGTCTTTTCGATGTTTTGTGGTTATCTTGTGAGATTACTCTTTTTTTCTTGCCTTTTTTGATAAGTTTCCTTTGTGCATATTTTGTTACTAAAATATGTGTAAGTAAAATGTGCATGTCATTTTGCTGCTGTAACATCCTAAAAACAATGGCACAAGTACATACATTGCTTTAGGTCTCAGTTTGTAATTTACATGCTGTTTACGATACAGAAATTAATTATTCATATTACTATGATTCTAATAGTCCAGATATCTAAATAGCGGTTTAAAGTTTTGGTTATTTTGACAGTCAGACATGGGTGGAAAGAGTTTTGTCTCCTGCAGCGTTAGGCAAGCAGTGATAACTTGTTATTAACACTTTGACACAAACTTGTGCTAGGATTTATTTCAATCGATAAATATTTTATTTTTTAACATTTAAAAAAAAATGTGTTTAAAATATGTTTTTTCACTATTTGTAGAATCATGCATGCTTAGACATTAGGTGAGGTTAACCTGACTTCAATACATTTCCTTGGAACATCATTAAGAACATCAGCTCCTTTCACTTTAGCAATTGGCTTTCTAGTTTTTCTTCACACTCTTGTGCCATTGTTTTTAATGTCTTACTGTTTTTAATAATTCTGTCAATTCATTGTTGATACTTTTGATAACATCAGCATGTACTCTTTCTCAGGGTTGTTTAATCAACTTTCTAAGATGCCTTTGAAATCAACAGAGACTGAATTAAAAATTACCAGAGCTGGTAGTCATAAAATGTATAAAAAAGTAATTGTTTATGATTTGAAGATTTAATGTAAAGTTAATGTGATAAAAGCAGAGTATGGGGTTTACTCTGCTATGTCAGAGGAGACAAAAAATTTTCTTAGCAAAACTGATGATTTTTTCCTCAGGTCTTCACTAAAAGTCTTGTTTTGTTTAGTAGCGTGTTACTGGAGACTGAAGAGACTGCTTTGAGTTTTGCCATGTCGCTGCACTTGTATTAATGAAAATAATTAAAAGGGCAGTCATATTAGCAGATGCACAGTTCTAGGTTGTCTGCGTGTCTATATTTGTGATTCATCAGGTTTTTGCTGACTGCCATTTTGGCTGGTTAATAATCCAGAGGTTTATTTACATGTCATAAATGCCTTGAACAAAGTAAATAAAGCCTAAAATAAACTCCACTAATATAAAATAAAATCTACTAATAAAACCACTTGTTAACCAGACAGCACACAATGATCCAATAAAAATAAGCGAAAAAAAAACTGTAGAAAATTAAAGCACAGAGTTGCAGAGTCTCAGTTTGCACACAAATAATGATACTGTATAAACAAATGCAACATTGTATATTTAGTAAACATTTTAATGATGGTGAAGATGGTGTTCAGAGATCAGTGATATAAAACTTCTTCCCAACAAAGGAATAATGCATTGTCTACCTGAACATCTAATGTCAGGAATTTACTATTACACTGTCTTTTTTTTTTTTTTTTTTTTTTTTGAATTTTTGGAAGTATACCTGTGTGAAGCCAACCCCGACACAGACAGGCAGGACACCAACAGATCTGGCACTATTGTTGTATGCAAATTCTGCTTGAAGGTGCATTTTACAAATTAATTCCTACCTTTGTACATATTGCAGGAACCATTATAATCATTACTTTAAGTAATAACCCTATAGAAAATATCCGCAACCTTCTATGTGAGGCACTCCCAGCACCTTTAGCTACTGGGGTTGTACAGATTTGTACGAGTAAGTAATTCCAAATATGCAAAGTCAAATTGACTATAAAATAAAATTTTATGCACATTTTTACTGGAGTCTGCTTCTTGGAACTTGGAAACTAGAATGAACTGTGCTCAGTTCTTAGGACTACCAGAATTAGGTACCCTGTGATTAACATACTGCACCTTTTTTATGTACTTGGAGATCGAAAGGATGCTTATACGCTTGCACATGAAATGTTTTATTTTTTTCCCCAGTTGGTTTAATTCACCAAATCAACTCTAATAGTGCATCAAAACTTAGAGATAATGCCATTTTTAAGTTTGTTCCCTGCATTGTTAACTTCCTATCCTTTAAATTAGCTAAACGTATAATTTGACCAGGGGTGTCTAAACATTTCTACAAAACTGATATCTTATGCAAACAATGATAATGGGACCTGGTTTCTCTAAATATTACATCCTAATTATCCCTTTTGTTATGCTGTATAGTTTTAACATTAAACTGCAATTAAATTAACCTTTGGATTACGCTCAGTATACTTTGCCTTATGCTTTAAGTACCAATCTTTCAATATTTTGTCATTAATCTATAATTTGTCATTTCTTTTTAACTGTCTTATGTGTTTTGCTTAGTAGCAATTGTTTCACTCATTTTTATTCTAGTGTAAAGACTACTGGTAACATTTGATCAGGAGTATGTGTTTTTCTGTAAATATGTCTATTTTCACACTTTTTTTTCTTCTTTAGGTGACAGGGGAACCACTGATAAGAAGATCTGATGACAATGCTGAGACACTGCAATCTCGACTCAAGGCTTATCACACTCAGACAACACCACTAGTGCAGTACTACCAAAAGCGAGGAATCCACACTCCAGTAGATGCTTCTCAGGCTCCAGATCTGGTCTTTGCAAGCATCCTTGCTGCCTTCTCACAAGCCACATGTAAAGACCTGGTTATGTTTGTTTAGTGCTCTTATTTCCTCTCTTCCAAATGTTCAATACCTTACTTTCACAAGTAACTACAAATAGTTTGGTTACTATGTTGTTTGCAATCAAGAAAGGAAAATAAATCACAAACTAAAATAGCCTGAAGTTTTGAAAACCAAGCTTATTTTTGGAATATGGTACAGATAATATGTACCTAAGGTGTGTGTGGTGGTGGTTTTTTTTTTTCTTGTTTTTTTTTTTGGAAACTATATAAATAGTATATTAAGAGATGTAATGTAATTTGAGATGTGAGAGAAACAGAGTGACATCCATTAGAATATAACCCCTTATGGGCCACAGGGGTTTTTGGTGTTATTGTGCCTAAATTACATACCCAAAAATAAATGGCTATCATTCTGCTTATGTAATAAAGGAGATACAAATCACTGAAAAGTAGAAAGTAGTGAGTGCAACCCTCCAATTTTTTAAAGAGAAAATATATGATTAAAAATGTTTGTTTACACCAGTATCAACTAAATAAAGCAAAAAATATTGGAGCTTTAGGGATTTCTGTCCAGTGAACTGGATTTTACGGTAAATAACCAAGACCTTTTATGTTGCAGAACCGTGGAATCAGTTTTGTTTTATACTCCAATCAGCTTTCATTATACAAAGTTCATATTGCATATCCTGTAACATTGCAAAGTTATACCGCTTGGCACAAGGTTTCTCCAATTTTGGAAGCATTGTGTTCCATTTTGAAAACGTATTATCTTGCACATAGACAATCTCTCAAAACAATTATTGCATATGTTGTGTATATACACAGTGTGTGTGTGTGCATATTTATGTATGTGTGTGTGTGTGTGTGTGTATGTGTATGTATATGTGTATATATATATATATATATATAGATATATAGATATATAGTTATATACTGTATATATAGATAGATATATAGAGATATAGATATAGATATATATATATATATATATATATATATATATATATATATATATATATAATATATATATAAGATAGAGAGATAGATATAGATATATATATATACACACACACACACACTGTGTATATACACACACATGTGCAATAATTGTTTTGAGAGATTGTCTATGTGCAAGATAATACGTTTTCAAAATGGAACACAATGCTTCCAAAAGGGGGGGGGAACCCATATATATATTTATATTTATTTCTTTATTTATTTAACACGCAAACACATACTACATATTACTCTGAAGAAACGACATAGCAAAGCCCTAAACCTAAAATGGTAAAAGAAAAAATCAAAACCAAAGAAAATGGTGTGGTGTTTGGCACAGGTACTGTATGTTGTAGAAGGGACAATACACAGAAAATCATTTTTTGGATTTAAGTAAAAAGTGAAATTACACAGTGCCATGTGTATATTAGTGACATATATGAGACTTGAAATATGATATCTATTTTTACCTCCTGCTCTGTAAAAGAACATTACCCAATAAAAGCTAAGGACTGAGGGGAGTTTACTGTCACCTTTTCATAGATGTTTATTTTACTTGACAAGCTTGGGCAGTTTTCCTTTTTTTTTCTTTCTTTTTTTCACTTGGTAAATGTTCTCTCTGTTTTATTTCAGCTGTTTGAACTCCAAGTTGTACCTGAACCCTTCCTAATGGATCTACTGTATGCTGAGCTATGTCAAGCTGAGAATACAATAGGGTCCATGGGCCCTTCTCCTTAGAAAAGCTGTGAAACACAGCCATGTAACCAAAGGTTTTTGACAAAGATCTCTAATCTGGATAGCAGAGGCCTGGGGTTCACACCTTTGTTTGGGAAGTGAATGACATGTTTGTTCAGGCATATTTGTAATCAACGCAATAAATTTTCTTCACATTTTGTTGAGTGGTAGTTATTTCAATATTGCAAAAATTAAACCTGAAATGATGATGTTAAAAACTAAAGTATGCAGTTTTGCATAAGTGTACGTAAACCAAACTTTACCATATGGTCTTTTAGCATAGATAATTTCCCCTTCCCATTAATTTCCCCATATGAACAAAAACAAGCA
The DNA here is from genome assembly GCA_026402145.1 of Polypterus bichir lapradei. Lineage (NCBI taxonomy): Eukaryota > Metazoa > Chordata > Cladistia > Polypteriformes > Polypteridae > Polypterus > Polypterus bichir. Next base: position 30,048,063 of record JANRMT010062846.1, on the reverse strand, counting down.
ATTAAAGATTTTATTTTAATCAAAATATAAGGAACAGAAAACATTTTAATTCAATGAAAGGGCATGCATTTTGAGATCATCTGACCAGTCCTTATAGTGAAAGGTAAGTCTGTTCAGGATACTACAGGTATTGAACTAAATATTTATTAATTAATGAAGCTAGGACTACTTATGATTGAGCTGAAATTAATGAATTATGTAACCATCAGTAAACTAGTTTTAAGTACCTGGCATTGCTCAAGCATATAACAAGTTAGATCATATTGATTTCTTAAATTTCAAAATTATACTACTGTATTATAAATATTTCATATTGTTTTATATTGGTTTTCATGTAGTTTATCACTTAGTTTCATTTTTACATTTAACACTGTAATATAGTCAACATTCCAGTGCATGCTTTAAAGCAATATTTGTGGTTTTCATTTGAAAATGAATAAGTTGCTTAGTGTGCCCACTTAGAAGAAAACAACATGCTGTACAATAAAAAAACATGAACTTTCTAAATTAATTCCTAATTCTATACTTCCGTTATCTCGCCCTTAAGCCATTTTATCTTGTGCAAATTGCAGTAGCTATTGTGTTCTCTTTAATAAGTATGTTAGTGAGTGTCAATGAAGTGTGTCGAATAATGCTGTCATTTTTATAACACTTGGCAAGAGGTTCTTCACAACTTCTCTTTTCACATTTGTAACGGTCAGGGTCAGCTCCACACTCCAAGGTTGCTTCCAGGACCTTCTTGAATTCAGAACTGCCGATAATACCAATTACCCCTCTGGAATTAATACAGTGTACCAAACATGCCTGAGGATGAGCTAGGGAAATGAGGACACACACAGTCAGCAAGAGATTGCTGCAAAGTGTCTCTTGGTTTTATTAAAAAAAGCGATGTTAAAGAACGTGAGTTAAAATCTAATAAATCAATTATAAAACCACATAGGAACCAGGTCCACTCGTTTCTTTCACCTTCTAACTGAGCCCAGTGCCACTTCGACTCTCTTGTCTTCCCAGCTCCACCAGCAGCTATAGTCTTCACGTCCACCTCCCATCTTGGCTGCCTCTATTAGTGTCTGCCAGACCCTCTGAGCTGGCTGTCTTCCCTTTTTCTGCCATTCACTCTTAGCATTTTCTTGATCCAGAGGAAGGTGTCCACCACCATCATACCCAATCCTTCATTCATTCAGCGAGGAACGAGTCACCCCACGGTGCATTGATTGTTCTGCCTCCTTCCCCCTTCAAACTGGCTCTGCTCAGGTACCCGATATTGTGCTCATTCACAGTTCTGTTGTCTTCTCTTTCACTCTCACACCTCGATTCCCTTGATGGATGAAGGTATTGTAATACAGCACTAATGAGAGAACTGGTCAATCTCATCTGTGGATGTGGGATTGGCCACCCCTATATCTGCCTTTAGAGCCGCTCTACCATGCTACCTATGCTCCCCCTCGAAAATGTCAGTGCATTATATATTTTAAATACATGTGCCATAGACCTGGCATCTCATATCACATTTAAGATGGAAGTTGTACAGGAAGGCTCCACAATCCAGTCAACTTGGGTGCAACTCGTGGCTGAGGTCTGCAGGGTGGCCCCAACACTGCACTGAAACCCTAAACAATAAAATCACCACGAAACAAACCCCACACTACAATAAAGCCCAAACTACCTTTTTAAAAACAAAACATTAAAAGAATAAGAACTTAAAAAGACAATAAAAACCAGCAATAAATAAACAGTCCATTAAAAGTTTAGAATTCTAAAAAAAATCCTGAGGCTTGGGTGTGCCAATTCATTAAATCAGCCATGCACCAATCCCTCTTGCTATTTTTTCTCCAATCTTTGTTCCTCACTGCCACAGCATTTGTGATGTTCTGGGTCTGTCCACACTCCAAAGTAGCAATAACTGGGTTCTCATTAAGATACTTGGTTGGAGCAAAAACCTGCAGCCACCGCTATCCTCCATGACTGGCATTGCCCATCCTTGGTCTAATTACTAATGGCAACGAAACACTTCATAGAAAAGAGGTATCTCATCTTATGTCTTGGTGTGCTTCCAACAACTTGGTCCTCAATACCACCAAGACAGTGAAAACAGTCATTGATTTTTGCAAACAACAGTTACAACCTCTCCCACTAGAAATGACCAATTCTGCAGTCAACATGGTGGAATCCTGCAAATTTCTGGACACAACTTTCACAAACACTCTCGGCTGGAACATTAACACCACTTCCATCACAAAAAAGGCTCAACAGCGGTTGTATTTGCACCACCTGAAGAAATTAAACATTGCCCAGCCAATCCTAGATCAGTTTTACAAACACAACTGAAAGTGTAATCTCATTCTCCATTGTTATCTGGTTTGGATCAGCAACGGTTGTTGGGAGGTCTGCTGAGAAAATAATTGGCTGTGTTCTTCCATCTGTTGTGGACTTGTTTACATTTTATGTCACTAACCATGTCAAAAGGGTGGCATGGTGGTGCTGCTGCCTCGCAGTAAGGAGACCTGGGTTCGTTTCCCGGGTCCTCCCGATGTGGAGTTTGCATGTTCTCCCTGTGTCTGCGTGGGTTTCCTCCCACAGTCCAAAGACATGCAGGTTAAATGGGTTGGTGATCCTAAATTGTCACTAGTGTGTGCTTGGTGTGTGTGTGCCTTGCCCGGGGTTTGTTCCTGCGTTGCACCCTGTGTTGGCCGGGATTGGCTCCAGCAGACCCCCGTGACCCAGTAGTTAGGATACAGCGGGTTGGACAATGGCTGACTGACTGACTAACCATGTCAAAAGGATCACCACAGATTCATCTCACCCATCTCAACACTTATTCCAAAAACTCGCCTTTCCTAAATGCTTGAGGTCAATTAAAACTAAATTTAACAGACACCTCATTAGTTTCTTGTCCAGAGCCGTAGCCCTCTCAAACCAGTAACTTAGCCTGTCTCCTTTGTATATTCATATGTACTGTCCTATATTGCATGAAGATGTGTATGTGTTCAGTATGTGTGTCCACGTGCATATACACTCACCTAAAGGATTATTAGGAACACCATATTAATACGGTGTTTGACCCCCTTTCGCCTTCAGAACTGCCTTAATTCTACGTGGCTTTGATTCAACAAGGTGCTGAAAGCATTCTTTAGAAATGTTGGCCCATATTGATAGGATAGCATCTTGCAGTTGATGGAGATTTGTGGGATGCACATCCAGGGCACGAAGCTCCCGTTCCACCACATCCCAAAGATGCTCTATTGGGTTGAGATCTGGTGACTGTGGGGGCCATTTTAGTACAGTGAACTCATTGTCATGTTCAAGAAACCAATTTGAAATGATTCGAGCTTTGTGACATGGTGCATTATCCTGCTGGAAGTAGCCATCAGAGGATGGGTACATGGTGGTCATGAAGGGATGGACATGGTCAGAAACAATGCTCAGGTAGCCCGTGGCATTTAAACGATGCCCAATTGGCACTAAGGGGCCTAAAGTGTGCCAAGAAAACATCCCCCACACCATTACACCACCACCAGCAGCCTGCACAGTGGTAACATGGCATGATGGATCCATGTTCTCATTCTGTTTACGGCAAATTCTGACTCTACCACTTGAATGTCTCAACAGAAATCGAGACTCATCAGACCAGGCAACATTTTTCCAGTCTTCAACTGTCCAATTTTGGTGAGCTCGTGCAAATTGTAGCCTCTTTTTCCTATTTGTAGTGGAGATGAGTGGTACCCGGTGGGGTCTTCTGCTGTTGTAGCCCATCCGCCTCAAGGTTGTGCGTGTTGTGGCTTCACAAATGCTTTGCTGCATACCTCGGTTGTAACGAGTGGTTATTTCAGTCAAAGTTGCTCTTCTATCAGCTTGAATCAGTCGGGCCATTCTCCTCTGACCTCTAGCATCAACAAGGCATTTTCGCCCACAGGACTGCCGCATACTGGATGTTTTTCCCTTTTCACACCATTCTTTGTAAACCCTAGAAATGGTTGTGCGTGAAAATCCCAGTAACTGAGCAGATTGTGAAATACTCAGACCGGCCCGTCTGGCACCAACAACCATGCCACGCTCAAAATTGCTTAAATCACCTTTCTTTCCCATTCTGACATTCATTTTGGAGTTCAGGAGATTGTCTTGACCAGGACCACACCCCTAAATGCATTGAAGCAACTGCCATGTGATTGGTTGATTAGATAATTGCATTAATGAGAAATTGAACAGGTGTTCCTAATAATCCTTTAGGTGAGTGTATGCTACACACACTTTCACTTGCATATCTCCTTTATAATTGTAATATTCTGCAACTTTGTTTGAAGTTTTTCTTTTTAAGTTACTAGGGGGCTTGCCAACCCTCACGGCTGAATGCACCACAAGGAGATGCGGATGCTGGCTTGCTGCTACTGCTGCTATGCCCCATGATCTGCATCACATGTGGCGCTACGAACATTTAAAAGCCTGTACAGCATCTGTACTTTTGTCTCACGGCCTTGTCTCTCTTCTCCACCAGACATCCTGTGCTCATGCTGGGGGTCCTGCTCACTTGGTGCGCCCCTATGAAGAGGAAGATTTTCTATTCTTTTATTAGAGAGACAGAACAGTCCCCTCCGACTACACACGGAGCGCGATTCACTCCTGAAAGAGACTTATGTTTGTTTGAAGTGTTTGAATAACGTTTCAGTCTCTAAAATCTCCTGTGTACCTGTGCAACTCTGTGACAAAAGCGTGACAGCGTATGTGGATTTGACTTTCACCAAACAACAAATCTTTTAATTCTTGCGGATACGCCACTTCATTGGGAAGGAACACTACTTTTCCCTGATGGCAACACAAATTAGATGATCTACAAGTCTCCGACTAAAAGTTTAAATCCAAACATTATATTCAATCTCTTTTCGCTGTTCTGTTATTTCACCGAGTAATCATTTCCATTTGTTAGTGCTAATGCGATCTTTACTATAATTTTTTTGAGACTTTTGAATTTTAGTACTTTCATTATCTCTAACCTGCTCTGCATGTGTATCGCACCATTTTTGAATTATTTAGGACGTTCTACTTTGTCATCTACTCTTTGTCTTTTATTTCTGGCCCTGAGTGTGGTTAAATCTCTTGGCACAAAGTTTCGTTTCATGGGACATGAAAGTGTCTCTCTGAAAAAGTCATTTAGTAAACTAAATGTAAAAACATTGAATAACACTGAGAAAACCTTGAATAAGAGAGAAAACTAACACTGCAATAGTTCTTGGTACAGCGCTACAAACCACTCGCTAAAAACACTTTTTTTTTAATGAGTTTTAAGCACAGGGAAAAAAATGAACATTTGAAAAATCTGTAATTTAATACACCACCAAGAAAAGTAACATTGCAACAATGCACGCTACAACCCGATCGCTGTAAACAGAAGTGAAAACAAAAACAAGCCCAGTGCATTCTTTAACTGCCTTCTCTACCTTATGCATCCAGCCCTCTCTCTCTTGCTCGCTCGCTCTCTCGTGCGCCTGTGTGTCTCTCTCTCGAGCGCCTGTGTGTGTGTTTGTCTCTCTCGCGCGCCTGTGAGTGTGTTTGTCTCTCTCGCGCGCCTGTGAGTGTCTCTCTCTCGAGCGCCTGTGTGTGTGTGTTTGTCTCTCTGGCGCGCCTGTGAGTGTCTCTCTCTCCAGCACCTGTGTGTGTGTGTCTCTCTCTCCAACACCTGTGTGTGTGTGTGTCTTTCTCTCCAGCGCCTGTGTGTGTGTTTCTCTCTTGTGTGTGTGTGTGTGTTGCGCTCTCTCTCTCTCTCTCTTTCTCTCTCTTGCTTGCTACAGGGAGAGACTGAACACGTACAAACCGAAAGGGAAACTGGTTTGTTTGTATACCGAGTGTGTGGTCGTGAACAGATGCAAACGTTTGGCGAACTTTTTGGTCATAAACCGATTTATACGTGTTCTGAGACGTTCGTGAACCGAGGTTCTACTTGTTATCTTGTATTTAAGATCATCTATTAAATAGTAAGTGTCCTAAAACCCTTCATAACTAGAGTAGTACTAAATCTCATTTGTAAATTAATAAGTGAAACATCTCACCTATCCTCTTGACCCCCTAAGTAGTTCATAACTGAAGATGGACCAGTGGCAAATGAGACACAAGGTTCAAAATTGTCCAAAAGTGCATATTTATTTAAATCAATTGTCCAAAGTGCAGAGAAATATTCAATAAAGAGATATTCATAAGAAGAGTGCATTAAAAATTAAAGTGTCATAAATAAAGTCAATTCATTTCCCTTTGGCAGTATCTATAAGACATGTTCCATTTGGCTCCAGCTTTCAAAGAAACACACATGCGCTCGATCCGTACATGTGATCACATCTGTTCATTCATCACCTTCCTGATGAAACCACAAGGGACAACTTGTTCACCCGGCGTACTCCATCCTAGTGGTGTGCCTTCTATGGCCTCACGGATCACAGCTCCTTATCGGCGAATGCATTTGTCTGTGCTGCTCTGTGTATATAGCCCTAATTGATATATTATTATTATTGTATTATTTATATATTTATATTGTTTTTTATATATTTATTTGATTAGACATGCAGTCAAAAGGTGGATACTGTGCAGCCACATCTGTGCTTCTACTGGTGTCATTAGGCACAGGGCCTTTGCGTAGTGAAATCAGCATCTCCTGTGGCTGTTCATTGTCGACCCTCTTAATGACAACTCTTTTCATCTCTTCTTGATGGGATGGGATACATTATTTACCTGGGATGCATATTTTGCAATTCACATTTTAACGAGTGTAGCCTCTAGTTCTTTCAAACTTACATCAACTCCTACACTATCGTTACTGAACAAAAAAGCACAGATTTTTACAAAAAGATTTTTTTCCTTGCAACAAGAAGTTATGTTTATTTTAACACAAGCAATATGATATCAGCACACACGGCACACAATTATATGTTTAATACAGATCTTTTTGCTTGCAGCACTTTGGACACCCAAAGAACAAAGAGCTGATGACAAGGTCTTCCAAAATTACTGTTTACTTTTGGTACCTAAATTGCCGAAACTATATTGTATATTATTTTCCTTCTGTAAGCTGGCCTGGTATTCTAGTAGAGCTGAAATTACTTTGTTTAATGTGTCTTCATTAAACAACATTTTTGATACAGTAGAAGTCATTTGGAGACCTGTTGTCAAACCAGAAGAGAATAAACTGAAGCCTAAGAGGATTAGGGACATATTTTGGGTGCTTGATAGACTTTGAAGTTATTAACAAGGACACAAAAAGACTATCATAATCAGAAGCTTGCTGCCTGTTGGACCAGGCTTGTTAGTGTATCATTGTATTAGATATATAAAGTAAACTTTTCTTTTAGGTTATTTTTATTGATTGAGTATGGCAACTTTAAACAGTAAAGAATGTAACAATTTCACATTTTTCCGATGAGTGGCATGGTGGCACAGTGGTAGTGCTGCTGACTCGCAGTTTGGAGACCAGGGACTGTCCTGTGTGGAGTTTGCACACAGTGTTTCCTGCAGTCCAAAGACATGCAGGTAGGTGAACTGGTGGTCCTGAATTGGCCCTAGCGTGTGCCCAGTGATGGACTAGAGCCCTGTCTAGGCTTTCTTCGCTGCCTTGCACCTTATGCTAGTTGGAATAGGCTCCCAAAGACCCCCGTGACTGTGTTCAGTACCAAGCAGGTTAGAAAATGACTGACTGGCATTGTCCAGTCAAAAATGACATTGATCAGGTATTCCTCCAAGCTTAGTATTTAATCTATAGTGTGTGTTGAATATACTACTACACCTTAAGTAAATCTGAAAAACAAGATTTACAAGACAATATTAATTCTCACAGGGCGGCACGTTGGTGCAGTGGTAGCGCTGCTGCCTCACAGTTAGGAGACCCGGCTTCGCTTCCTAGGTCCTCGCTGCGTGGAGTTTGCATGTTCTCCCCGTGTCTGCGTGAGTTTCCTCCCACAGTCCAAAGACATGCGGGTTAGGTGCATTGGCGATCCTAAATTGGTGTGTGTGTTGTGTGTGTCCTGCGGTGGGCTGGCACCCTGCCTGGGATTTGTTCCTGCCTTGTGCCCTGTGCTGGCTCCAGCAGACCCCCGTGACCCTGTGTTAGGATATAACGGGTTGGATAATGACTGACTTACTGACTGACGAAGAAAGAGAAGAACCGCTTCTGCTTCAGAAGCACAAAAACAGCACAATAGTAATTAAACTTGAGAAAATATATGAACAATTAAAACTTGCATGTTATAACCAGGAAATGGAGGCACAGTAGTAGGGCTGCAGCCTTGCAGTAAGGACACCAACGTTTGCATTCCAGTAAGTGGTAATTGTGTTTCCTTCTTGTTGATGGACTGGCGCCATGTCTAGGAAATGTTCCACCCTTACGTAATGCTACTTCTGACATAGCCTTCAGCTTCCCTATACAGTGCATCCAGAAAGTATTCACAGCGCATCACTTTTTCCACATTTTCTTATGTTACAGCCTTATTCCAAAATGGATTAAATTATTTTTTCCTCAGAATTCTACACACAACACCCCATAATGACAAAGTGAAAAAAGTTTACTTGAGGTTTTTGCAAATTTATTAAAAATAAAAAAATTGAGAAATCACATGTACATAAGTATTCACAGCCTTTGCCATGAAGCTCAAAATTGAGCTCAGGTGCATCCTGTTTCCCCTGATCATCCTTGAGATGTTTCTGCAGCTTTATTGGAGTCCATCTGTGGTAAATTCTGTTGATTGGACATGATTTGGAAAGGCACACACCTGTCTATATAAGGTCCCACAGTTGACAGTTCATGTCAGAGCACAAACCAAGCATGAAGTCAAAGGAATTGTCTGTAGACCTCCGAGACAGGATTGTCTCGAGGCACAAATCTGGGGAAAGTTACAGAAAGATTTCTGCTGCTTTGAAGGTCCCAATGAGCACAGTGGCCTCCATCATCCGTAAGTGGAAGAAGTTCGAAACCACCAGGACCCTTCCTAGAGCTGACCGGTCATCTAAACTGAGCGATCAGAGGAGAAGGGACTTAGTCAGGGAGGTGACCAAGAACCCGATGGTCACTCTGTCAGAGCTCCAGAGGTCCTCTGTGGAGAGAGGAGAACCTTCCAGAAGGACAACCATCTCCGCAGCAATCCACCAATCAGGCCTGTATGGCAGAGTGGCCAGACGGAAGCCACTCCTTAGTAAAAGTCACATGGCAGCCTGCCTGGAGTTTACCAAAAGGCACCTGAAGGACTCTCAGACCATGAGAAACAAAGTTCTCTGGTCTGAGGAGAGAAAGATTGAACTCTTTGGTGTGAATGCAGGCGTCATGTTTGGAGGAAACCAGGCACCGCTCATCACCAGGCTAATACCATCCCTACAGTGAAGCGTGGTGGTGGCAGCATCATCCTGTGGGGATGTTTTTCAGCGGCAGGAACTGGGAGACTAGTCAGGATAAAGGGAAAGATGACTGCAGCAATGTACAGAGACATCCTGGATGAAAACCTGCTCCTGAGCGCTCTTGACCTCAGACTGGGGCGACGGTTCATCTTTCAGCAGGACAACGACCCTAAGCACACAGCCAAGATATCAAAGGAGTGGCTTCAAGACAACTCTGTGAATGTCCTTGAGTGGCCCAGCCAGAGCCCAGACTTGAATCTGGTTGAACATCTCTGGAGAGATCTTAAAATGGCTGTGCACCGACACTTCCCATCCAACCTGATGGAGCTTGAGAGGTGCTGCAAAGAGGAATGGACGAAACTGGCCAAGGATAGGTGTGCCAAGCTTGTGGCATCATATTCAAAAAGACTTGAGGCTGTAATTGCTGCCAAAGGTGCATCGACAAAGTATTGAGCAAAGGCTGTGAATACTTATGTACATGTGATTTCTCAGTTTTTTTTATTTTTAATAAATTTGCAAAAATCTCAAAAACTTGGGGTGTTGTGTGTATAATTCTGAGGAAAAAAATTAATTTAATCCATTTTGGAATAAGGCTGTGACAACAAAATGTGGAAAAAGTGATGTGCTGTGAATACTTTCCGGATGCACTGTAACCCTGTTCAGGATAAGAGGGTTTCGAAAATGGATATATCCATCCATCCATTATCCAACCCGCTATATCCTAACTACAGGGTCACGGGGGTCTGCTGGAGCCAATCCCAGCCAACACAGGGCACAAGGCAGGAAACAAATCCCGGGCAGGGTGCCAGCCCACCGCAGAAAATGGATATACAGTATAGATATATATTTTTAAATGTATTATTGCATCTTATTCTTGATTTTCACCAAGTCCAAAAATTACCGTTTCTAGTCCTACGTATTCAATCAGTGTCTCCACACCGCCATGTAGAACGGCAGCAGCAGTGAGTCGCAGCATCAGCAGCTGCATAATGAGGTTGTCTGCCTCACTGCTCCGGTGGTCCAGCTTTAGTGAGGACTGCCTCAGTTTGAGCGGATTTTTGTAATCAATTGTTGGAAAGAAGGGGAGTGCAATTTTATTACGGGGTGTCTAATTGTGGACTTTTACTGTTTTTGTGGTTTATAATTGAATTCAATTTTTTATTAATTGGCAATTGTCATTTAATCGTGTACTACTTCAGTCTTTGAATCAGCTAGAAATTAATCTCAAATTCCACTAGGAAACTATCATTTATGTATTGCAGCAGTGTTTCCCCCCATTATAGAACTCAGTGGTACGCACAATGTGCTTCACTGCTTACAAAAACTACATTTGAAGCTTGTGTACCACTTTGAAAATGATATAAACATCAAACTTCTGCTGGAAGCTACTATCTATATTTTGCAGCAGTGTCTTCACCTTATTGCATCAACATGGCATTCAGTTGAACTTGAGTGTATCACAATGTGATTCCAGGCAAAAACTCAATAATAGTAAAATATACTGCTGCAGTATTAAACCCTGTTACAAATGGATCTTCTCATTATTGCATCAACAGTTACATTTGACTACATCAGTGTTTCAAGTTTAAGTTTCGTTAGGAAAATACCATTCATATGTTCTGCAAGGATTTTGACCTCAGTGAAACCAAGGGACTTTGTGTAATAATTCACTTCAGATTACCACAATGCATTTCAAAGGAGAAAACAACTGAATGTGAGACGCTGAAGTGTAGCATAACACTTGGAAATTCATGTCAGTATTTTAATATGGGATTGAGCTTTAAGTGAATGTAACTTGAATGTAACAAAGAGTGTTCCCAAATTTGAAAAGAACTGAAAGCAAAAAGTAGTGTTCCAGCCAGAAACCTATCTACACAGCAAAGTTCTGTTAGGAAACTACCATTCACATGTTATATAAGGATTTTGACTTCTGTGAAACCAATTAACTTTATGTAATAATCTACTTCAAACTTGGAAAATATGTTTCAATGGTGAAAACTAGTGAATGTAAGATGTTAAGATGTAGCTTGTGTAACAATCTAAAGAGTTAATTCCAATTAGGGAACTACGATTTTTATCATGGAGCAATGTGTTCAAATCAGCTAATGGAGGATTGAATTATGAGAGAATGTAGCACAGAGCGTTACCATATTTGAAAAGAACTAAAAGTGACAAGTAGTGTTACAGCTTCACTAAGAAACTCATCTACACAGTAACCACTGAAACGCATTGTGCTAATTTGAAGTAGAGTCTTACACAAGGTTCCTTACCTTAAATATGCTGAAAACTCTTGTGTTAGTTTACTGATGATCTAGGTGTAACACTACTTGTCACTTGACGGGATGACAGGAGGCACTGAATCTAACAACATAAGATGGCTGCCCAGCAGGGATGAGAATGAACTCAAATATGTGTCACAAGTCCCTCGGTCTGCATGGACACCGTGTGACTGGTCATTACAGGTGAGGTGGGCTTAAATAAAGAGATGCTAGGGGAACGACAGGAAATACAAGGTGACAACACTGATAGGTCTTCATAGGACGTGTTCGCTCTTCACAATCTGGATGGTTGTTTGATATCAGAACTTTTGGTTTCATCTCCAGTCAGCCCTCAGCCTGCTTGTTGTTCTTTGTACCCCCTCCATGCTTTTCATGATTGTGTTTTGCCTTTACTCTGTCTTTCATTCTTTTCTATTTACTTATTGTGTGAACAGTCCCCCTTCTTTACCAGGGTGTCTCCTAATTTTGGCCTTGCTGACTGTCCTTTTCGTCATCAGTTCTATTGGCTTCTCAGTGCCAACTGTCCAAAGTGTCAGTGACCATGTAAGAAACAAACTGCTGTTTAAACTGAGAAACTAGAGTGCTGTCCACTTCACGGTGGTCCTGTTCACTCTTAGGGGTTTACATCTGGAATGACTTCAAACAATCTGGTGTATCCAAATGTTTAATAGTCAAACTTACTGTAGTAGATGGAATTTTGGAATAAAAACAGCACACAAAAGATAAGCAGGGCACTTGTGTTGTGTCCAGTACGACAGAGGTAGGGCCTGGGCCTCAAGACCCTCAATCTGGATTCAGGGGTGGCTCTATGCTTGTGGCAGCCCTGGGCAGAGAAAGAATCGGTGGCCTCTTCACCCACCAATGTCAATATGGTATCTTATGCACGGCGGATGGCCACGTCCGTTGCGGACACTGCATAGCCGCCTTATGCTCATGACACAAGCGTTTAACTTATGATAAAGTTCTGGATTGCTCCTTCCTGAGCCGCCTTTCTCTTTCGTTTCGAATAACCAGATTCGTGTACTCGAAATCTCTTAATTTTGCTTAGAATGGGTATGCGAATGTCTTGTGTCCCCTATCCGACCAGATATTCACTATGACTATTGCGCTAACACTAATACTTTATTAAAACTAGGTGAAACATTAACTTGTAAGACGACTCGCCCACTTGCACTAGCTTCACTTCAGCTGTCAGATGGGTCGTTATTTTCTCTTTCTGTTTTATATTCAATATATATTGGCGTGGCGGCCCTGCGCAGGTGCACGGTTTGCACATGCCTAAGGACGCCCCTGCTGGATTAATCTGAGAGATGGACAAAAGATTAGATGAGCAGGACAACGTGATATCCTGTGTAGTGGGAAGAGGCCCCAGCCTACACTCTGGACATCTGATAGATTATGAACCGAACAAGATCAGTGGAGAGATGAGACACAGACAAATATTGAAGGGTGAATGGTGCAAGTTTATTTACAACAGTGCTGTACAACCAAAATGCAGTAGTGTCAGGTGGGCTTTGAGACCCAGTCCTTCAGCACTGACACTTCTTCAGAAATAAATAAAAACAAAAAACAAAAAGTAAAAATATGGTGTATTTACAAAAACAGTGCACTCCTACAAAAACTACACACACACTCCAACAATGAAGGTTGTCTTCTTCTTATCTCTGGCTCAAGAAGCTCCTCCAACAGAAAAGAAAAAAAAATGCACCAAACCCAAAATCAAAATTAGCCCAACACGTAATGAGTATACCTCCACCAAAAATGATCACTAGGAGATCTATAACTATACTAGCCGAAGCCCGGTGTAGCATACGGCGGTGTAAGAATAGGAACGGAAAACGGTGAGAAAGGAATTCAGTAGAACAAAGGCTTAGGAAACCACCGTCGCAGTATAACGAAAGCAGCAAGGAGCGAAACCAATGCCAATGGTCGAGAGAGTACCTTCCTGTAGCAGGCTACGGAAAACATAGACATATATAGATAGACACCGCATTTACTGTGTTGCCCAGTCGACACGATAAGTCAGCGCGTCCGCCCTATTGCGAGTGGTAAAAGTGCCATTTAAACTAATACAGGTAGACGAGTAAACTGGGTTTTCTGATGAAAAACAATAACGTTTTAAACAGTATCGTTTACATACAACAGATTTTGGCGAATCGTTTACATGCAATTATTTATATCCATTTATACACTAAATGCGCGTATCCCATGGTCTTAGAGTTGGTGGGCGGGGCTCTGTGAGTTGGCGGGCGTGGCTCTTTGTCTTGCGTGCGCTCTCTGTCTTGCTTGCCCTTAGTTAGAGTTGGTGGACGGGGCTCTGTGAGTTGGCAATCGTAGCTTTCTGTCTTGTGTGCGGTGTAAAGTCAACGTGGCTCAGAGGTGCATGTGGATTTTTGCACAGAAGAAAGCGACTGAGGCTGCGTTTGGTGAGTTGTTGCGTGCCTGAGAGCGACGCTGGACTCGGGAGGACGGTTACGTTGGCATGCGTGACTCTGTTGTGCGTATCCCATGATGTGGTAGGAGGGTTAGAGTTGGCGAGCGGGGCTCTGTCGAGCGTATCCCATGGTCTTAGAGTTGGCGGACAGGGCTCTGTCTTGCGTGCCCTCAGTGTCTTGCTTGCACTCAGTGTCTTGCGTGCCCTTAGTGAATTATATATATAGATATACAAAAGAATATGTACAAACTGCAGTGGGATGGCGCCCTGCCCAGGGTTTGTTTCCTGCCTTGTGCCCTGTTGGCTGGGATTGGCTCCAGCAGACCCCCGTGACTCTGTAGATAGGATATAGCGGGTTGGACAATGGATGGATGCAATATGTATAAAGTCGCCAGAATCACAACTGCTCCTCCGATAGCTCAGCAGTGCTTACTTATGACAAGCCATACTTACTCCTACCTCACCTTTAGGTCCACTGACGACCCCTGTTTGCCGACAACTCTGTTAAGCCAACCTGCCAACCTGCCACCCCGTGTACCCCACGCACCTATCCAGGTAGACGCTAGCACGTTCACGCCACACGCCGCGACACGCCCCGAGTAAATTTATATTTAAACTTGAACCTCTGTTGGTCGCGCGTGTTAGGCCACCCCTGGACAGCCAACAGTTATGCTGAGCTCCAGCACACCAGCTGCCGACTCACCTGTAAGTAAATTCATTTCTTTACAATATGTGATCCCCATCTCTGACCCAACCTGAAAATGCCTGCTTTTTTTTTCAGGCGTGCCTCACCTTAAACTGCCTGCACTGGGCAGGCTGCGAGGACACCGGCGAGTAAAAATGAACACATTCGGAGGAGCTCGTAATGGCCATTATACTGACTCCAGACACACCGCTCCTCACATCGCTCGCCTGCTAGACGGCCCCGCATTCCCAACACACACCAACGGTAAGTGCACTTCCTTATCCTTCTATATAAAAGCGGTCAGGATTGTCCTTCCGTCCCATGAGTGCTACGCAGGTGCAGAGTTTCACACACGCCCCTTCCATTTTGCAATGCACGATGGGATTTGTAGTTTCGTTTTTCCAGGTAAAAGATGATTTTCTACTCCAGACTGTGCGATATCTTCTTCTTCTTTCTTACTATATAAAAGTGGTCGGGATTGTCCTTCCGTCCCGTGAGTGGAAAGCGTAGCGGTATTCTGCTTATCACAGACTTACTACTTGCAGCTTGCGGTACGAAGCGACATGATGTGAGCAGAGTTCTGGTGCTCCCATCGTTCCCTTGCTTTTGTGCGCGATGCGCTGGAAAAATAGACAAAATTATGTCTCTGGAAACAATTAATGTTGATGGAGTACAAATGCCTCACCGCGTAGTAAATATCAGGGGGGTTCAAAAGGGCGACCTCAATATAGAAAAAAAGTTTAAATTTCATCACAAAAATAACAGAAACTACGAGTATTAAAGTAATACCGCTCAAATGCAATATAACCAAATTAATGAGTTTGTATAAAATATCAAATCGATCTACATATTGAATTGCCTTAAGAAGTGGTCAACTTAAAAGTTGGTCGCCTTAAAAGGCGGGTCAGCCTAGTAACCTCATAAATACCGCTGCTTCAAGCTTAAAGCTTCTTTAACTTAAATTTGGTAATCGCGCATTACCACAGACAAGAAAAAAAAAATAAGATGATGATGAGAAGAAAACATAATGCACCTAACTGGGTGGGAAGAAATAAGAGGCATGAGAGGACAGCACAGTGGGCACCTCAGGATTAGAGAAGGGCAGAATGTGTGTGTTGATAGAAGTGTATATTTATTATTAAACACTGACCCTGGCACAGATATGGAATAAACATCAATAAATATTCATGATAATATTAGGGGAAGGATCCAAAATCTCCATGCTCTTCCTGACCAACGCCCACTAGGCTGGAGATGTATTTTCTAAGACCAGACTTTTCATGGTGTAATCCTTGATTTGATTTTGTTTATAGACTCACTCCATTCACACCTTTCAAAGATTTTAATTTATAATTTAATACAACACGATTAAATCTTTTTCTTACCAGTTTCTTTGTGCAGAAACCAAATAGAAAAGAATCCAACTGGAGTGAAAAGAGAAGAACAAAGCGAACATTTCAGAGGAAAAGTGGGACTGATGACCCCAATCTCTCTATGCATGTCTTGTCCAGGCATCAGACGCAGGCCATGGTGTGAAATTACAGTTAATTATTTATTCTTCTCAGTTTGTCAAATGATGTTTTCACAAGAGACATTTCCTTTCCACAGGCTTCATACTTTTCTTTGCTGTACATGAAGACCCACACCATAATCATATAACTGAATATGATAAGTTAAGTATGATAGAAGGTGTGTGTGAGGCCAATCACTGACTGACACACACCCCACACAGCCTGCTTTCTACAACTGTAAAACCAGACTCAGAAAACAAATGGATGAATGTAGATCTGTTTTTGGATTCATAATCTTATGGATTTCTGTATACAGTACATATATATGTTTTTCTTGTGTTTTGTTATCACACTCATTCACACAGGACACACTAATACAGAGGAGACCAAGAGGAATATTCCTGTGGGCCACATTGGCTAAATGCTGACCACTCTTCACATTCACATTGCTCTGCTTCCCCTGATGGCTCGGACAGGTTTATTCTTTCATTCCCAAAGCCTTAACTACAATCCTAACTAGTTCAACTGCTTAGGGATTCAAAACCCCCCTGTGATGCCACCCCACCATCACAGCACTCAGATGAGAAGTGGCATCAATAGAAGCCATGCTAATGGGACCAGTCCTAGAGCTGAAACATCTCATGTTGAGTGCCCTGTGTGGCTTTGTGTTGATAGTGAAGTTTAATGGAGGACAACACCTTCTGCTTATGTGGCACACAGAAGAGGACACATGGCAGGCAGTGCTGTCAGCCCAAAGAACTGAAACTCCAGGTTAATTCCTGGTAAAGATGTCTTCTGTGAGTGGTCTGTATGTTCTTCCCCTGGTCAAATGGGTCTCCCATGTGGGCCTCGACATATTTGGGCATTGCTGTGGAAAGTAAACTAGGTGGTCTAAACCCAAACAATGTGACAGGTCTCAAGAATCAGTGAGGATAACCAAAGACCACAAGGTAACTGAAATCAAACATCTGTGTCAGAGAAGAACACGTTTAGAACTTGACTTACCTATTAAGTCATATCTGGAGTTTTTTTCTAGGCAAGACAAGAAAGAATGTAAATCATTTATTTATATAGTCCTCACCTTTCATTCTTCTCAATTGAATGACCAGCAGAGGAGTTGCTGCTAAGCAAAGAGTCAACAAGACTCAGAAAGCAACCAACCAGCCTATAAAATGTGCTTTGGTGCAGAATGATTTGCTTTTTCTAAAGCATTTTACAAATTCATTCATTCACCTTTTGGTAGATATTCCATCAATGGGATCCTAAACTTAATAGGCTGATTATCAACTAACATCCCAGATGCTAACGTGGAGTTACCCGGGTTTAGCACAGTTAGAGCGGACAGAGACGCAAGTACCTGCGGGAAGCAGAAAGGAGTGGGTGTCGTTCTCCATGTCAATACAAGATGGTGCAACTCTGGACATGTAAACGTTAAAATCTCCACTTGCTGCAAGGACATCGAACTGTTGGCTGTAAGTTTGCGTCCCTATTACTTGCACAGAGAGTTTGGACACGTCATTGTTGTTATTGTTTACATCGCCCCTCGAGCGAACACGGAAATAACGAGTGACGTCATCCATTGCGCAGTTGTTAAGTTACAAACGCAGCACCCTGAGGCGCTTGTGCTAATCTCTGGAAACTTTAACCATGTGACACTGGACAAAACATTACCTGACTTCTCCCAGTATGTGGACTATAACACCCAAGGAAATAGGTCTAAATGGTGCGACTCAAACCACTTACACCTGAACACCAGCAAGACCAAGGAACTGGTGGTGGATTTTAGGAGGCCCAGGCCCCTCATGGACCCTGTGATCATCAGAGGTGACTGTGTGCAGAGGGTACAGACCTATAAATACCTGCGAGTACAGCTGGATGATAAATTGGACTGGACTGCCAATACTGATGCTCTGTGTAAGAAAGGTCAGAGCCGACTATACTTCCTTAGAAGGTTGGCATCCTTCAACATCTGCAATAAGATGCTGCAGATGTTCTATCAGACGGTTGTGGCGAGTGCCCTCTTCTACGCGGTGGTGTGCTGGGGAGGCAGCATAAAGATGAAAGACGTCTCACACCTGGACAAACTGGTGAGGAAGGCAGGCTGTATTGTAAGAAAGAAGCTGGACAGTTTGATATCTGTGGCAGAGCGACGGGTGCTGAGCAAACTCCTGTCAATCATGGAGAATCCACTGCATCCACTGAACAGGATCATCTCCAGGCAGAAGAGCAGCTTCAGCGACAGACTGCTGTCACCATCCTGTTCCATTGACAGACCGAGGAGATCGTTCCTCCCCCACACTATGCGACTCTTCAATTCCACCCGGGGGAGTAAATGCTAACATTATTCAAAGTTATTGTCTGTTTTTACCTGCATTTTTATTACTCTTTATTTTAATATCGTTTTTTGTCAGTATGCTGCTGCTGGATTATGTGAATTTCCCCTTGGGATTAATAAAGTATCTATCTAACTACCAAATATGGGTTTCAGTGCAATATTCTGTGTAACGGAACATTCATAATATATCTAGAAATATAAATAATTTAAAGGCATTTTGAAATCACATTGTTTTAAAATGTTTTCCTAATGGCAGTGATGATAATTCTACACCAACTGGTCACTCACTGTAGATGCTGAGTTCAGATGGGCAGTCTGGCTTTGCTGCTTTACTTACAATACAATACAATTTATTTTTGCATAGCCCAAAAACACACAAGAAGTGCCACAATGGGCTTTAACAGGTGCTGTCTCTTGACAGCCCCCCAGCCTTGACTCTCTAAGACGACACGGAAAAACTCCCTAAAAACCCTTGTAGGGAAAAAATGGAAGAAACCTTTGGAAAGGCAGTTCAAGGAGAGACCCCTTTCCAGGCAGGTTGTGCGTGCAGTGGGTGTCAAAGTGAAGGGGGTCAATACAATACTTCTTATAAGACAACTGAACACGTTGTACTCTTCCTTCGCTGGGAGGACGCTGCTCAGTGTCACAAGTCCCCCAGAATCCCGCTCTGATGTTATTGTGGACTGAGTTGTCAGGTCTGATCCATTCATTTCCCCACTGGGTGACTTCTGGTTGGGGGTTCCACTTCTCAGTGCTGCACTCCAGTCTGGTCTTTTGGCCTTCAGTGGAGCTCATAGAAATGGAGGGCTGACCACCTAAAAACTAATAAAACACAAAAGAGTGAAAGATCAGTGAAGAGAAAGAAAAACTTTAACTAGGGGTGTAATTTAAATTTATGGGCCTTAATGCGAAAAAATAAATTAGCATCCACCTCGTGTGAAATTAAATTAAATCCAATTAGAAAGTGTACACCATCAATGGGATATCTCAACAATATACAGTAAACTACATAAAAGTTCAACAGTCCTAGTAATGGAGTTATAGGGTACAACCACACCATTAACCTTTCATTCTACTCTATTATCTACTGTGTGTGTGTGTGTGTATTATATATATATATATATATATATATATATATATATATATATATATATATACATACATACACACACATACATACACACACACACACAGTTAGGTCCATAAATATTTGGACAGATACAACTTTTTTCTAAGTTTGGTTCTGTACATTACCACAATGAATTTTAAATGAAGCAACTCAGATGCAGTTGAAGTGTAGACTTTCAGCTTTAATTCATTGGGTTGAACAAAAAGATTACATAAAAATGTGAGGCAACTAAAGCATTTTTTAACACAATCCCTTCATTTCAGGGGCTCAAAAGTAATTGGACAAATTAAATAACTGGAAATAAAATGTTCATTTCTGATACTTGGTTGAAAACCCTTTGCTGGCAATGCCAGCCTGAAGTCTTGAACTCATGGACATCACCAGATGCTGGGTTTCCTCCTTTTTAATGCTCTGCCAGGCCTTTACTGCAGCGGCTTTCAGTTGCTGTTTGTTTGTGGGCCTTTCTGTCCGGAGTTTAGTCTTCAACAAGTGAAATGCCTGCTCAATTGGGTTAAGATCAGGTGACTGACTTGGCCATTCAAGAATTTTCCACTTCTTTGCTTTAATAAACTCCTGGGTTGCTTTGGCTGTATGTTTTGGGTCATTGTCCATCTGTGTCATGAAACGCCGCCCAATCAATTTGACTGCATTTAGCTGGATTTGAGCAGACAGTATGTCTCTGGACACCTCAGAATTCACTCGGCTGCTTCTGTCCTGTGTCACATCATCAATAAACTCTAGTGTCCCAGTGCCACTGGCAGCCATGCACGCCCAAGCCATCACACTGCCTCCATCGTGTTTTACAGATGATGTGGTATGCTTTGGATAATAAGCCGTTCCACGCCATCTCCATACTTTTTTCTTGCCATCATTCTGGTAGAGGTTGATCTTGGTTTCATCTATCCAAAGAATGTTTTTCCAGAACTGTGCTGGCTTTTTTAGATGTTCTTTAGCAAAGTCCAATCTAGCCTTTCTATCCTTGAGGCTTATGAGTGACTTGCACCTTGCAGTGCACCCTCTGTATTTACTTTCATGCAGTCTTCTCTTTATGGTGGACTTGGATATCAATACGCCTACCCCGTGGAGAGTGTTGTTCACTTGGTTGGCTGTTGTGAAAGGGTTTCTCTTCACTATGGAAAAATGATTCTGCGATCATCCACCACTGTTGTCTTCCGTGGACGTCCAGGTCTTTTTGCGTTGCTGAGTTCACCAGTGTTTGCTTTCTTTCTCAGGATGTACCAAACTGTAGATTTTGCCACTCGTAATATTGTAGCAATTTCCCGGATGCGTTTTTTCTGTTTTCGCAGCTTAAGGATGGCTTCTTTCACCTGCATGGAGAGCTCCTTTGACCGCATGTTGTCTGTTTACAGCAAAATCTTCCACATGCAAGCACCACACCTCAAATCAACTCCAGGCCTTTTATCTGCTTGATTGATAATGACATAACGATGGACTTGCCCACACCTGACCATGAAATAGCCTTTGAGTCAACTGTCCAATTACTTTTGAGCCCCTGAAATGAAGGGATTGTGTTAAAAAAATGCTTTAGTTGCCTCACATTTTTATGCAATTGTTTTGTTCACCCCAATGAATTAAAGCTGAAAGTCTGCACTTCAACTGCATCTGAGTTGTTTCATTTAAAATTCATTGTGGTAATGTACAGAACCAAAATTAGAAAAAAGTTGTCTCTGTCCAAATATTTATGGACCTAACTGTATATATACAGTAAATATATAAAATCCTGAGCCTAGAAGTTCAACAATTTTGTGTGATTACCAAGAGACAGGTGCAGGCTTTCTTGGGGTTAGCGGGGTACTACTGCAGGTTCGTGCCCCGTTTCTCTGAAAGGGCAGCACCCTTGACCGATTTAACAAAAAAAGGCGCTCCTTTATACGTGGTATGGAACGACAAGGCGGAACGTGCATTCAGTGACTTAAAAAAGGCCCTAACATCGGCACCAGTATTGAGAACCCCTGATTTCGGTCTTCCTTTTCTTCTCCAGACCGTTGCTTCGGACACAGGCCTTGGCGCCGTGCTGAGCCAAAGTATCGATGGTGTCAAGCACCCCGTGATGTACCTGAGCCGGAAACTGTTGGACCGGGAGACCAGGTACGCGGCAGTGGAGAGGGAAGCCTTGGCCATTAAGTGGGCGGTGACACATCTTCGGTACTACCTGTTGGGTCGCGAATTCACTCTAGTGATTGATCACGCTGCTCTCCAGTGGATGTCACTACACAAAGAGTCGAATCCCCGAGTCACCAGGTGGTTTCTCGACTTGCAGCCATACAAGTTCACCGTCACTTATCGTCGTGGCAACCTTCAGGCCAATGCCGATGCCCTCTCTCATATTCACGACCTCTCGGTTAGGTCCGCCCGACCTGACGGTTCTGGGCTGGGGGGGGGGTCGTGTCACGCACGCGCGAGTAGGGGGCTGCGGACGGACCTTAATACGTTCGGGAAGATATACGCCGGTAGGGAGTGGCGGGGTACTAACCTTTCTCCTTTTGTTTCCTACAGAAGAAAAGACGCACCGCCGCCATGAGTCTCCCTCTTACAGCTTCCCGCACTATGCTACTTCCGCCCTTCCTCCGTCCACTACTCATGACGTCATCAATCCCATCTTGCACCACGGTTCCTTCCAAGCATTCCTCCACTTCCGGCCCCTCCTCCATAAATGTCCGCCGACGCCATCTTTGGATGTGATGCACGAAGAAGCTTAATTTAATGTACATTGACCTGTTAAAAAGTCTGGAACGCATTACAATATACGGGGCCGGAAACCCCAAACATTTATGTTGTTATTTGATTACTCTTTTACTATATATATATATATATATATATATATATATATATAGTCAGTCAGTCATTATCCAACTCGCTATATCCTAACACAGGGTCATGGGTCTGCTGGATATATATATATATATATATATATATATAGTGGTAGATAGGGGGCGCTCTCGCTCCCTTGAACCCCTGTCCACGACTCCAAACACCAGGTAAAAGTCCTCAAATTAACTTTATTAAATCTCCACAGTGTATAAAACACCCTCTCCTCCACTATACTCATAAATAATCACTAATCACAATAATCCAATCCTCCAGCTCCCAGACGCGTTGCCACCCTTCCACCCAGCTCAGCTCTCCATCTGGGAGCTCCCACAGTCCTTTTGTATTCCCGGACCTGGAAGTGTTCTCAATCCCCAGTCCATGTGATCCTCAATTACTTCCGAGTCAGGTAAAAGTTCTTTTCTTCACCCTGGAAGCCTGTCGCTCTTCCTATGACAAACTTCCGGGTCATAGGACACAAAGAAATCTTCGGTCCTCCCTGCAGCTCCCTCTTGTGGCCCCCATGGCATCCAGCAGGGCTGTGCGTAAAAACTCCATTGTCCATGATGCCCTGCTGGTCTTCTGAGGACATCCATGCTGCAAGGAGGGCTACACCTGGCGGCTTGGGGGTATTGGCCGGGATAAACGGCTGGCCATTCTCCACAATATATATATATACATACAGTATATATACTATATATATATATATATATATATATATATATATATATATATATATATAAAATAAATAAAAAATAGTAATAACAGAGGTTGAGAGGCAACAAAATCTTTTTACACTCCATGAAGTCTTAATCTGGCCCTGAAAATGGATTAGCGGCCTCTCTCTGATCAGGACTTTCAGCATTGAGAAGTCCTTGAAAAGCAGACAATGATCAGCATATCAGCAAATCTGCCATCTTGATTTGTATTTACCATAAATTGTATAGACTTGAACATAAGAATATTAGTATGTGAATAATCAATGTGAAAGTCTGACCACTCATCTGCAAGATGTTGATGGAGATTTTCAAAATTTCTGCCAAAGTGTCCTTCAGTTTCATGATGGATACCTTTGTGGCTTGTTAAATTGGCTTTATTTCCATCAAGGTCACATCTCTTGCATGTTCTTCTACTCAAGTTCTTTCTGGCTAATATGGCCTCAAAGCTCCTGATCCTGAAACTTCAGGTGGGACACGTCTGAGGCATGAGCACAAGCACATGTCGCTGTTCAGGTGTAGGTGTAGGCTCCGTCCCAGGTATTACTATCCCTCCAGGATGATAACAATATTGATTTTTATTTTTTTAATCTTTAAACGTACAGCCAACAGGCATCACTGGGAGCGTGCAGAATTGGCTAACATAATAGCGCTGTTCCTAAAGGAGGAACTGCAGAAGACTTACTATGACCTCTCAGAGAACAAAGTCACCAATTATGATGCTCTGAAGACAAAAGTCCTCAAAAGTTACATTGTTTTCCCAGACTAGCAGGCAAGGATTTGTCATGAATAGCGATTTGACCCAGAGAGGCCAACGCGCTCACAGGCCTTTGATTTTGGGGCAAGGCAGGACACTGGGTACGGCCTGACATAAGTTACTTGTGATAAGTCCTTGAGCAAATTACTTTTGACCTCCTAATAAATGCCCTCCCCCCCTGATTACCTTCCCCAGCTGCTCCAGTGGCAGTCTTTTAAAAAATATGGAGGCTTTCATCGATACCACAGAACATCACTGGGCAGCAGTCTGAGAGGGCCTAGTAGGACCTGAATAGCCCTCGGCTAGATGACATAAATATGATTTAGTTCTTGTTGATCCAATATCCTGAAGCTGTACCTCTGCATACAGCTGCTACAAAAACAATTGCACAGAAATTTGTTGGGGTCTTTATGAGAGTTGTCATCCCTAAAGAAGTCCTAACAGACCAAGGGATGACTTTCACTATGGAAAAGTTCAGGGAAATTACTCCGGGTTAAGCATTAAGTTACTAAGTTACTCCGGGTGAAGCATTTAAAAACCTTGGCATACCATCCTCAAACTGAAGGTTTTGTAGAGAGGTTTAACTAGACCGTAAAACAAATGCTATGCAAGGTGGTCAGTGAGACTGGAAGGAACTGGGACCAGTTACTTCCCCTTGTATTATTTGCCTATCGGGAATTCCCTCTAGCCTCCATGGTTTTCTTACCTTTTGAATTATTATATGGGAGACATCCTGCAGCATATTAGACATTCTAAAAAAGGTTAGGAAGAAAGGTCACTCCCTTCGACAAATATATTGGAATATATTGTGCAATTATTTGATAGATTTGGAAAAATCCAGCCTTTACTTAAAGAACACACAGAAAAGGCACAAGCAGCAGAGGCCCGTAATTACGACCGTGGCATGTTTCTTCAGGAGTTCTGCCCTGGAGATTGTGTCATGGTCCTGATACCCACCTCCCATTTCAAATTATTGGCTAGTTGGCAATGCCCATACAAAATTAAGGAGCTGAAAGTGCTCGTTGATTATTTGGTGAAACAGTCAAATTGTTGACCGAGCAGACAAATACATCATGTGAACTTGTGGAAACGTGCTTCTTTGCTGGGAAAACAGCACTTAACTTCAGACCCAATTTAACGGCCAATTAATGACAGGAGCTGGAATCAATTATCCCCTCTGGCTTAGGTGTAAGGAGAGTCATAGTTGCTGCTCCAGGTCTATTGTCTTGTTTCCTAAGCTTGAAGCAAGATGGGGGTTTTGCAATGACTTCTGTCGACTTAACCAGGTTTCATAATTTGACACTTACCCAATGCCGTGAGTGGATGATCTCCATGAGTGACTCAGCAAGGAGGAATTCTTGACCACGCTTGACATGATGAAAGGGTACCGGCAGTACTGTGTCCTTCCAATTGGGTTACATAGGGTGCCAGCAACCATCCAGCGTCTGGTGGATAGAAAGATCCATCCCCGTTATTCCTATAGTGCTGCCTGCCTGAATGACATCATTACCTATTCCAGCACATGGAAGGAACACATACAGCAGGTCCAAGCCATGCTCCATACACTAGGTAAGGTCAGTCTTTGTATCAACTCAAAGAAGTGTTTCTTTTGGTGGGCAGGGGCACGGTGAAACCACAGTATTCTTAAACTGATGCCATATGAAAGTCGCCCTATTCAAAAGCCAAGAGGCATCTGTGTCAAAGTGTCTCACCCTTAGAGAAACAGCATCATGGAGGGTGATAAAGCTGGTCACACTGGAGCTAGTAGTCATGAATCAATAAAAGGCCATATTCAGTCCATTCACTGTGGACAGCTCCCTCCAGACCTGACACAGCTTACAGTACTAGAGTTCACATTCCCCACCCATGTCCCAGAAGTCCTAATTTATGGGC
Organism: Polypterus bichir lapradei; assembly: GCA_026402145.1. Classification (NCBI taxonomy): domain Eukaryota; kingdom Metazoa; phylum Chordata; class Cladistia; order Polypteriformes; family Polypteridae; genus Polypterus; species Polypterus bichir. The sequence continues at coordinate 30,022,132 of JANRMT010062846.1, read as the reverse complement.
TGCTGTGACATTGAGCACAGCCTTAAGATAATGGCTCAGGGATAGCAAATTATTTTTTACATTTTTCTAGAATATTTGCATTCCTGTTTATAGGATCTTAACTGTTTGCTTTTCTGTACAAAATCATGTGTAAAGTACAGTACAGTGCCCCCCGGTACAGTAACAGGTTACACTGCTGAAAAAAATGGCACCACCCCCTGTCTCTAACTGGCAAACTATTTCTCACCTCTTCACCACCTAATAGCTAATGTGTGGTGAGCTTACTGACACAAAAATGGCTGCTGCTGCATCATCGAGGTGGATGCTGCACATTGGTGAAGGTTGAAGTGGCTCCCCACTCTCTATGTAAAGCACTTTGAGTATCTTCAAAAGTTCTGATTACAGTAAATGTAACATCTTTTTTTAAAGAGAAGCATAAAGCAACTTGAAATTTGCCAAAGTCTAAGGCAGTCTCAGATTTAGTTCACAATATGGCCTACCACAAGCAGAGCTTCAGGAGACAGGTGAAGGAATGGATCAGCCAGGACCTTATCACACAACATCTACTCCAACTGACAGCAAATGTGGGAGTGAAAAAGAAAATGAGGTGGGCAGTGAAAATTCAGTGCTTTTGAGTGGCACATCTGAACCGGAAAGGGCTTCATCACCAACACAGCCTGTCCTGTATGAAAGGTGCTGTATGAAAGAAAAAACAGCAGAAAGTAAGAAAGAAATGAGTAATGAGGAATGGTGATGACAAACGACAGAAGGCAAAGTTCACATCTTGTTGCTCTCTTGTGGTTGACATACAAAGATGCAATACATAAATATTGTAAAAAATCTGTCTCTAATACTCAGCATATTGTTGTGTGTTATAAATGCTACACAATAGTGTCTACTTTGAAAGGCAATATATGAAAGAGAACGAAAGTAAAAAACAATGATAGAAAGGTTGTTTAGTACTATATAATACAGTGCCTGGCCAAAAAAAAAGTCGCCACCAAAAAAAAAGGTCACACACTTTCGTTGGACCGCCTTTAGCTTTAATTACGGTATGCATTCGCTGTGGCATTGTTTCGATAAGCTTCTGCAATTTCACAAGATTTAGTTCAGTCCAGTGTTGCATTAATTTTTCACCAAGATCTTGCATTGATGATGGTAGAGTCTGACCGCTGCACAAAGCCTTCTCCAGCAGGTCTGGACTCTGTGGTGGCCAATCCATGTGTGAAAATGATGTCTCATGCTCCCTGAACCACTCTTTCACAATTTGAGCCCGATGAATCCTGGCATTGTCATCTTGGAATATGCCCGTGCCATCAGGGAAGAAAAAATCCATTGATGGAATAACCTGGTCATTCAGTATATTCAGGTAGTCAGCTGACCTCATTCTTGGAGCACATACTGTTGCTGAACCTAGACCTGACCAACTGCAGCAACCCCGGATCATAGCACCACCCCCACAGGCTTGTACAGTAGGCACTAGGCATGATGGGTGCATCACTTCATCTGCCTCTCTTCTTACCCTGATGCGCCCATCACTCTGGAACAGTGTAAATCTGGACTCATCAGACCACATGACCTTCTTCCATTGCTCCAGAGTCCAATCTTTATGCTCCCTAGCAAATTGAAGCCTTTTTTTCTGGTTTGCCTCACTGATTAGTGGTTTTCTTACGGCTACACAGCTGTTCAGTCCCAATCCCTTGAGTTCTCTTCGCATTGTGCATGTGGAAATGCTCTTACTTTCACTATTAAACATAGACCTGAGTTCTACTGTTGTTTTTTTTCGATTTGATTTCACCAAACGTTTAAGTGATCGCCGATCACGATCATTCAGGATTTTTTTCCGGCCACATTTCTTCCTCGAAGACGATGGGTCCCCACTATCCTTCCAGTTTTTAATAATGCGTTGGACAGTTTTTAACCCAATTTTAGTAGTTTCTGCAATATCCTTAGATGTTTTCTCTGCTTGATGCATGCCAATGATTTGACCCTTCTCAAACAGACTGACATCTTTTCCACGACCACAAGATGTGTCTTTCAACATGGTTGTTTAAAAAATGAGAAGCAACTCATTGCACCAGTTGGGGTTAAATAACTTGTAGCCAGCTGAAAGATAATCGCCTATGCAGTAATTATCCAATAGGAGGCTCATACCTATTTGCTTAGTTAAATCCAAGTGGCGACAAAAGATACTGTATGAAGGAAAGAAATATTAACAGTCATTAAGAGTTAAATAATAATACAAAAGGCACTATATGAAGAAAGAAAGAGAGAAAGAAATGAGATTAATGTAAAAGGAGATTATAAATAACAAAAGGTAAAGTTGATGCCTTGTATCCATCATTAAAATTATTTTTTTGAAGATATGCTTCTGGTAAAAAAAAAGAAACAAGTCTATAGGGTGGTCCAGATCTAATTATGCAATTTTCATTACGCTATAACTTATTAAGTTTATTACATAGAAAATCACCCGAAAAATCCCGGACCATCGAGAAGTGTGCGAACTGACGACATGATGAATCATCTTCACGCCAAACTGTAATCATGCCCGCATAAATCAAAGTCATCCAGACGATCTGGATCTGCATAATTAGATCTGGACCACCCTGTATATGAAAAAGAAGTAAATGAAGAAAGGAGGATATAACAATTATTAAGAACTGTATTCAAGCAACCACTATTAAAGACACTATAAGAAAGAAAGACAGGACAGTCATTCACAGCTATATAATACTACTCGATGTGAAAGGTGCTTAAGAAAGAAAGAAAGAAAGAAAGAAAGAAAGAAAGAAAGAAGAGTAATGCCAAATGGAGATGATAAATAACAAAAGGAGAAGTTGATGTCTTGTTGCCCTCTTCTGGTAGTATATAATATCATCTATGAAAGGTGCTATATGAAATAAAAAAGACAGAAAGTAAGA
>JANRMT010062846.1:29961910-30018832 GCA_026402145.1 Polypterus bichir lapradei | reverse complement strand
ATACACTGTATATATATATTTTAAGATATGGTCAAAGCCTACTGTACGTCTGTCTCATTGACTTGGCATACCTGTAACAGATATTCAGTATTTTATTGCCATAGAATGGTTGTAGAGATGCAATGTGGAAAAACTGTCATCTTTATTTCTGCTATTATTGTTATTAACACAGCTCAAGTAGTGACTTCAACAGTATGTAAAAAAAATAAGCAAAGCAAGAAGTCCCTGAAAAAAACACACTTTTAAAGTTTCAAAATGGATCGATTAAATACAGTCTACATTAGGAGATATTGAAAATAAATCTAAAATAAGAATTTATGTCTGCGGTTATCTTGCTGCTCCCTAAGGGTAGCTAAAAATAATCTGGTTGGTCCCATACTTGCTGGTGTCTCCAACCAATCTGACGTTAAGATCTTTGCCAGTTCAAAATACTGCAATAAAAGACAGAGAGAAGGTGGAAATCTAAGAGAAGGACAGGGACCATCCATCCATCTTCTACACCTGCTTTATCCTGACAGGAGGAGCTAGAGGCGATCCCAGCAAGCATAGGGAACAGGGCCATCACAGGGTAAGATGGGGGACCTAAAAGGCAAAATATTAAAATTTGTTAAAGTACCCCATTAGAATGCAAGGCACTGCTTTATAGCCCGTGATACACTCAAACTCGTCATTAAATACAAATCATCCATCCAATATCTCTTAAAAAAAAATAAATCAACAATAGCACATCACAAAAAGTGGCAACACTTGAATGGGCTGGTTAAAAGAAGATGATCTTGTGGGTCCACGTGAAGTGACATCCCCTGCTGGCCGACCCTGAATGAATCATCTAAAAGGAGATCCAAATTCAGCCAACTGTCAACCATGCGGAGTCTTTAAGCGGCTTTAGCTCAGGTATGGTGGCGTAAGGGTTAAGGCATAGACAGAACGGCCCCCCAACAAAGAGCCGGCCCTGCATTGGAACCTGAGTTAAAGGGGGTACAGAAGAAAAACAACAACATTTATTTATATAGTACGCTTTCATACAAATGATGTAGCTCAAAGTGCTTTACAGTTTGAAGAAAGAGAAAAAAGACAAAATATAAAAAATAAACTTAGGCCATGCTAATTAAAATAGGATAAAAGTAAGGTCATATGGCCAGGGAGGACAGAAAAAACAAAAAAAATTCCAGGCGGTTGCAGAAAAAAACAAAATCTACAGGGGTTCCAGGCCACGAGACCACCCAGACCCCACTAGGCATTCTCACAAGTCATTTACTACTTCAACAAGTGCAGTTTCTGTACTGCGATTTCTTCTAAAACCTGAGCAGGGGTTTAACTACAGCAGTCTTAAGACAGTCTGGGAAGACCCCCGTATCTAATGGTGAGTTTACTATGTCAAGAATACTATCAATTAGCATGCCCGATACTTCTTTGAAAAAACTTGTTGGTATTGGGTCAAGGACACAGGTGGAGGGTCTCAGTTGAAAAATAATTTAATATAAATCAGGTAAATTTATCCTGGTGAAAGAATTTAATTTGTTTAAAATGGAGTACCAGGGTTTAAGAGGATCAGTATTGGGGATATGTACTATATTATTTCTAATATCATTAATTTTGTGATTAAAACATATACCAAAAGCCTCACAAGTTTCACTGGACGTTTTTTGGAGGCATTCCATTGAGTGACCTGGGTTAAGCAGACAATCAATAGTAGAGAATAAAACTCTTAGAATAACTGGCATTGTTATTTATAATTCTAGAGAAATAGCAGCACCTCTCAAGACAGACTATGTTGTTGTATTCTGTTATTTTAGCCTTCAATATCTCACAGTAGATAATCAGTTCAGTTTTTCTCAATTTACACTCAGCTCTCCGGCACGCTTTCTTTAAATGAGACACTCTTTGGGTCTTCCATGGTGTGACAGTGCTGGAGGATTTTTGAAACTGTCTTTTCAGGAGCGACTATGTCAGCAGCAGCTCTCACTTTAGTATTAAAATTTTCCACCTTACTATTTATATTATCCTCGCTAGTGCAGTAAGCAGTACAAACGGACTGACTGCTTAGAAAGTTTGTCAACTCTGAAGCTGCAGATGAATCAAAGAAGCGTTTAACAATATGCTTCTTGTTAATTTTTTCTATCATTATTTCTGTATTAAACTAGCTGGAATACCCGGCGTTGCCCGGAAATCTATACCCAGTGAATTGACCAAATGAAAGAAACAGAACATAGAAATGGAACAAACAGTTTTGTGATTGAAATGTTATTGTAATAGGTAATATAAGTGGTAATTCCAGAGCCTTTGGATACAATATATTTTTTGTTTTGCCTTGTGGTGCGAAAAGGAACAAATTCTGAGAATTGCCCACTCTAGAACATGATACATAGAGTTGTGCATGTGAAAAGCATGAATTTTCCAAATTGGTGCCTTTAACTTGCAGTGATTGGCCTTGAGCATTATTAATTGACATAGCAAAAGCCAAACGAACAGGAAATTGTAGTAGTTTGAAATCAAAGGGTAAATAATTCAGAATTGGTGGAATTGTTGGTATGAAAACATCGTCACATCGTGCGCAATGCTTCAGACGCCATTGAAATAGACTTTTTTCTAGCATCGGAAGTGGACTTTCTAATTCTACGCCTTTTTTTGGTGGCATGGGTATAATAGCGAAAAGCAGGACAATTATAATGTGTTACATGTTATTACGTACGGAATAAGCACCACAGTGAGATAAATGCACGTTATTTACAATACGTCGCAAAGCGAACAAATAGCACCAGTCAGTCAGAAAGACCAACACTGAAATCGTATTGTGTTGGCAGACAGCCTGCCTTCCCTTTCTTCAGATGTTTCATCCACTCCTGCATCAGCAGCCCTTCTCCTGTTGGCAGACAGCCTGGTTTCTCTTTCTTGAGATGATTCATAGGCTCTTGAAGTAGCAGATGTAATTGTTTGGTACGCCAGATGGGATTGCCTGGGACGTGTGCCGAACATTGTGTTGGTGAAAAGGTGCCGTACGCTTCACCACGAACATTTTTCCCCAACCATACATACCCCATGACCTCCTCCTGGTTACAAAGGAGCCCCATCCCCAGTTTGGTGGCGATCGGACGCCCGGTGCAGATTTGTATAAAGGACAAACAAACATACACACATACATTGACTGTATGTTATATATTAGATAGTAAGAGAAAAATGGTCTGATAAACAAGTATGAATGATCTGCTTCACATCAACTTTTAGTCCTTTAGTAATCACTAAATCAAATGCATGACCTGCTTTGTGTGTTGGCTGACTAACGTTCTGGCTCATGAATGATGGTAAGCATTACACTCTCTTTTATTTGCAGCACAAACAGACAGATTGGTTCTTAAAAGTGTTGCATCTCCAGTGTAACGGGGGTCCAAGAAGCAGCTCTGCACCAGACCACCAGCCAGGACCGAAGAGGCAGTGGGCTCAAACCTCATCTCCTAGCCCCATCAAAAGAAAAGCTGCTTTGCGTCCTTTATTGGAAGAAACAGACAGCAATTGCTTATTTTTAATAATATTAATAAAAAGAAAACTGTCTATTCTGCATTTTTAAAGGGAAGCAAATGCTAACAAATGTAATACTAATAATGCATTGTATTGATATAGTGCCTTTCCCATGCTCAAAGTGCTTTACAAAGTAAACAACAGGAAATTTATAATATGGGACATAAAACAATACACATAAATGTAAGAAACACAAAGATGAACGATTACTTAAAAAGAACGCCCAGCCTGCTATTCCACAATTAGCTCATTCTCATTTACTTCATCATTAAAGTCGGCGAGCTAAATTATTATTTAATTAACTCCTTCACCCAAGGTGACGCAATTGGCTCCTTTTCTTTGTTCCCGGTGCAGCACAGGCAGTTGAATTAACTCGTTCAGGGTCACACCGTATTGGGGGGGGGATTTGAGCTCATATAACATCAGGGATAGAATATCAAAGTGGGCCTCTTTAAGCACAACACAACAACGCGCGTATTATTAGTTATTATTTGGCTGCCGCCTTTATCCAAGTGACTTTTTACAGACCCCAACTCCGAAGGCAAAACGTTTTTACCTCGGTCAGCTGTTGGTATTCGCGTAGACAGATGGTAACGACCTGATTTCGTCCGCAGCACGACCGCGTTTCCTACTTTAATCGTCCGGTGTGGCACATCACTTAGGAGCTGTTACGGTTAACAAAAGGTGGTCGAGAAGCTCAGGAGGATATTTGCCCCTTTCTGGAGAGAAGCCCCGGGTTCAAGCCTCCATACCCACTATATGGGATTTATTTCAAATTCAAATTATTTCTTAATTGCTAGTTTAAATGGCGTGCCCTCCATCTTCTCGCACTTAAAAGCAGATGATTAGCTCCCCTCGATAAACAGGCCAATTTAATCCACCCGACACAATGCTACCTTGTCTTGAACCCAGCCTCTACCCCATGGGATTCACTTCACATGACAGGCAGGCGGTCCCTTTATTTGCAACGCCCTCCATTAGGTCAATGATACAAAAGATTTCTTATAAGCTCAAACTGGAGGATTAGCTCACTAAGAGAGAAGAACCGATTCAATCCCCCCAGTAAAAACCGAAGGTGCAGGTTTGGAGCACCGTTCTCTCCAGCCGTGATCAGGGGCCAACGCATTTCTTTAAGGGGTCCAGAGACCTGTCGCTAACATTAAATGCGTCTGGTGGGCTGAGTAAACAGTCAGACTCGGTAGCTCAACCGGGTGGATTCCCTCATGTATCGAAGGAGAGTGCGGGTTGAACTGAAAAAAAGCAGCCTCTTTATTCGCTGTGGCCACCGAAGAAATAACGGTATAACTTATTTATATGCCATTTTTCAAAAGGGGACCTCCTCGGTGGCACAGCGACAAAAGCAAACGACCCCGTCAGCTAAGATCGAGTCGGCCCCGCGATCGAGACCCACCCACGAGCAAAGGGGCGCCCCAAGTCGAAGAGGATCCAGTAGAATGACGATGAGTATGACCCGCTCTTTTATTTGAAGTGTCAACGGAGATATCACTTGTTAAAAGTGCTGAAGTTCGACCGTGAAAAGGGTTCAAAGAGTAGATCTGCCGGATAAACACCCCTAGATCAACCAGACAAGATGGAACAGGTGGTGGGTTCAAATCCTCCCCTTATCATCATCAGAAGACAGTATAACCTGTAAGGGAAAGGAAAACTGAAACCAATACTTACTTATAATAAGCAAACTGAGCATTATGCATTTTTAAAGTGAGGTAAATACTAGGAACTATAAAAACAGTAATTATAAGAGTACAATTTAATTATATAGCGCCTTTCCCAAGCTCAAAGAGCGTTACAGGAATTCGGAAAAAGCAACAGGGAATATACAATATTAGATACAAAATTATATCAACATAAAACACTAAGTAAAGATAAATAATGGAAAACAAGGTATTACATAAACAAACGCGATTGATGAACTGAGTGTTCTCCGCTCATTTGTCAAATTTCTTATCTTCTAAATGATGCATTAACAATACAGAAGATCCAGCTGGCTGCTTCTCAATCAGCTCATCCTTATTTACTTACTCATTATAATATGTTTCTGTAAAACGAATATCAACAGCAGTCCGACTCAAACATTTTTTTCAAATCCTCCCATTTCTCTCTTTTTCGCCTTTTTTTCTCGCTTAACAGCAAGTTGGCGGTGGCGGCTTCAGCGTTTTATTGACAGACAAAAGAGGCGGAGCAGAAATGCCCTTTAGTTCAATATCCAATAGAATTTAGAAGCGGACCAGAAAGAAACGGATAGGCTTCGAAGTTGGACGTGCAGAAACGCCCCTTTCTTCTCCAACATCCAAATACTGTACAGTAAACTTTGAAACAGAAACACCCCCTGCTGAAATAACACTTAGAAGGGGAGAAACTGAAGCCAAAATCAGAGAGGGGGTTAGAGCATTAAGTGTAATATAAAGCTACTTTTTCAGGGCCACTTGCACGTACGTACAGGACAGTGTCACGCACGCACGAGACAGTGTCACAGGCTAGCGTACCGGTTGTACGGACCAATGCCTCGCCTTGCATTACAGGTTACTGAGGTGCCTTCACGCACTCCATAGCACGCCTTGCTGAGATGCAGTATACACCCGTAATGGCGCAGAATACTCATTAAAATAGACAGGAGCCATTACACAAGTGTAGTTGTAACACTTTTTTTTCCTTCTGAATTTAAACAGCATTACACCACAATATGTTTTCGTTCGTAATCATAACCAATGCCAAGTGTTGCCTGTTAGTTCTGTATGGCAGTTAATACAATTGTAATTTTGACCATAAATCTTTCTTTTTTGCCCCTTAAGGGGGCACTTTTGCAATCATTTCTCCCTCTTTAAACATGTTTTTTCAAGCACTGAGTGTACAGTACTGTTATGTTTGACGTCACTGGCCAGTGTCACTAGTTCACGGGCCAGTGCCCATTATTTAAAATAACAACATATGCAAAGTTCACATCGCAGTTTGATAATTTCTTAATATTCTGGTGTCAAATTCTTTTTAATAGGCCAAACAAAAGTGCTTTTAAGTGAGCAAGTGAAGATGCAAGGCAATAACGAGGGCACTTCAATTAAAACACCATCTGCAGGACAGTTAATTTGCAGTTCTTACCATTCCTCATTTGCCAATCCTATAAACCTAAGAAGACATGAAAGACTTTATCATTCTAACAGAAATGAATCCATCTTTTTCACTTCAAAACCAAACAAAGGTGTCAGGGTTCCAATTCATCAACCTCACAGATAATTGCCTGTGAAGTGGCAGACAGCAGAGATTTCATGGCTCTAGCAAAGTGAAGTGGGCAGCCTGGTGTCGAGTGGGAGCACTTGTGTACAGTTCTCTTTGCAGATGCTTATGTTTGCCCAAAGGCACTTCATGTTGAGGTCTGTACTGGAGGAAAGGCAAATTTCTAGGCCCAGAAGAAATGAGTGCATTGACTTAAATACGGAGCATGTATAATGTACCCTGCTTCCTACTAGAAGTATGGCTATTCTGGGAGATATGTTTACTTCTCAGTATTTACTGTAAATAAAGGAGGCCTGGAGTTATTTGGTGTGGACGACGGTCACATTTGACATGAAGACAGGGAAGTGGTGGAGTCTTTGTAAATGTTCAAAACAGCTGCATTGGTGTCGTTACATTTATTTGTCAGTGTGGTGGCTTTTCCTGACCCCCAGTTTTTGACTATCCTATTCATATCCTTCTTCAATATATCAATACCCCTTCAGTCCAAAGCGGGACATGTGCCATCTTTTCGCAGAAAGAGTCCCATAAACCTATACCTGTCTATCCTTCTCCAAGGTTTTACCTGGATGGCTCGGCAGCACAGGAAGACCTTCAGAGAAGTCTACCTTGTCAATTCTACATCTGACTGCAGAACAGATAGCCCACCTTCATTTATGTTATTTGCTCCAACATGGATAATGATATCTATAGCCATCCCCATTCTGGCTACGAGTCTATCCACCCTTTCAGGGCATTTTCCTACCTGTGGAGCCCCAGACTCCCAGAGCAAACCTGTATTTCAATACCTCTAACACTCTAAGCCCACCATGTACCTGCCTACCACCTCTGAGATTTCAGAGTCACTGTAAAGTTCCACAAGTTACTTAAAACAGTTTGACATTTCCAATTCTGGGGTTAATTCACAAGAACCAAATGCATCCTTTACTTGCTCCTATGTCTGATTGTGACCCACATAGCTCTGCCTACAAAAGCTCCAACATCAAACAGAACTTGCATTATATTGGCCTCATAATCCAAATTTGTACTAGCTCCCTTTATAATTAAAAAAATAAATCTTGATTTAAATTAAGTATTGCAGTTACTTAACACCTGTAATATTCTCCTCCCTTGACTGTCTGTGTCTTTATTTAGAGTTACTCTCCCTTTGTCCTGATTGCCTACCTAGATGACTGTTTTCCAAACTTGATGCCCCTTTTTAGCGGTTTAGTTTCACCCCCCAGTGTTATCAGTTACACTATTTAAAGAATATGCTCCTCATTATGAATGGATGCTGCTTCTCTCAGTCAACCTTTATAAGTGCCATGTAGTGCTTGATTTTAAAATGATTTTTATGGAGAAGGACTCTTTTGCCTTTGTCCTCTGTGACTCTTTTGTACTCTTCATTGTGTAGACTTTATCAGAATGCCTCAAATCCCAAAGACATACCACTTTTAATCAGGTATTGTACTTTAGCATTTCTCCACCTTCTTTGCCTTTTTGTCCATCCTGACCAGAACTGATGACTTGACCAGAGACATTTGTGTGACTACAACTTGGTGTACTGCCTGAAACTACGCATCTTGCATTTATTTATCAGGTCATATGGTTATGATTTGTGAATATTCACATTATACTTTGCATCCATATTATTTTTATGAATATTATCAATAATACATTATTAAATGTTTAACTTGACTTCTGCTTGTTTTTTTACTGTGTCTAATTGCCTGCGGTTATAGATGCCAGAGTGAAGGAGGGAGAAGTGCTAAAGTACAATAGCTGATAAAATTGCTTAAATGTATGGAATTAGAGGCTCTCCATTAAAGTCTACACAATAAAAAGTACAAAAGAGGAAGGCAGAGTCACACAACACTCTATCAAAACAAATCATGGACTTTTCAAGTAACATCTCACAAAAGGAGTGCAACTCAGCTATACACAGCAAATTATCTTTATATGTGCCATTGCACTCAGGAATTCAACTTCAAATCTTTCATGGATGACACTTATCTTATTTAAAACTGTCCAAAATGTACCCATGGTAAGATCCAACCTGTGAGTACTGTATTGCCATCTCGGCTCCAGCATCACCAGGACATTTGTTTTATTGGAATGTGTCAAATGAACATCATTTTGGACCAGAACTCTCTGAATGTTCATCAGACAGCATTGGGGTCACAATCCTTCCTAACCCATTACCTGCTGTATTTGGAGGACTTGAAAGTGGGCTTACAGCAGAGGGGACAAATGGATCATACCAGCCTATGCCACACTATTAGCATGTAGAATTATCTTGCTTAACTGGAAGACCCCCAACCCACCTTGTATAACTGAGAAACTGTTGTAGTGTATTATTGGAAACAGGATAAAAATCAGATTCTTTCTTAGAGGATCTGTCCAAAACGTCTTTAACACACAGCAGGACTTCATTTAAAAAATCTTAGAATAAACATACTGTACATATTGTGTAGGGCTAAATATCTTTTTTTCCTCTGTTCTGAGTTATCCTCTCTTTCTCTTGGCCGGGGGTTGAATTTTTGTTCTTGTGTATTAGGTTTTGTTTCATCTTTGTCTTCTTTTACATTTAACGATTTGTTTTTCTAGATTAATTTTGAAATTACTTTGTGTACAAATTCTGTTTGATTGTATACTGTTACTTTTTTGAAATAAAATCAATTAAAAATATAAAAAATATCATACCTAGTTTCCTACACCCTAATTCTTCCTCAGTAACGAAACATGAACCACTCTTATTAGTCCTTAGGACAAGAGTTATTTTCTTGCTGTCCTGAAGTCTCTTACCACTTGCGCCCCTCCGCGCCCCCAACACGCTGCAAATTTTGAACCCAATTCCCTTTTCATGATACGGGGGTAAAAAAATAACAGCAAAAAGTTTTTAGATGAGATGAGAAAAGGAAATACTACGGAGGACTTCTGTAACCCTTTTTACAGTTTTGTTTTTGTCTTGTGCCCGGAATAATTGCAAACATTACATATTATGGTGTAATGCTGTTTACGTTCAGAAGAAGAACAAGAAAAAAAGTTATGTGTTAACAACGGCAACTGCCCTTGCGTATTAATGTCCCCTGGCTATTGTAATGAGCGTCCTGTGTCATTAGGGGGTCTATACTGCACCTCAGTCCGGAGTCCGTGATGGCACCTCGGTAACCTGTAGAGACCTGTGAGACATTGGCCCGTAGAACCAAGACACTGGTCCGTGCCACTTGCTTGGAAAACCTAACAGTACAGTACAGAACACCTGCTGTAAATTCACGTAAATCACATTTCATTCGCACTGATACAGGACAACAATGGCACTATAGCTTGAAAAAGGGGGCTATAAAACTGTATTTTATTTTAATAATGGTTGATCATGAACATGCTGCATGATAAACATTGTGTCCCATCCATGAGACCCATTCAAATAAAACAATCACTTAGACATATTAACATTCTAAACAGTCCCGTTATTTAAGGTCCCTAACTTGGCGAAGCAACTTGAACAGAAACAAGTCCAGGGCACCTCGAAGGAGGCAGGGCTCCGAGGGTCTTGACTCGAACACACTGTGTGATCCGAGTACAGTCTGCATATTCTGTCGTAACTTAATCTAAAGGTGAGCGGCCAGCACAATCGAGGAGTCCCAGTTTGTGGGGACTGGCCTCGCCTTCAGTGTGGGGTCTCAAAATGGGAGGAGTCACATGTCGATTGGATTCCTACCTTGTGACAATAAATGAACTACAGTTTTCAAACAAGAAAGTGACCACGGCATCTGCCCTCATAGGCCAAATTAGGAAATGTGGGTAGAAACCAAAATTAAGTGCCTCGTACAGCAGAGCAGACTTTACTGTAATCTGGAAAGATCACTTCAAAAACACAGCTCGAGATCTAACAGCTCGACCTGTCCACTGACACACACCTGTCTTTTGGACAGCGCCATCACTATTATAAGTCAACATTTTAGACCGCTACCTTGGCTTCGTTACCAAAAAGAAGTCTTCCTTAGTAACACAACGAATACGCAGATACCTCACTTCAAAACTAAACGACATGCCTGCCACGCACATCACATACGTCCAAGTAACTGAAACAATGCATGCAAGTCAGAAGACTCGACATTTGTCCAGTAGTTGTTCTGTTGTTCCAGCTTTATATTTTTATGCTCACTTGCAGCTCTGCTTGTGCTGTCATCTGTCACTTTATTTTCCGTTCTGATGGCTCATTCGGATGAGCCGCTTCTTTTAGTTTCAACACCCACCGTAGCACAGGCGATGATGCAGAATTCCATCTAACCAACTTACTGTAATAATACAAATAATAATAATAACAACAATTACCTGTTTCGCATTGCTGACGTGAACTGAACTCTCCTTACTTTTGGATTAGGTTTAAAAATTAGGAGGCCGCCTCTCCTCAACTATCCATCCATCCATACTCTTCCACTTATCCGAGGTCGGGTCACGGGGACAGGAGCTTGAGCAGAGAGGCCCAGACTTCCCTCTCCCCGGCCACTTCTTCTAGCTCCTCCGGGAGAATCCCAAGGCGTTCCCAGGCCAGCCGAGAGACATAGTCCCTCCAGCGTGTCCTGGGTCTTCCCCGGCATCTTCTCCCGGTTGGACGTGCTCGGGACACCTCACAAGGGAGGCGTCCAGGAGGCATCCTGATCAGATGCCCGAGCCACCTCATCTGACTCCTCGCAATGTGGAGGAGCATCGGCTCTACTCTGAGCCCCTCCCGGATGACCGAGCTTCTCACCCTGTCTTTAAGGGAAAGCCCAGACACCCGGAGGAGGAAACTCATTACAGCTGCTTGTATTTGCGATCTCGTTCTTTCGGTCACTACCCATAGCTCATGACCATAGGTGAGGGTAGGAACGTAGATCGACTGGTAAATTGAGAGCTTTGCCTTACGGCTCAGCTCCTTTTTCACCACGACAGACTGATGCACAGCCAGCATCACTGCGGACGCCGCACCAATCCGCCTGTCGATCTCACTCTCCATTCTTCCCTCACTCGTGAACAAGACCCCGAGATACTGAACTCCTCCACTTGGGGCAGGATCTCACCTCCAACCCTGAGAGGGCACTCCATCCTTTCCGGCTGAGGACCATGGTCTCGGATTTGGAGGTGTTGATTCCCATCCCAGCTGCGAACCGATTCTGAGAGAGCCAAAGATCATGGCCTGATGAAGCAAACAGGACATCATCTTCTGCAAAAAGCAGTGACCCAATCCTGAGTCCACCAAACCGGACTCCCTCAACACCCTGGCTGCGCCTAGAAATTCTGTCCATAAAAGTTATGAACAAAATCGGTGACAAAGGGCAACCCTGGCGGAGTCCAACACTCACTGGAAACGAGCTCGACTTACTGCTGGCAATGCGGACCAAGCTCTGACACCGGTTGTACAGGGACCGAACAGATCTTATCATGGGGTCCGGTACCCCATACTCCCGGAGCACCCCCCACAGGATTCCCCAAGGGACACGGTCGAACGCCTTTTCCAAGTCCACAAAACACATGTAGACTGGTTGGGCAAACTCCCATGCACCCTCCAGGACCCTGCTAAGGGTGTAGAGCTGGTCCACTGTTCCGCGACCAGGATGAAAACCACACTGTTCCTCCTGAATCCGAGGTTCGACTATCCAACGGACCCTCCTCTCCAGTACCCCCGAATAGACTTTTCCAGGGAGGCTGAGGAGTGTGATCCCTCTGTAGTTGGAAGACACCCTCCGGTCCCCCTTTTTAACTAAACTTTAATAACCGTAGGAAGCCACTAACGTTCATAGCAAAAACAATAAATAACTCTTAGCGTTTCGCCTAACGGGTCAGACCAAAGGCGACACCCTCCGCACAGGTGAGCCCATTTTCCACTAATTTTCAACTGAGTCTGACTACACCCAATGGGCGAAAAGGGTGTGGCACTGCACCGCCCAGCAGTAGAACCCGATAGGCTACTAAGACTATCCAATAGGATATAGAGGAGGTGGATAAGGCCATATATATAGATAGACTGTGTTACCCAGTCGAAACGATATGTCAGCGCGTCTGCCATATTGCGAGTGGCAAAAGTGCCATTTAAACTAATACAGGTAGACGTGGAAACCGTTTTTTCTGATGAAAAAACAATAACGTTTAAAACAGTATCGTTTACATACAACAGATTTTGGCGAATCATTTACATTTAATTTATATCCATTTATACACTAATAATGGGAATTATTAAATAATAGTAATAATTATTATTATTGAATAATTCCTCCAGTATAAGTAACATTTCTCAGACTGCCTTCTTCCATCTCCAAAACATTTCTAGACTTCGTCCTGTTCTTACGCAACACGGTACAGTACTGAAGTATTGGCTAATGTCCGAGTCACCTCACGTATAGATTACTGTAATGCTATTCTATCTGGCATCCCACAAAAACGTATCCATCGCTTACAACTTATTCAAAATTCTGCTGCCAGGATAATAACCTGCTGTTCTAAATCCAGTGAACATATCACACCTATTCTCTCTCAACTTCACTGCCTCCCTGTTAACTACAGAATACAATACAAAATACTGTTCTTAACATTTAAAGCTCTCCGCAGCCTCACTGATCTCCTAAAGACTGACACTCCTCTCTCTCACTCAGATCCTCATCTGCAGCTCTACTTTCTGTACCACACATCAAACTCTTCTATGGGAGCTTGAGGGTCTCTCCTAGTGCTCCTCAACTCGGGAATTCTCTTCCCTCTCATATAACAACAACAACATCTATTTATATAGCACATTTTCATACAAACAGTAGCTCAAAGTGCTTTACATAATAAAGAATAGAAAAATAAAAGACACAATAATAAAACAAAACTAATCAACATTAATTAACATAGAATAAGAGTAAGGTCCAATGGCCACGGGGGACAGAAAAAACAAAAAAATCTCCAGACGGCTGGAGAAAAAATAAAATCTGTAGGGATTCCAGACCATTAGACTGCCCAGTCCCCTCTGGGCATTCTACCTAACATAAATGAAACAGTCCTCTTTGGATTTAGGGTTCTCACGGAAGGATTTGATGATGATGGTCACGTAGACTTCTGCCTTTTAATCCATCCATCATTGTTGGAGCATCATGAAGCTTTGAGTAGGTGGAGGTGGCACAGGCCACCACAACAAAGAAACCGGAAAAAGAAACAGGAGAGTAGGGGTCAGTACGGATTTTAGAGCCACCATGAATAGCTATTATGAAGAATTGAACATACAGAGTATCAGGAAAAAGTTAAATTAAGTTAAATTGAAGTTATAAAAAGGCCATGTTAAAGTAATATGTTTTCAGCAGTGTTTTAAAGTGCTCTACTGTACTAGTCTGGCGAATTCCTATTGGCAGGCTATTCCAGATTTTAGGTGCATAGCAGCAGAAGGCCGCTTCACCACTTCTTTTAAGCTTTGTTCTTGGAATTCTAAGGAGACACTGATTTGAGGATCTAAGGTTACGATTTGGAATATAAGGTGTCAGACATTCCGATATATAAGATGGGGCGAGATTATTTAAGGCTTTATAAACAATAAGCAGAATTTTAAAGTCAATCCTGAATGACACAGGTAACCAGTGTAGTGACAGTAAAACTGGAGAAATGTGTTCGGATTTTCTTTTCCTAGTTAGGATTCTAGCAGCTGCATTCTGCACTAGTTGCAAACAATTTATGTCTTTTTTGGGTAGTCCTGAGAGGAGTGCGTTACAGTAATCTAGTCGACTGAAAACAAATGCGTGAACTAATTTCTCAGCATCTTTCAAAGATATAAGAGGTCTAACATTTGCTATGTTTCTTAGGTGAAAAAATGCTGTCCTAGTGATCTGACTAATATGCAATTTAAAATTCAGATTACAGTCAACAATTACCCCTAAGCTTTTTACCTCCGTCTTGACTTTTAATCCTAATGTATCCAGTTTATTTCTAATAGCCTCATTGTATCCATTATTGGCAATCACTAAGATTTCAGTTTTCTCTTTATTTAACTTGAGAAAGTTACTATTCATCCATTCTGAGATACAAGTCAGACATTGTGTTAGCGAATCAAGAGAATCAGGGTGATCAGGTGCTATTGATAAATACAGCTGTGTGTCATCAGCATAGCTGTGGTAGCTCACGTTGTGCCCTGAGATAATCTGATTTAACGGAAGCATGTAGATTGAGAATAACAGCGGACCCAGGATAGAGCCTTGTGGAACACCATATTGGATATCATATACGTCAGCTCGATTCAATAACACATTTTAAAACTGCCCTCAAAACTTATCTTTTCAAACTGGCATACCAATTGTGAATTTTGCACTGTTACTGCCAGTTAAGTTTGTTTGTTTGCTAATTATTGCTTTTTGATTTATCATTCTCTTGTTTTAATTATACTAATGCTGTTTAATTTTACTGCGGTGGGTTGGCGCCCTGCCCGGGGTTTGTTTTCTGCCTTGCGCCCTGTGTTGGCTGGGATTGGCTCCAGCAGACCCCCGTGACCTATAGTTAAGATATCGCGGGTTGGATGATGGATGGATGGATGTTTAATTTTATTGTAAGGTGACCTTGAGTGCTAAGATTATAAAATGGGATTTTCTAATGGCCAAATATAACCAAAACAATTGTTCAGCCTTACCTATGAAATGTAATCCCCTGGGATCTGGTTTGGAGCGTACAGCGGTTTGCACAATCCCAAGCAACACATTCGTGAGGCATCTTTATCTATTACTTCACTCCGTAGCAGTGCCACTCGCAATATGGCGGCGACGTTGACGTACGATGCTGCTGGTCATGCGGCGTCTAGTAATTTCTATGTCTATACGCCGAACGAGCGGGTCACGTGACGAGGACAACTTCGCCGCCACGTCCGACTTGTTGGTTCCGGCTTCCGGTTCCGCGTCTTTAATGATGGCTGCAGTGCCAGCTCAGGCACTACGAGTGGCTGATATTAAAGATCCCACGGCTCTCTTCGAGCGTTACAGCGCCGAAGAGATCCGTGGGATCGAGCGAAAAGTGCGAGGTGAGATAGAGCAGAAGAAAGAAGAGCTGAGACAGATGGTGGGAGAGCGGTACCGCGACCTGATTGAAGCGGCCGATACCATCGGAGAGATGAGGCAGTGCGCGGAGAGCGTTGTGTGCTCAGTACAGAATATGCATGTCTACTGCAGCCGCCTAAAGCAGGAGCGGAGCGGGACTGCCGCTGTGGGGACTGGCACCGGGAAAGTGGAGGTGCGATGACAGATCTAAGCGCGAAGCTTTTTAAGCCCCTTCTGAGTGAATGGATGTTCACATTCGCTGACCAAAACAGTTTACAACTAGAAATAGAAGTGTGTCAGTCGGTCCATATTCTGGAAATTGTAATGTCATAATGTCTTTGGGAGTATTAGGAACAGAACGGAGTAACATGCAATTAGGAATATGATTCCCCATCAACACAATTGTGTTTAATGTGTAGTGAAATGTAGTGTCGTGCATTTAGGAACCTCAGTATTCGTTTCGGGTAGTTTGACACTAATTAATAAGTGCATTGCCTCGTAAAATATGGCTGCTCCAATACAAAAACGTGCAACGTTAGAATTTTTTAAAAAGTAACTTTCGCAAATATAATCAGTTGCCCAGATACATTTTGTTGACATGCTCAAAAATGTTGCCTTTGTGTGTCCTGAAATAGTTGTGTGTGTATATACTGTTTAGAAGTCTTAAGACAATCACACTTCTGATGACATCTTAAGGCAAATCGTGCAATGAGGCACAACAAAACAGGTTGTGCTTCATATTATGAATATTTGTGTCAGTTTTTACAAATCACCTTAAAGGCATTTTTTTGTAACTATTACTTAATCTGTCCACGTTGCTAGGTATATATTTTTAGATGAAGTCTTTATTTAAATAGATGAGTTTACTTTTTTAATACCCCTATGCAGTTATTGTACAGTGTTATTCACATTTTTGTGGAATAATGAAATTAAGTGGGACCTGCTGTGAACTCTTGTCCAGTCTGTGGTTACTTCCTATCTTTAACCTGTTTTTATCCTCTTTATTACACTGTTATAAAGATGAGTATTGTGATAGGAAAATCCTGATTAGTGAAGAGAAATGACATATATGGTTTGAAGATTATTTTTGCTGCTTGGTCAGAATACCTTGACAGTGGTGTCATGTGATGTAGAGGTGTATAGGGTAGTATTTCCATCCTATTGTGTTTAGACCCATGTTTAGTTCCTGGCCAGCCTAATATTTCATGTTTTACCAGTTCACAAATTAAAAATATGATTACTGGATGTGGTCAGCATTCCATCTTGAGATGTTTCCTAACTTGTGCAGGATATTGCAAGAATAATCTGTAATTCCCCAAGGCTCCGTAATTTATAAAAAGACAAAGAAATATAATAAAGTTGCATAAGGAGAATCAGTGTTTATCTTGATAGTTTTCTATTATTGTGACGTAAGATTAAGATCAGGGAATGGGTGAGGGGTAAGGTAATCTAAGTAGTATTTTAACATTAGGGACTTGGTCAATTTGGGTTAAGATAAGGGTAAGGGATGGTATAGGACTTACAATAAAATCACATAAGGGCCTTAAAAACAATGAGGTTAAGATAAGAGAATGGGGTTGGAAGGCAGTGGGGGCGGCGGCCCTACCAATTTGTGTCACAATAATAGAAAAGTACCTTTGTCTTTTGTTGTAATTTTGTAATTAGCTCCTGATTTACTCCAATTCACACTCTTCTAGTGTAATCCTTAATAAAATAGTTTTTTTATTTTAACTTTTAACTGCTAAATGTGGTAAATATTTTTTGCATTATTTCAGTTATATAAAAAGTTAATATCGTTCATTTTTTAAATGATCAAGCTGGCATTTCCCATGATTATTGTTATGAGAGTGTTGTGCCTAATTCATAAACAATTTCTAACTTTTTTTTCTTTCTGTCTAATCAAAAGCAGGCACCATCCCAAGAGAAGTTTTACAGTATGGCCGCCCAGATCAAGTTACTATTAGAAATTCCAGAGCGAATCTGGAGTCACATGGAGGCAGCTCAGTATCTGCGTGCTACACAGCTCCACCTCCTGTGCTGCTATATTCATGGTTTGCTACAGCTGGACTCAAGTGGATCCTATTACAGCCCGGTCCTTGCCCGTTTTCCCATTTTAGTGCGTCAAGTGGCTGCTGCTGGCCATTTCAGGTACATCTTAACTGCTTGATGAATATCTCATATATGTAACACAGAGACACTAAATTGAATTAGTCCTTGTATAGTTACCCAAATATTCATCTTTTATTTCATCTATTATGTATTCTGCAAACAGCTAATGTCTGGTTTGGTCTCAGAATATGTAATGGAAAAATAACACTGCTTTGTTGTTCCACTATTTTTTTGTTGCTACTTTTAAGTGGTGTATTCAGAATATATTCCACCCAGTGTGTGGATGTGTTTTGGCATTTTTTTCAATGTGCTTAGTGCTTACTTTGAGTTAGATTTTTTTTGTTAACATATCTATCCAAAACAGTGCACTAACATTGAGGAAGGCAAATTAGGAATTTTGTATCCGTGTTATAAAATAAAAATTACAGTGACTTCATACACACTACAGTATAGTACACCAGTGTTATCTTTTGTGCATTTAGGCTTTATGTGCATCAAAAATGATACTGAATGGAATAGGATTAAGGACATTTCTTGTGTCTTGGGAGTTCAAAATCAAATTTGCCATTATGTGGTCTAGGAACCAGTGATAGACTGGTGCTCTGATGTGGACTCAGTCCTGGGAGTGGCTTCAGTCTCCTGTAACCCTGAATTGGATTAAAGGAATACTTCACCCAAATATTTATGTGTTGTTACTTCATGAAGTTTGTAGTGAATGGAGATGAAAAATTTCGGATATAAGTCTGTGGTGACAAATGGCAAACAATGTAAAAACAGCCATGAATAAACCCCATCCTACTTGTTTCACATAATCCACATGTCAGGTCATTAGATCGTATGTTCACAACGTCCGCAACACATGTAAATTTATTAAAATATTATTAAGCTATCTGAAGTACCCATCATTGCCGGTAGAAATAAATGCGAGGCAATAAAATTGTTACTCATATTAGTAGACACAAAAACTGTGTACATACCTGTGGTCTTTGAGATTACGATTTTGGCTGAAATAAAACCTTGTGTATGCTGATAATGATATCCTCTATCAGTCTTGGTGCCGCTCCCACTGCCCGATGGGAATTACAGTTCCCGCTTCGGCGCTGGTTTTTGGGTTGTCGGCTTCCCGTTAGAACCTTTCTTCCTGATATGACATATAGCTTATATTTTAAAGCAAGGCACATGCATACACTAATTTTGTAAAAATGAGTTCCCTCATTTTGTGTGATTAGAGAACAGACATCCAAAAACAGGTAACAGTTTTATTAAAATAGATGTGTCACTACTGAAAAATGCTCTTGTGAACTAAAATGGAACACTCTTAGATGCACTGTAACATTTTAATTGAATTTTTTCACATTGTGATCATACTACTCATAACTCGCCTATTGATTTTGAAACACAAGTAATTTGAGAGTTCCAATGGATGTTTTTGATATTGCTTGCTGTTGCCCATAGACTGCAGGTTCTGTCATAAACCTTTTTTAATCACCATTTTTCATAAAAGTGAGATTCAAAATTTTTCTTGGTCTTCACTAAAACAAGATATGGAGAAAATAACATATAAAAAGCCTCCCTTTATAATGCAAAGCCTAGTGCAAATCAAACATAAGGCAATTACAATACCATAGTATAAAGTATAGTTTTCAGAATATTTTGTTATGGCGGTCATTTTGTAACTGTTGTAACTGGAAATTTGTAGAAAGAAATGAAGGCAAATGCAAAAAAAGAAGAACGTTTCGAAACTCTGTTTGTTGGGTAAACTATATTGGGATAATGATTCCTATTGAGTCTGGATGATTATGACTTACGTATGTATGTTCTGCATCCAAACTCAAAGAGCTTGAGCAATTTTAAAAGAAAATCTGTGAAAGTCCAATTGCAGGACATACACACCTATTTACAAGTACAATAATTCATTCTTTATTTAACCCTAAATAAATTTAGCTGAGTCATGCATCAGTCATTCCATGTGGTGATGCACCTGACATTGTTGTCAAGAATTGCAGGAAAGGATACTTAATATATTAATTGGCACTGTGTTACAGTGCACATTTTTTTTTAGCATTTTTAGTAAACGGTTATGATATGTCATTAAGTAAGTCAGTATATTGCCTTTCACAGCAAGCAAAATAACAAATAACCTTACTTTTACAAGTCTATCTAGTTACTTACAAAATTAGATGTACTTTTATTTAGAGAAACATTTGGGTGCACTATTTCCTAATAAACATTGACAAGAAATACTTGAATTATCTTAAAATGTGAAAGCTCCTGTAAAAATAATTTATAAATGGTTTTTATGGTCAGTTGATCACTATCATTTTTTGCTCTTTTCCAGCGCAGTGATGCCTATACTTGGGATGATCTCTTGCTAGTATTGTGCTCTGTGATCTTTTTTTACTACAGTGCTAGTATTATAAAATAATGCTTAAATATACAGTGCATCCGGAATGTATTCACAGCGCATCACTTTTTCCACATTTTGTTATGTTACAGCCTTATTGCAAAATGGATTAAATTCATTTTTTTCCTCAGAATTCTACACACAACACCCCATAATGACAAGGTGAAAAAAGTTTACTTGAGATTTTTGCAAATTTATTAAAAATAAAAAAAATTGAGAAAGCACATGTACATAAGTATTCACAGCCTTTGCCATGAAGCTCAAAATTGAGCTCAGGTACATCCTGTTTCCCCTGATCATCCTTGAGATGTTTCTGCAGCTTTATTGGAGTCCATCTGTGTTAAATTCTGTTGATTGGACATGATTTGGAAAGGCACACACCTGTCTATATAAGGTCCCACAGTTGACAGTTCATGTCAGAGCACAAACCAAGCATGAAGTCAAAGGAATTGTCTGTAGACCTCCGAGACAGGGTTGTCATGAGGCACAAATCTGGGGAAGGTTACAGAAAAATGTCTGCTGCTTTGATGGTCCCAATGAGCACGGTGGCCTCCATCATCCGTAAGTGGAAGAAGTTCGAAACCACCAGGACTCTTCCTAGACCTGGCCGGCCATCTAAACTGAGCGATCGGGGGAGAAGGGACTTAGTCAGGGAGATGACCAAGAACCCGATAGTCACTCTGTCGGAGCTCCAGAGGTCCTCTGTGGAGAGAGGAGTACCTTCCAGAAGGACAACCATCTCCGCAGCAATCCACCAATCAGGCCTGTATGGTAGAGTGGCCAGACGGAAGCCACTCCTTAGTAAAAGGCACATGGCAGCCCGCCTGGAGTCTGCCAAAAGGCACCTGAAGGACTCTCAGACCATGAGAAACAAAGTTCTCTGGTCTGAGGAGAGAAAGATTGAACTCTTTGGTGTGAATGCCAGGCGTCACGTTTGGAGGAAACCAGGCACCGCTCATCACCAGGCCAATACCATCCTTACAGTGAAGCATGGTGGTGGCAGAATCATGCTGTGGGGATGTTTGTCAGCGGCAGGAACTGGGAGACTAGTCAGGATAAAGGGAAAGATGACTGCAGCAATGTACAGAGACATCCTGGATGAAAACCTGCTCCTGAGCGCTCTTGACCTCAGACTGGGGCGACGGTTCATCTTTCAGCAGGACAACGACCCTAAGCACACAGCCAAGATATCAAAGGAGTGGCTTCAGGACAACTCTGTGAATGTCCTTGAGTGGCCCAGCCAGAGCCCAGACTTGAATCTGATTGAACATCTCTGGAGAGATCTTAAAATGGCTGTGCACCGACACTTCCCATCCAACCTGATGGAGCTTGAGAGGTGCTGCAAAGAGGAATGGGCGAAACTGGCCAAGGATAGGTGTGCCAAGCTTGTGGCATCATATTCAAAAAGACTTGAGGCTGTAATTGCTGGCAAAGGTGCATCGACAAAGTATTGAGCAAAGGCTGTGAATACTTATGTACATGTGATTTCTCAGTTTTTTTATTTTTAATAAATTTGCAATAACCTCAAGTAAACTTTTTTCACCTTGTCATTATGGGGTGTTGTGTGTAGAATTCTGAATTCCATTTTGGAAAAAGGCTGTGACATAACAAAATGTGGAAAAAGTGTTGCGCTGTGAATACTTTCCGGATGCACTGTAGGTGTTTGAACCTATTGGGCATCTTTTGCTGATGTGATTCAGAGAGAATTATTGAGTCAAAAGTTATTTCAAATTGTAAGTTCTTTTGGGGTTTATTGTTGTGTGTTTTTTTTTTTTTTATTAACAGAAAAAAGGTTAAGAACTTGCATATGTGTTTTGGAAAACATCTACTTAATAAAATGTGGTTTGTTATAAATTAATTACTTCTCATTGTACTTGGTAGGTCAACCATTCTTATGGAAAGTCGGTCCCTTTTGAAGGAGCGGACTGCATCAGACCAAGCCATTGCAGAAGCTCTGACATCCATCATGCTTCTTGAAGGCAGCTCGCCCCGACAGGCACTTGCAGACTTCCTGCTGGCCAGGAAAACATCCATTCAGCAGCTACTCAATCAGCCACAGCATGGTAGGAGGTTCTCTGACTCTAGATACTACTATGTTTATAGTCCCTAGCTGACCATTGGTGAAGTACTACTGGGGCTTCTGGGATTTGTAGTTAATTTTAGTAGCACTGTTACAACATAGTGGAGCCTGAGCAATTTTGCTAAGGGGAATGGACAAAATTTACAGTGTTTTGATGTGCAGCGCTGCTAGAAACGTAACTAGAGACTTTTGTAGTAATAACTTGGCATAACTACTTTTGCCCATCAATTGCCTTAATGTTTTTTCAAATTATTTTTAAAACATAAAAATGCTGAACTTCTTTCACTTTCACATTATAGAGTACTTTGTGTTGAACAGAGGTCTACTAACAATGTAAAATATGAAAACATACAAAGGGCATCAGTACTTTTTACAGCTGCTGTTTATAGCCCCAAATATATGCAATTGGCGTTATTGGTTATTTATATATTTTCTCTGTAAACCAATCCAATCTCAATTATTTAAGAGCTCTGCAATAAATAAATAAAATGTTTATATTCCAAGGATAGTTTCATTTTAACCGAGTATTCCACGTAAACTGCATTACCACAAAAAATGTAGTAGAAAATGAATCGGGTGTTTTTCTTATTAGGTGTTATAGATGGATGCATTTTTGTCTAAAGAGATATGATTTCATATATAGAAAATGAAATAAAAAATGTTGAATTAATTGTAATAAATTAAATAATTAAACCATGTTGTATGATATATATTAAAACAAAAAATATATTGTATTGTCCTCTATATGTCAGGATAATTTGGTACTTTGGTGTCTTTGGCAAGTCCCACGCCATATTTAAACCTCTGACTTATTGTAAATAATGCCTTTTAATGTCTCAGATTCTTTTAAAAGAAGTTTTAGTTTTGCTATTGTTGCAATAGTGTAATTTAGTACAGTGGTCTGAGGTACAATGAGTGCAGCATTTGGTCATCATTAAGAAAGTTTGTTCACTTTTTTAACTCTATTTTAAATATTTAGCTTTTTTTAGTTTAATTGTTCAATGTTTTATTGTTAGATGCAACAAAACTTATGACTTTGATTTAGCTTTTGCAAGTTTTCCAAGTGATTCAAATAAATCCTGAGTTAATGGAAGTCAAATTTAAAATCAAATATTTTTTGCTTATAAGTCGGAGATCAGAATAATTAGTACCAGGTGCTTTGTGTATTTTGACAGTCTCTTATTACCACTACAGGTGCAGGTATTAAAGCCAGGGTGTGCTCTTTGGTGGAATTATTGGCAACAACATTGTACCAGGCCTATGCTGTGTTCTACAAGCCCTCTGAGGGAAGGGCTCCAGAGGGCAATTTGAGTTGTGGCCACCTCTTCACCACACTTGAGATGGTGACCAGTTCTTCAGGTAACCATTTGGGTTCTTCTCCGTTTTTATGTATATTGAATAGTTAGTTTGCTCACTTTATTTTTTGAAAGAAT
Organism: Polypterus bichir lapradei; assembly: GCA_026402145.1. Lineage (NCBI taxonomy): Eukaryota > Metazoa > Chordata > Cladistia > Polypteriformes > Polypteridae > Polypterus > Polypterus bichir. The sequence goes on along the minus strand of JANRMT010062846.1, from coordinate 29,995,036 downwards.
ATAGTTAATTTATTTGGATGAATTACAGAGTCATCCTGAGCTGCTGAAAGGAAAAATACTGAAACCTTTAGTAAAAAGTCAACTGCCTTGATCTCATGGGAGTTTTAAAAAATTCAATCCTTGATGCTAAATGACACCAGTAAGCATACTTCCCACCTGCACAACAGAAATTTAACACAAATATGTAAGCATATTTAAAAAAAAAAAAAAAAAAAAAAAAAACCTTGAAAACTGTAAAGTCAAGCTGTTGGTTAACAGCATTAATTTCCAAAGCCTACGAAAAAATCTGTCCCACCTTCAATCCCTTCGCAACTCTCCGTCAGCGTCTTTTGTCTTTTAAATGTGTCGATAAACAGCAAGCAGCCTGCTATCACATCCCCCCACCGCTGCATAAAGTTTCCTCAGCTCAAGTCTGTTTACCTGCGTGTCAGTTGCTTAGAGTTGTATAGAGTGAGAAGTCAAGAAAAATGACACCTTTTATAAATACTATATCGTTATTTGGAACACATGCATTTCATGTGTGTTCTGTGTCTACAACAGTCTATGTAAACACATCGTTAAAACAGAAACGTTTTTCATGTTTTAGTAATAATTGACAAAATATAGACATGAAGCATATAATGTGTGAAGCCTGAAGTCCAAATATCAAATTAACATTTTCACAAAAGGTACAAGTATAACAAAACAAGTGCACTTTTATTCAAGAATATAACTGCAGAAAAAGAACCCGCATTAGGGTGCGGCACTGACATGTCTTTAACACGACTGCTTTGGTGGCGTAACGATAAGAACTGCAGACTGGTAATCAAAAGGTCACGAGTTTGATCCCACACGACTTCATTTTGAGAAGTGAACTCCTCTTATTCTTACTATTTTAGAATAAAAACATACATTGGATTTGAGTCTGTAACAGCCGGTGTGAATGTATGGTACTTGTAAAGGCTAGCGTTGTTTTTTTTTTTTTTTTTTTTTAATTCAGTTTTATTCTCCCAGTTACGTTCACACTTTCCCCGATCTGACAGTGCTGTTTTCACATAAAGGCGCGCTATAACAGAGGTGAACTCAGATGATGATGAGGGTTCTACATCAGAGAAAAGAATGCATGTCGCATTTTTACTTTGGCAATTCTAGTGTTAATGTATCTTACAGCTTGTGTTTATATACAGGTGACACTCAGACAGTGGAAATGGTATTAGACCAATATGGATTTGGTTTTGTATATGTTATATTGGAATTTGTATAAGCAAGAATAATTGGACTTCTTACTTATTGTCATTGTGATATGGGAGGTCCATGGCAGCTCAAGTTTTAAATAAAACTGCAGCCAGGTTCTGTGGACGTGTCCACATTTGTGGATTTGGGTATGGTGTTTGGCGTGGATGGTAAGCTGATTGCATAATTAGTCAGCTGTTCTACATCGGCACCCCGCAGCTTGTGGATATGCCACACCCAAAGAGGTATATGGGGTCGCCTGAGTAGAGAGGGAAAAGAAAACAAAAAGTGATCATTCACTCGGAGGAGGTGAATCATTGAAAGATGAGTTTGACAGCACAGTACTGCTGACTTGTTTACTATGAGCAGTGCAATGGCGTGGATTAGCTCTGGTGTTGGCTGCGCTCATGGCAGCTGGGAGGCTGACAAGGCAGAATAGGCAAGAGAGCCCTATAGACCAGGTGGATGGAAAGGCTCTTCACATGGTGGTATTCAGCACTTTAGGGAACTGATCTTTTCCTAAATAAGGAGTGGCATTGCACGTGTACTTTGTCAGCATGTCTATGTCGATCAAACACAGGAAGCTCTGCAGTCTACTTTGTCTTTACGCTGAAAGTAGATAAGTAAATAAATATAAGTAAACAACATTCGATGTGGCTTTTATAGGAGTAATATAAATGTTTTTCATATAAAGACCATCAAAAAAACATAATCACAAATGGAACTTTGCACGATACCTTGGCAAGCTCAGTAGGCGCTGCTATTTCGTTAAAGGATGTGTGTGGGGCAGATTCACTTGCAGGATAACGCCCGACCTGTTGCTGCATCCTAACGGTGCCATCTTTCGCTTTTACGCCTGGTGCAGCTGCGTTGTTCTTATGTGTGACTGGTAATTTCTTGCGGGGAGGGCTTCCATTCTCTTTCTCCGATGTAGAATCCTCATCCTCATCCGAGTTCACCTCTGTTATAGCACGTCTTTATTTGAAAACGGCAGTCTCAGATCGAGGGGCGCGTGAACGTGACTGAGAAAATAAAACTGAATTTAAAAAAAAAAAAAAAAAGGCGCTAACCTTTACAAGTACTATGTATTTACACAGGCTGTTACAGACTCAAATCAAATTTATGTTTTAATTCTATAATAGAAACAATAAGAGCAGCTCACTACTCAAAACGGTAAATCTCAGAAGAAGCCAAAATCGAACCCGCAACCTGAGTCAGCAGTTCTTACCTCTGCACCAGCCAAGTGGTTGTGTCCGCATCGTACCCTAACCTGATTTCTTTTTCTTCGGTGTTATTCTTGAATAAAAACGCACTTGTTTTGTTATACTTGTACCTTTAGTGAAAGTGTTTATTTGATATTTGGACTTCAGTCTTCACGCATTATACACTTCTTGTCAAAATTTTAGTACTATAACATGAAATAAGTTTCTGTGTGTTCAACATTTCTTGCCTCGCTTTTTCTTTCATTCTACATTTACCCAGATCGTTGTAGATATGGAACACACATGAAATGCATTTGTTCCAAATAACAATACAGTAATCCCTCCTCGATCACAGGGGTTGCGTTCCAGAACCCTCCGCGATAGGTGAAAATCGTGAAGTAGAAACCATATGTTTGTATGGTTATTTTTATATATTTTAAGCCCTTAGAAACTCTCCCACACTGTTTATAAATATTCTCCGCACAGTTATACAGTAAACCCTCTTTTATAGCGGTTCATCTGCTCCAGATAGATAAATGAATTTCCATGAAGTAGTATTCTTTATTTATAAATCTAATATTTTCGCAGTTAGAGCATTGAAAACCTGTTTACAACCTTCTAAATACGTTTTTTAACATTATTAGAGCCCTCTAGACATGAAATAACACCCTTTAGTCAAAAGTTTAAACTGTGCTCCATGACAAGACAGAGAACAGTTCTTTCTCACAAAAAAAGAATGCAAACATATCTTCCTCTTCAAAGGAGTGCCGTCAGGAGCAGAGAATGTCAGAGAGAGAGAGAGAAATGTAAACAATCAAAAATCAATAGGTCTGTTGGGCTTTTAAGTATACGAAGCACCCGCGATAAAGCGGCCGCAATGAAGGGATCAATATGAAGGTAGTCTTTCAGCATTTTTTACAGGAGCGTCCGTATCTTCTAAGCAAACAGCCCCTCTGCTCACACCCACTCTGTCAGGAGCAGAGAATGTCAGAGAGAGTGAGAGAGACAGAGAAAAGCAAACAATCAAAAATCAATACGGGCTGTTAGAGCTTTGAAGTGTGCGAAGCACCACACGAGAAGCATATCGTATATCATTGAGGAGTTTTATTTAATACGTAATACGTGCTCTGATTGGGTAGCTTCTCAGCCATCTGCCAGTAGCGTCCCTTGTATGAAATCAACTGGGCAAACAAACTGAGGAAGCATGTACCATAGATTTAAAGACCCATTGTCCGCAGAAATCCGTGAACCAGCGAAAAATCCGTGATATATATTCAGATATGCTTACATTTAAAATCCGCGATGGAGTGAAGCCGCGAAAGTCGAAGCGCGATATAGCGAGGGATCACTGTATATTATTTACCTTATACAACTCCAGGCATTTCACACACAGATAAACAGACTTGAGCTGGGAGAGCTTTTTGTCCAACTTCAGCTGCTGTGTTTGGGGGATGGGATAGCAGGTTGCTTGCTGCTTGTGCTTATTGACATATTTGCAAAACAAAAGATTCTAATGGAGAGGTGCAAAGGAATTTAAGGTGGCCTGGGATTACGACTTTTTTCATAGGCTACAGTGATTCTAGTATTATGTTATGCAATGCCTGGAGCAAATGTATTAACAAATACCACTGAAAATAGTCAAGGTAAAGAGTACATTTTTTTTTTTCCCCATTTGCCCTATTTCTCTCATTTTTAGGAAAGCAAGGAAAAGTTCTGCATGAAGAGGTGCAGTCTAGTAGCTGGTTCCAGTACTTGCCATCTTCAATTGTTAATTTTCAGCCTGAACTACGCTCACTTGCTACACCCATCAGCCAGGACTACCTGAAAGATACTCTACAACAGTGGATGAATTTGTATGTAGCAGTTAAACTGTGTTTTGCAGACTAAATGGATTGCCTGTAAAATGCTTTTCTAATTGATTAGATGTATGTTTTATGTTTTTCCAATGTAATGATGATGATTTAGTATTGCCGTGTTCATATGCTGTTTTTTTCTTACTTTATTACGCAATTCTTGCTTAGCATCTTAGTCACAAATGGCTGCAATGGTCAGATAAAAATTCCTAGTATCATCCTTGATTTCCATTTGGAATTCTGGGATGTTTCCAGGTCACCTAAATAATAATTCTCTTGTGTGTCCCTATCCTCTGGCTCGGGTGACCTTGACTTTGAGAGGTAATAATGGGGAATCCTTACTAGGTGATTTCACCTGTGAATTTACTCCTTTCACTTGGAGGTGCATAGCTCTACTGCTGGCTCTATTCTGTAGAGAATGAGCGCACAATCCATGTACAATATACAGATAACTGACATAGACTTGCAGGTCCTTGGACTGCTAACATGTAAGGCACTGACTTTCATCTAGCTACAGCTTCTCTTAGCTTTATGTATTGCAGGTGTCTACAGTAGGGCTTATTAATCTTCCATGACCTGATCTCTTGTGCAAGAGGTCTCCTGGATTTTGGGGAACTGACCTTAGCCTGAACAGTCATTCAGTAGCCATTCCCAGGACTTCCTCACAATTATTCTAGGTCTTAATCTGTCAAGCAAATGTAACTTGTGATAATTTGGCTGTTCAGCACCTGTATTTACCCGAGTATCCACAACCAATTCCATCTGATTTACTTTACATAAACCAGGTAAATTCTTAACCAGCCCTTAGTTCAGACATGCTGTTTGTTTGAACAGTTTTTGACTAGCATAGGAATTTGATAGCAATTCACCACTCGGGTTAGTCAGGTAGGCTAGGCCATTCCTCCCAGTCACACCTTTCAACGTATCTCCCTTATTCACCATGTAAGATTTGAAGTCTCCCAATAGGACTGCCTGTTTGATAGAATGCTCCTTTTCAAGAATCAGACTGGTCTTCTAATTGTTAGATGTGGACAACAAATGTTCTTTTGTTGCAACTCAAAGTTGCATTGAGCTGCCTTAATACTATCAATGTCATGCCAACTGAGGATACATAAATCCAAACTTCTCTTTAGTCACTTCCGTGGGGCAACTCTGAAAGTTTTATATGTTTGTAGACACGAGAATAACTACATTTAGCCAATTCTTTTTTTTTTTTGGTATGGTATTGCACATGATCATAATTCTTTGTCCTGTTAGTGGTGAGTCAACAGGCCAACTCCACATAGCTTTACTGGCTGAGCTTGTATCACTAAACTGCCATGCTCTATCCACAAAGTTGGCCACTGGAGTGGATTTCAGTAAAGGTCTTCCAAGCGAGGTTAGATTAGAATTATTGACAACCATCATATAAGTTTAATTTTGGATTTCTGTTTATCTGTGCCCTTTATGTTCAGAACATAGCGCTTAGTACTATGGAGGCACACAAGACTCTTTTTTCATGCCAAGGTCATAAATCTATGATTTATTGCTGTTAACCTCTTTACAATGAAGTAGTAAGTTTGTTTAAAATGCTATTAAGACTGTAGAATAATTAGGCATTAACAGTCTTTTTCGCATACAGGTGTAAAGAAGACATTAAAATTGGAATCAGCAATTTACTGGTCTTTGTAAAAAGCCTAAAAGGCCTGGCTTCAATTAGAGATGCTGTGTGGGAACTGCTTACAAGTGAAGGTATAATTCAGCACTGGTATACCATTTGCCAGAGTTTGTTGGACGGCCCCCTCTCCTTTTGGGAAGATTTTCTGCAGCCAATTTTCCTTGCACGAGTTCAGGTGGAGACTGATTTACAATTAAGTTTTTTTAGCAGGCATTTAAAGTGTTTTGTTACAGAGTGCTTTATCCCCAGCTTTAGATTTCAAACCTTGGAAAAAATAAAAAGAAATGAGTTACAATTACAATATAAAATTATTTTATCTAGGGATGAGTGAGACATAACCAAGTTCATTACGTGGTAGGTTTACTCTCGCACCTTAAGACACACACACACACACACACACACACACACACGCACACTCAGAGATCCTATATACACAACTACATATGAGTGATGCCTAACTGCCTGTCACCCTTCAGTTTTCCACATAGGATCTCATCCACATAAATACATAAGCCTCATGCCTGTACTCCACATAGGGGCTCACTATCACTGACACTAACGTATGTGTTGGTGTCCCAGACACACACAAAGGCTCAACACCATTTGATTATATGTATCAAACCAATGGGGTCTTATTTCTAGTGCACTTGTACTTCCTATTGAGGTGTGACCTCTCAGCCTTGATAAACCCTCCAACGATGAGCAAAGTGGCCATCTCCCCAGTGCTGGGTTCCCTGATATCTATCTATATATATATATAATTCACTAAGGCAAGACACCCATGGAAAGCATGCCGGAAGGGGCGTGGAATCACTAAGCCGCCGACAAGTAAGACGCCCATGGCGCACGCAGGAAGGAGCCACGCCCACCAACTCTAAGACCATTGGATACAACGACAACTCGCAGAACCACGCCCACCAACTCGGATGCGATGACACAGGAAAAACAGCGTCATTTATGTTCATCTTTTCGTAGAGTCCACATGCACCTCTGAGCCACGTTGACTGTTCATAGAGGCATGTTTCTCGCAGAAGTGAATCGCTATATGCTGCGTGTAAAACAGTTTGCGAGGGGTATCCCATGGGATCCTTAAAACAATCCTTTAAAACTGAGGTTAAAACACAATTAAGGAAGCAGTCTTTAAAAACCAATAAGCCCTGTGCCTCTTTTTTATTACCGTCTTACCTGCTTCACCAATGCAGGCCCTGCAACAGTCGAGACGCTCTCTCAGTAGCTGACCTTCTCTGTGCCTGACCGGTTCACACAGAGGCAGCGCAAGAGAAAGCCGCAGACACACACAGGCAGCTGGTGGGCGGCTCTCTGTGAGTTTCTCTTGCGAGTGGGCACATGACCAGGCGGTGTGTATGCTTCGAGAACGAGGGTGGACGCTGCAGAACTATCTAAGAAGAGGCATGTTTGTCACGGATGTAAATCGCTGTATGCGGCATGTAAAACAGTTTGTTTGTCACGGATATGAATCGCTGTATGCAGTGTGTAAAACAGTTTCCAAGGGGTTTCCCATGGTCTTACAGTTGGTGGGCGGGTCTCTGTCAGTTGCTCTTGTGACTGGGCATATGACCAGGCAGTGTGTATGCTTCGAGTGCGAGGGTGGACGCAACAGGACCATCTAGGAAAAATCATGTCGCGGATGTGAATCGCTGTATGCAGTGTGTAAAACAGTTTGTCTGTCGCAGATGTGAATCGCTGTATGCGGCATGTAGAACAGTTTGTGAGGGGTGCCCCATGGTCTTACAGTTGGTGGGCGGGTCTTTGTTGGTTGCTCTTGCGAGCGGGCTCATGACCAGGCAGTGTGTATGCTTCGAGAGTGTGGGTGGACATGAAAGCAACATCTAAGAAAAATCATATTTGTCGCGGATGTGAATCGCTGTATGCGGCGTGTAAAACGCTGTATTGTATGTTGCCCTCTCCAGAGTTACATCTTTACATTCACCTACAGTCGTATCCTCAAAACCAACCCCATTTGGACAACTGTGTCTTTCAGGAGGTGATCACCCATCAATACATAATTATGCGGCGTATGCTATGCCGAGGGTTGGCTAGTTTACTTTATTACTTTAAGCTCTCTAGATGTAAAGACAAACTATAGAAATGTAAAAGCAATATGGTATTTTATATTATAAAAATACCATATATAAAAAATACCAATAGAAAAAGTATAATATAGATAGCAAAAGTCTGGATATAGTCTTAGAAAAGCTTACTAAAAATTAGCATAGTCAAGGGTGGATGTTGTCCTGAGCAGCTTTGTAATGACGCAATTGGTGTAATGTATAAGTGTACATTCTCTGACGTGGAGATGAGAGTAGCACTATTTTCATTCTTTATGCTTCTTCCTTTTGCCCAATTTGTACCTCCCTGTAAATATTTCCAGGGCTTCTGATACAGCTACCTGGTTAATGACATCTGGTAGAGCATGTTTTCCCTGGTCCTGTCCTGTTTTATTCTGGCTTTACCCTCCAAACAATCAAATTTACAGTTTGCAATCTGTTGGACATAACCCTTTATAACAGTATAATATGCCCAATCCAGAACTTAATTTGCAAATCATGATGTGCCAGAGCTCACAATAACTTCCTCAGGAGCTGAATGAAGGTGCCCCCATCAACAGAAATTTTGGCACAGGCATAGCTCCATTAACTTTGAATTATATCATAGCCCTAATAAATATAGTACATCTGTATTTTACACGCATGCTTGCACAAAAATATTGGTAATTTACTAGCATATTCCAAAACCATTTTAAAATGACTATATTGTTTTGCACTTTCCAAAACTGTGAATAAATTATTGTACTTAGTCCTATTAGACTGGATGAAATCTTAATTCCCTTTATCTGGAAGTGTCCACAGCTTATAGCCATAGCTTCCTGACTTGTACCCTGCCTCCCTCCTAGATTTGCTCAGGTTGGTTGTGCTTCAGTCCATGACATACAAAAAGGGCACTGGGTTGAACTTTATAAATAATGGCCATTTAAATCTTGTGAAGAGCAATAATACTATGGTTGAAACTTACAGTGATGCTCAATTTGCTGTGCAAATTAAGATTTGCAAAAACACATGGTCACATTCTGTACTTGATATCACAATTGTGTTCTTTGCCACCAACACCTTCTCCTTTTCTTTCAGCTCATCTGTCTCATCACTATAAATGAACTCTCTGAATGCCCTGACTCTTGGCAATACACTAGTAATGTGGCAGGGTGATCCTACTTTGGTTTCACCATACAATGCATTAGGCATGTCAGGTTTATTCATCCTTAATTATTGTTATATCCTCTTGTATCCAATTTGCACCCTCACAATGAAAGAAGGTGATTTTAAACATTATTGTCTAAATTCGGAAGAAAATCACACCTGTGGAGCTTCTTGTTACCTGGTTTTCCTGAATGAAGTGCCATCCCCTCTTAACAGATAATATGGAAACTTTTTTCAAAGGGTTGCACCTGGGTAACTTTAAAAAGCATTACAGGGCTATCACTACCCAGAGTTGCTTAATATATAGTACATTGGTCCCATTTGACAGTGTCACATGTGGATATACTGTATAGTACTGATAAATGAGTGGCAGAGTAATATTTCCACATTGCATGTAAAGTTCCGAAGCCAGAGTCTGCCCACCTTGTATCTAGAATTGAGCTAGACTTGCAGAGTTGCACATCAAGAACGTTGGTGTGTTCATTCAGCTCTGTTTTTTGTCCTTTTTCCTGAAGTGTTGTCAGTTTTGTATTGTTTGCCCATCAGTGCTTTAAAATGGTTTATCTCTCCCATTTATTATACAACATCACTGACAGAAAGTTCACATCAGTGGGTGCAGCAGTGTCATGCACACCCAAAGTTCACTCTTTTCCATAATGGCCATGGACGGGAGTTTTGGTAAATCTTAAATTTATTTACATCTCTATGTGTGGGGTAGAATGTTCATATTGGACCATTCGTTCTCCTTAACCTTGTCAGATAATGTTCTCAACTGCCATAGCAGCACCCCATGTACAGCTTTCTGTTTGATCCTTGGCAGAAGTTGACAATTTGTTTTCATTTCTGCCTCAAATAAGTGCTGTTGAATTTCTAAGGTTTTTATGGATATGCCAAAGAAATTTAAAATCTTACTCTGCCTTGTTTTTATAGAGTACTAGGGGGGCTTCGATCGCCAACCCCTTCCTCCTCCCCACCAGAGTTACATGCCGTTGTGAAGAGGGGGGCTGAATGCATCCCAAGGAGACGTGGCCGCTCCTCTGAAACCCCTCTTAAACAATGATACAATGGGAAACAAAAAGTGTTTTTTTGTTTTTTGTTTTTTTTAAACCTCTTTGCTCGATCAGCTGCTGGATTGCTGCTGCTGCAGAGCCGTACGATCTACACTTCGCTCGCCTACCCCTCCCCTGCCAGTGCTACATGCCATTGTGAAGTGGGAGGCTAAATGTACCTCAAGGAGACGTGGTCGCTCCTCCAAAACCCCTTCTTAAATGGTGATACAATGGGAAACAAATAACAGTTGTTTTTTTACCTCCTCTTTGCTTGATCAGCTGCTGGCTTGCTGCTGCCATGCCGCGTGATCTGCATTTTGTGCGATGCTTCAAATGTTTAAAAGCCTGTACAGCAGCTGTACTTTTGTCTCACTACCTTGTCTCTCTTCTCCCCCAGACATCCTCAAAAACTATTCAATCTCTTTTCGCTGTTCCGTTATTTCACCGAGTAACATTTTCTGTTAGTTTGCGCTAATGCGATCTTTACTCTCTTTGTTTGAGTCTTTCGAATTTTCCTACTTTCATTATCTCTAACCTGCTCTGCATGTGTATCACAGTACTTGCTTCCAAAGGTTGTAAGTATGAAGTGACTTGACTGTCTTGCAGGACATGAAAGTGTCTCTTTGTCTCTCTTCAAAAGATCACATCTCGTCGCAGGAAAAAAGTCTTGTCTCATCCCAAGATTTTTTTTTTTATATAATGGAGAGACAGAATATGTATAAATTTTGACGATGGAGATGGGTTTTGCATGTTTAGCTTGGGTATTTGACTGCTTACCTAAGTTACCATCTTACTGAAAGATTAACATGGGCTAATGAACATCAGCTTTTTATTAAAAATAATACATATTTAAGCAGACATTGTTTTTTGCTATTTATTACTGCTTTAATGTTTGTCACATTTGTGACAAATGCTGGCATTTGACTAAATGAAAACATTGCAGTAGGCTCATTTCTAATTTTCTCTTCCATTGTAAGTGATTGAGAATTTAGAAGCAACTTTTCTTTTGATAACAAGGTGTACCATATGTGAGACATTTAAACTACCAGTATTTTAAGTCACTCATTATATTTAAATATTATAACACACCAAAGTTTAGTTGTCTATATCTGCCTGTAAATAATTTATGCATATACAGTCATGTCCAAAAGTTTGGTCAAGTTGTATATTTTGTTGTTTTGTTTGTTTTTTTTTTTTTTTAAAGAAGTTAACAAAGGTGTATTCTGCATATTATTTTTCCTTAAAGGCTCTTATAAAAGAAGGTTTAGAGGAAATATCCAGTAGCTCCAAACAGCTTCTCCTCACAGCTCTCTTGGAGTTGGAAACCGTGACAGACTCCTGTGGTCAGAACAAAACTCTGCAGTTTGAATATGACATTGCCTCCTTCCTGTGGTCTGAAACTCCAAATGATCTACCAAGTGATGCTGCCTGGATAAATGTTGCTAACCGTAGCCATATTCTGAAAAGTGGATTGTCTATGAAGGCACAAGCTTTAACTCCTTGTGTCCAGAACTTTTGTGGGTCTTTGGATACAAAACTCAAAGTCAAACTTGAAGACCTCCTTGCTTACTTACCACCTGAAACTGCCTCAAAGGGGCCTTTAAATATTCCAGACTCTGATTCACAGCGAAAGAATTCTGCATTTGATCGCTATGCTGATGCCAGTACAGTTGAATTGATGCTCCAAGAGCATTGTCTGGCTTGCACACACTACATCCTTTCTTGCATTCAGCAGGAACTAAGAACTTCACAAAGTCGGCTAGATAGCTGCAGGTTTTCGCTTAGAGGTGGTAGTCTCAACTCAGTTCTTTTTATGGGGCGTCTTTGTCAGTCCATTGGAGAACTGTGCCCCAATCTGAAACAGTGCATCATGGGAAAGCAGGATATCCCTGGTAACTTGATCAGAGATGCAGTGCGCATTGGTCGAAAGACTGGAAAGGGAAGCAGTAAGGTCATGGAAGTGAGCACTACACAGACAAAATGGCAAGAACTTAAGGAAGAACTATTGCAGCACAGCTTGGATGCCTATCGTATTTGGACCAGTCTGATATCTAAGGTGAGGCAAGATTTTAGCAGGTGAAGTACTTCTTTCTTCATTAAGATTTGGTTAGACTGAAAGTACAGAATAATCTGTGTAGCTGTAATGGTTAAAAAGTATTTTGGTTTTTAGCATATTACATTTTTTAAGTAAGTTCAGTAAAGTTCTTACAGTAAATCTCAGCGTAAACCATATTTCACATTTATTTTTTGTTCCTTTGTTTAAAACCTTGCTAGTGTTTTTGTTTATTTTTTCTTTGTCTGGTTCTAAAGAATATCTTACAAACAATTTTGTCATGTTTCAGGCTTTGGTCCAAAGTATGTCTGAGATGCTCCATTCTGACTCTGCAGGCAGTATCCTAGCTACAGTAACTAACTGGGAAGAACTGGAGATACAAGAAGAGTCTGAGCAAGGAAACAGCATCACTTCAAAAATCAGACTTCCTGCGCAGGTTAGAAATTGCTAGATTTATGTAGACTAAATTTGTCAGTTTGCTGTTATAGTTTTATGTGTACATTTTGATGACTGAATGTCTCAGCAGGGTTTTTATGAAGTGTAATATACATCACCTGTATACATTTTCCTGTTGTTATGAGTAGATAGTTCAATGACTTGATCGAAGTTACACAGCGAATCTGATAGTGGAGACTAAACCAGCGGCCTCATTGTTAATAGTCTAATGTATTACATATTGAGTTATATTGTCTCCAAGATCTGTGGTGGGCTGGCGCCCTGCCCGGGGTTTGTTTCCTGCCTTACGCCCTGTGTTGGCTGGGATTGGCTCCAGCAGACCCCCGTGACCCTGTAGTTATGAAATAGCGGGTTGGATAATGGATGAATGGATGTTTTCTCAAGATAAAGCACTTTGAAAAACTAGAGAGCCATAAATAAAACTGACCTGTATTTTTAAAGATTCAAATACAAAGAGTGAGATTTTGTTCATGTACTAAGCATGTTGAAGACGATGAAAACCCTTGGGCTTGATAATGTTTCCAGCAGTGCTGAGTGAAATCAAATACTTAACCTATAAGCATTTATTAAGCATATTCAAGTATTCACTACAGATGGGTCCCAGATAGATAACTGGAATATTTCTAGGATTTAGATAGAATGGATTGCACTAAATATAGACCTATAAGCCTTACTTTGATTCCATCTACGATTATGCAAATTATAATCAGAAAAAAATTAAACATCTTCTGGTATGTTGACAATATTAAGAAAAATATCAAAGCTCACAGCTTAATTTAGTTAGCATTTTCACAATGGCCTTTTCACATCAGTGGCTGCTTCCAAAGGCTGAAGTTATTGACATGAGAGATCATTTACAAAGAGTAAAGATTACTGATACTGACCCATATGAGGTGAGTTATCCGTGGAGTCCCTTTGTCTATATTAGAACTGTTACTCTTTTAAATTTTATTAGTAACCTCAGTCCAGACATTTTCAGTAATCTTCTAAATTTCAAAATCAAAACTAGAGGGATAGAAATAAAATTGGTATATTTGGAACAATTTTCAGAAATGGTAAAAGCCTGTAATGCAGTTAATAGACAAGAAAAAAGTGTGACTTGCAATTTAAGACAGAATTAATATAACATGGGCCTATAGAAAGCAAGCTGTGAAAATTGAAACACTGAAAAAGATTTTTGAAAATAAAGCAAGAGACAGTATGCAGCAACTTTGGGATGTATTAGTGATGCTGAATTTGGAGTGTTGTGTACAGTTTGGGTCACAACACTCTTTAATGGAAAATGTAGCAGTGCAGGTGGATGGATGTCTTTTTTTGACCGGCTAAGGAAAATAAATCTGTTTAGTTTTGAACTGAGGTGAATGCATAAGGACTGAATCCAAGACTTCATAATTCTGAGGCATCCATAAAGTTGATCCAGCAGAATTATTTCATTTATATAGTGAATGTTGTACTAAAGGATGCCAACTGAAATTAAGGAGAAGTGCTTTCAAAATAGAAATCTGTAGCAAATGATCAGATCATGCAGTTGAAGCTGACATCCTGACAATTTTTAAAAAATATGTGGATGAGATAATTGGACAACCTAACAATTAACTAAACAAATGGCCCTAAAGCATTGCATTGTGTGCCTTTATTAATAAAACTTCTTTTCTTATTGCTTTTTTGTACACTGGCACATAGTTGATTTGAACATATTATCTAGTCACTTTTAAAAGGTTGCAGGGTGAAATCTTCAGTAATATAATTGGTTGTTTCTTTCCACACTGCCAGCACCCATTCAAATGTCTCCTGTTTTCCATTTCTGAAACAATTATTTTAGTATTTCTCATTGTCTTTGGCTGGAACTTTTTGTTTTTCAGCTATACTTATATGTTAAATTCACCATGCAGTTCCTCCTGTATTGTTACCTTCCCAAGAATGAAGAACATCTTAAACTGTGTGAACTCCTATACTTTAACCCTGTAATACACGCATTTGTTCTTTTCATTATTGATATTAGAAAAATGGGATAAAATATTCTACAGTAAATGTCATCACAGTAGTGCATTTAGTAGAGCATCCTTTGGTTTGTACCCCAATAATGCAATGTTTTGTATAATTTTGCTAGCCTTTTTTTCCTGTAGATTCCTTTGACCTAATATGTTAGTGTGTACAAATAAATACTAAGGATAAGACATTTTGGCAAAAAATATTCCATAAATATATTGCTGATATTTTTGCAATTTGCACAATATCTTAATATGTTATAGTTTTCTTTTATTTGGCTACTTTGCAAGTTATGGAACAGGCACGACCCAAATTGAAACACAGCAATGTTTGTTTTGTTTTTTTTAATGTTTAAAAGCCGATATGTTGTTTGGCCTCCTTTTAGATTGCAAAATCAAAGTAGTTTACTTGCTAACTTTTCTTCTGACATACTGACGTCTTTGGGAACCAATTATTTCATAAGATTTTCTGCCACTGGTTGCTATAGTGTGGCTTATGCTCTTTTATGTTTATCATATCTAGATGTAATACCAAGGAAAATATGAAACTCTTAGCTCTCTTCTCTTATTCATCTTTTGATCTCATACACAAATGTCTTCAGTGCACAGCAAAAATAAATTAATGGACCTTACTGTTCCAGTACTTTAGGAGGGGAATGAAGATTTGTCCACAAATAGCTGAATAACATGGTGCCCAAATAACTGGCAAAGAGTAGCAAGCACACTAGTTCAAAATATTGTTAGACAACAGAATTGGTACAGTAATTTTGAATATTTTAATCTTTAAAAAAAGAAGAAAAAAATGGACAAATTAGTTAAGTATTACTGGATGTCCATATTCCATCTGCTAAAGTTGTTTTAAATAATGGGTTTCTCAAGAAATTATGTTCTGTTGCTAAAACTTGTGTCTCTTTTTAAACAAATTACAGATGAGCTCTGTAAGTGAAACTTGTCTGCTTTTCATTCTTTTTGTCATTAGTTTTTCTTTGTTTTGCTAGCTTAAGGCAGCCATTTTTTCAAGGTAGCCACCACATTATAAATGTTACAGGGCATGGTGGATGTGGAACATCAGGGACAATGTTAGCTGGTCTTGCCAGCATGAACCATAAAATGAATAAATCATTTTTATATTTTCCCCCGGACTATAATTTCAGCTGTGGCATTCTTAAATTTGTGTGAAGCCACAGAAATTCCTGTAGTGCCACTCAAGTATCACCTCAGTTTCACATGCTGCTTCGCTGTTCTGTTAACTACCAGACTCCAGAGACTGTGAAGCAGAGCACACATGGTGATTTGTACAGATAATTTCTACATATTGATGATTTCATTATCTACTGTGGCTTTCTCACGTCCTTACCAAAACATTTGACTGGTAAATTCTGGAGAGAGTCTGTAGGTGTGCAAAGGGGTTCTTGTGCATCCAGAGGTTGAGCAGCATATACTTGTGAATTGCATTTCCATTGTCACATTTCATTAATATTATGCATTTATTTTTGATGTTTCATTCACTTAGTATTTAATATGCATCTATTTTTTTCATACACTTTTTGAGATTAATTTTGTGTACCCATTTTTTGGTATTTATTTCACTTGTTGATTTTTTTTTTTTTGGCAATTTCATACACACTTTTTTCTGATCTTTAATTTTGTGCAATGATTTTTTTTCCTATTCTTTTTTTGTTCAATTTTAGTAAAAGTAGTATTTTGTAGGTTGTCATTTTCCATATTGTGGTTGTATTGTGTTCTTGTGAATTCCAAATTTATTCTTGCTTTTGTTTAATTCTAGGTTATAAACACCAAGTATCTACTCAGTTCTTCATAAACAATATGAAGTTTAAAAGTTTCCTTTAAACCTACAGTGTTATGACTGGACACCTTTGTTTTTAACATTGCAAAGGCCTAGCGTACTAATTAAGATTCTAAATGAAACATGTGCTAGAAAATACAAAAGGTACTTGGCTTTTCTCACATCCTAAACAGTTGCAGCAATAATATGCAAAATGTAGAGCTGAAAGAGCAAATTCATTTAAATTTTGTTTGCAGTGGGTAGACTTTGATCTTCCTTGCAGGAACTGGTACACTGTTTGAGATTTAGGTTGCTGTTAAACATGCTAATAACTGAATACCTCCCCCTCTACAGTACCAAGTGAAATACTCACTTACACTGTGTTGCTTTTAACTTCCCTTATGACTGAATGTGTGATTGAGTTGTCTGATAATAATTATGAGGTGTACTGAAAATGTATTATTAATTTTGAATGCACCTTTATCCAAAATATGTTCTGCAATCCCATAATCTTTTTAGATTTTTCTCCCTTTGAAGGAAATATTTACTTTATCATAATAGCATGGTACTTGTCTGATCAAGAGGAAAGATGCTTTCAGTGGAAGCAGAATTATGTTAACTTATATAATGTAAATGCCTTGTTGAAAAATTTTATGATTGTTCTAAAGTGTATCTTTATGCAAAAGTATTTAGTTCTTTTTTTAAAGTGTACTTGTTAAATGATGTCTGTACCTTACATCATTTTTTTTATTATTACTTTCTTTTAGCCATCATGGTATATTCAGTTATTGCTGTTCCACCTGTGCCAAGAGGTGAATAGAGTTGGTGGTCATGCCTTGCCAAAAATCACCCTTCAAGAACTTCTCAAAAACTGCCTCCAAGAAGTGGTGGCTGTTTATGAAGTACTCACAAAAAACAAGCAAAGCAAGGTATGTGGTTTATTATGAATTGTTCCTTTTTTTGAAGAAAATGGGTCAAGTAATAATGAATATTCTATGATAAGACATTCGTTGTTTTAATTAATGGTTGATTGGTTGATTTTTCATTTGTATATTCCCTCAGATAGGCTGAAAATGTCGGACTGTATACTGTTAGTTCATTTTAAATGGGGATACTTAGTTCACTTCTGTATACTGTAGGTTTCCTAACAGATTAACATCCCCATTGCTTTTCTGTTTTATTGCCATCTATTTTTAAAGGACCATACAGGAGCAGGCTGGCCCTTTACTCTTACATTGTAGAAAAGAATTAACTCTGCAGTACACTAATGCCTTAAACTAATCTTCCTGCATATCAATTCTATTAGTATCCTGATCTTCCTTGGTTTTTGTTCCGATATACATTGTTAACTGTGGGACCTCCTATAGATAGGTGTGTGCTTTTACTAATCACATGTAATCAATTGAATTAACCACAGGTTGGCTCTAAGCAAGGTGTAGAAACATATAAGTGATGATCAATAGAATTGATTGGACCTGAGCCAAACTTCAAGTGTCATAGAAAAGGCTCTGTACATAGCATCACTATGGTATTGCAGTATTTGTTTTATTTTTAATAATTTGCAAAACTTTTTTTTTATTATTAATTTTATTGAAATCAAATAAAATTCCATACAAATAAGTCAAGTTCTACAAAAATAGGTTTGAAACAGATAAACCCCTACCCCTGAAAAAAGGTTCTAAAATTCTGTTTTCACTTTGTTGTTCTTGTGCGCTGCGTGTTGCCTGATGTGGGGAAGAATTTAATTGAAGTAATTTTAGCATAAGGCTGTAACATAATATAGTGTGAAAAACAGGTTTGAATGCTTACTCAGTGCACTGTAGTTTAGGGCAAATGTTATATATACGACAGTTTATAGTCTTGCTTAGTTTTTAAAGGTCCAGAAGATGTTTATTTTATATCTTGAGGCTAACCTACCTAACTTAAACAGAATCACCTTATTAACAAAGAGGTCTTATATGCCTACATGCATCTGTTAGTTCCTTCCATGTTCATATTAATGTAATCTGGGGCACTCTGGTAAAAAGTACTTATCAATTTTAAGCAAACTATTACACTATCAATTTATCCTTAATACATAGAACAATTTAATTGATCATCTCAAGTTTCTCCCTTTAGCTCAAACAAAATTGGACAAGTTGCAAATGCCCAGACAGATGCCCCCAGTATACAGTTTTTTTTTTTTTAAAAAAACACTGCCCCCTCACACACACTTCTAATTTAAACCTCTTAGTTATAGTGAGAAGTCAAGCAAAATCACACCTTTCATTGGCTAACTAAAAAGATTACAATATGCAAGCTTTTGAGGCAACTCAGACCTCTTCTTCAGGCAAGATGTAAACCTCTTAGTTAGATATGCTACAGTGTGACTTTTCAAATGCATCTTCTACAATGAACAGCCAAGTCAGTATGGATTTCCTGTTCAGTCCTAGATACTAATGCAATATATACACCAATGTATACCAAAGCAGCTTCTTGATCGAACGATGAACTAATAGCAAGAATGCTCTATGCCAAACCAAGCTAAGTCTCAGAATTTAAAATATAGCAGGTAAAGATGCTTTGCCGCCGTGATTGACGGACTTATATGGGCAAAAGACTAAAACACCATTTTTGTTTTCCTAAAATAGAATATACAGCATCACCCCATTGCCTCCCTTTTTCTGACATGTCTGAGGTTGATCACTTTGGAAACTACATATTTTGAATATATTGTATGCATCTATTGTGACTGCTTTTTCAAAGCCAGGCTCTGTGGCATGACAACATGTTCAGGAATCCTGTGTTACTTTTGTGGTTTTATTTCAAGTTTCTTTTAAACATTCAGTCCTAAAGATGAGATTGTATTGACTATTGCTGTTTTTACTGCATTATAATGAAAGTAGTGTGATGTGTGAAATAGTGAGAGAGTGTGCGAGATGGTATGAATGAGTCCCATTCACATTTAAATTTTGTCTTTCACCAATCTAAACAATATAGCTAGACAAAGGTCACTTTCTTTTGTTTTTCAATAATGGAATTATTAATACCTATCTACTATGTACTATACCTGCTCTTGGCTCACATTATATAAATCATCCGGTTTAAAAAAAAAAAAAAATCATAAGCTGAGCAATTGATTTAAAAGTTTTTAAGTTACTGGAAATTAATAATGTGCTTATTATGTTGGGTCTAAAAAGTCCTAACCTGTCTCATGATTATGTTGCTTATCTCATCTTGGTTTTATTTATATTAAACTATTCTGCTGATTAAAACCTAAAATATCTAATCTGTATCTTAAACTAGTTGTTTTTCCTCATCCTTCAGCAAGATGTGTCCTTCCCTATGACTCAGAACCATGCTCTGCAGCTGCTGTTTGATCTTCGATATATCAGTATGGTCTTGAATTCAAGGCAGGAAGAGAGCAAGGTTGGCCGTGCCATGATAGACCCTAGGTATTACATTTTCTAAGCCCTACTAAATTTATTCTCTCTTTGTTAACCTAGATGATTATTATTTAATATAAATTATTCGATGGAATTACTCACCTAATAATAAATCTTTCAAAAGGCATTATGATGTCCGTATAACTATCTATATGAATCAAGCATACCTATATACTCCATTATACTGCAAAACATCATAGGAACCACCTTGAATGAAAATATTTTGAACTGCACAGAAGTGTATGGGAATGTACACATCTATGACCTGTAAATCCCAGTGATCGACAGTTTCTGCCAGTTACAGAAGCATATACTGTACTCTTAACTTGTAGCTCTATAATGCTGTAGATCCCCTGGTGGAAAGTATAACTCATGTTGATTGCAATTCCTGAAGCATAGATCTCCACTTGTGGACTAATCAAATGCAACTTATAAAATACAAATAAATATTTTATACTCTGCTATATTGGAAACGTAGGCATTTTTGTATGTTTTGATTTCAATTTACATACTGTAGATTCCAGAATATAAGCCGAAAATTTCGTCCTAGATTTTTGACTTTAGGTTTGGGTGTCAGCTTATACAACGAGTATCGTTTCAGATTCAAGGTTTCCAGCGCAATGCCGGTTTTGCCGATGAATACGGAAGTAATTAATGATGAAACCACAGCGCCATCTTTCAGATGAAGAAGTAACTTTGCATGCCGGTACTTTAAATTAAATAAAGAATTTATTCAAAAAAGTGTTTTAGTTGATTTTATTAATAAAATTTATAATAAATTATCGGGAAGTTTAAAATAAGATTTTTTGTTTTGATTTACGACCAACATCTTGTGTTACGACCCGAATGCGGTCACGTGTATCCGCTTGCGCGATTGTAAACAAACAACCGAGAGCGTTAGTAAGCGTCAGTCAGAGCCCAGATACATGTGTTTGTGGATGTAATTTGGGTCATTGCAGTGATTTACCTATATATATAATTCACTAAGACCATGCAAGCAAGACACATAATTGCTAAGGAAGGAAGAGAAGGTAACGAAGGTAAAGAAAGCAATCACAATCGAAACGAAGATGGAAATTGTGAGGAAATATGAGAGTGCTGTTCGTGTGACCGATCTCGCTAATATGTACAGCATGTCGAAATCCACCATCTCGACAATTTTACAAAGAAAAGATTTGCATAAGGAGGCTCCTTCTAAACAATAACCACCTTCCATTTCATTCTCCTCCTCCTCCCTTCCTACAGCCCAAAGATGTCAAATTAAATGGTGAGTACAGAATGAAATTGTTGTTTCTAGAATAGAATAGAATAGAATGCCTTTTATTGTCACTATACACAATGAGATTAAAAGCAGCTCCTTCAGTGCAGACATATGTGTAGAACACAACAAGTAAATAAACAAATAAACAAATGGTGCAAAAAGATGCAAAGAAGTTGCAAAAAAAAAGTTCTGTATAGGACTTGTATGGTTGTTTCTTTAGCCTTAGCATAACACCGGATCTGCAGCCCTGCTTCTGCTTTCTTTCCCTCCTCCGTCTGCGTCGTCTCCTAGACCCGACAACAATCCACGGAGAGCCTGCTGGTCTCGCTATGTTGTCTGGGATGTTGTGCGTGTGATGAAAAACACTCGAAACAGATGTCTGGCTCTGGACACCAATGTCTATAAGGTTCTGACGGGTGTAAAGGATGTTCGCCAAACCGATCGTGCACAAACAAGCAAAAAAAAAAAAAAAAAAGTACAAAAACAACAAAAAAGTGCACTGAAACGGAGAGCCCTGAGCCGCTGCGACCATGCACGCCGCCATGCTCCTAGCTTAATCTAGCCTACTTCTGGTAGGCTAGGCACTTTTTATAACTTTTTGGTTAGTACATTACAAAAAGTATTGGTGTTTTGGTAAATTATGCACATTATACAACCCTTTTTTATTATGAAAAGGTTAAGTAAGTGTTGCAGTGGGAGGTTCGGAACGCATTATGGGTATTTTCATTATTTCTTATGGGAAAAAAGTTGGTTGTAAGTCAAGACTATGAGTTACAACCAGCCCTCGCGAACAAATTAAGTTCGTAAGTCAAGGGTCCACTGTATTGCGTATTTAAGTTGATCAAATTTATAACGAGTCTCCGGAAATCCACCTGCCGATGTACCGTATTTGCGTATATAGTTTCAACACAAAGGTTTCATTTTACCAAACTTCTCCGCAATCACTTCCTGGTTTCCATCAAAAATGCTGGCAGTCTCAAATTCTCGCCGATAAACATGATAAATATACCTGAAGAGACACTTTTAAGGAAATTTTGAAAATTTTACTTGGAGAAGGGGGTCGGCTTAAATACCGGTCATCGGCAAATACGTGTAATTTAGTAGGTAGAAAAGGGGGTCGGCTTATATACCGAGTCGGCTTATATTCTGGGATCTACGGTATTTAAAAAAATGTAGGAAAGAACATCACTACTAGTTTAACTGACATTTTTGAGGAGTATTAAAGGTTAACTGGTTTTTCTCCAAAACTTTTTCCACAACTCTTCACAGTTACTTGCATCCTTTGGCATGAGATCCATTTTTTCTGTATTATCTGTCACAACCTCCAACTGTTTCCACCCAGTCATCCTCTGCCTTTTGCTTAACATAGCAGCACCACGTTAAGTACTTTTCTTCTCATCACAGCACCTATCACCTCCAAACCAAGTCTTTCTTTTAACTCTCCATTCATGTTCTTAACTCTGTGACACTACACATATCCATCTGAACCTTCTCATCTTTACTCTTTTCAGTTTTGCTACCTGCTTTGCTTTCATCAATTCAGATAGCTAAATTAGTACTTACTGCAGCATTCTGCACCCCGTTCTTTGTTTTCAAGAACATACTGCTATATACAGCATAAGAGCAGATATAAAGTTCAGGCTGGTGTTAGAACTAATCTTCTTCTTCTTTCGTCTGCTTCCGTTAGGGGTTGGCACAGCGGATCCTCATCTTCCATATCTTTCTGTCCTCTGCATCTTGTTCTGTTACACCCATCACCTTAATGTTCCCTCTCACCAGATCCATAAACCTTCTCTTAGGCCTTCCTCTTTTTCTGTTCCCTGGCAGCTCTATACTTGGCATCCTTCTCCCAATATACTTAGCACTAATTAATAATACTTAGAACTAATGTGCATTGCTAATCGCCACTGGCCCAAAGTTTCCATACCATTTCATGCATCATAGTTGATTTGTCTTTTTGGAATTTATATATGATATATTGTTGATCTCTGTTGCACATCTCAGTGTGCATAAAGTAAACAATAAGTTCTGGTTTATGATTAAATTCATATTTCAGTTGGTGCAAAAATTAGTCTGTCATGACCCCATCCTGGTTAGTAGTAACTTAAGGAAATGTCTAATGAGGTGGTAGAAGCAGTTTATCTGATCTGTCTTGTTGTATTTGACAATGGCACAGAAAGGGGACTAGTGTTTAGTATTAATGATATTACCTAGATATATTACCAACTCCTACTGCTCCACTTTGATATAAATTTCTTGTTTCTCAAAGTATTATGCCTATCTCTTTTAGGATTCAGCAAGTGATAGACACTCTGGAAAGTTACATTGACCCATTTGATTTGGATGTGTTCACTCAGCCTCTGAATAATAATCTGACCCGTCTTTTACAGAGGACATCTGTAAGTACAGCTTAAACCCTTTGTTTTTGCACCACATCAGTTTAATGTTGAAACAGCCAAATAGCACATTAAAAGATTTCTAACATAATTGTGATATGCTATCTTTTGTCTATGACACTTGCTTTGATAAATGAAGCTATGGTTAATAAGTGTCCTTAAAAGAAAGAGAGAGCTTAAAATTGTAGGTGGTGGAGCAATAGTGCAAAAACATTTGACAGTTTTTGGGACAACCACAGAAGAAATCATTTTTTTTAATCAGAAGCAGGCAGTTGGTATCTTTTGAATACGTTGGTAAATATTTTAGCTTTCTTAGCTTTCTCTGTATATTTACCACAATTGCTTTTCAAACTAGACTGGAGATGGTTATACAGGTAGTCCCCAAGTTACGGACATAGGACTTACGAACGGGGCTGCAGCTGCTCCTTCATCTGTCTGGGGTGCGCGATGCAGGCTCCTCAGTAACTGCCTCTCCGTCATCTTCGGCCTGGGGACGCTGGAGGGGGTGATTTCGCTGCCCACACAGTGTAGTGTCCCTCGGGTGGCTCCCCCATTCATTCTCAGTGGGCGGCTGGGTGCGCGGCAAGCGCTCGTGTGCAGGATGGCAGTTTGATGGGGCGGAGGGGGCCGATTTACTGAAACCACAGCAGCTACTGGATGGGGCAGAGGGGTGGCTGCCCGCCCACTAAACAGCCTTGCAGTGTTCCACGAAAGGCTGCCCCGTTTGTTCTCGGTGGGCGGCTGGTGATGCTGCAAGCGGTAACCCGGTTGTGGCTGAACGGAGGCCATTAAAAGTGAATGGGGTGGCTGGGGCAGCATTGTAGTGAGCCTCGGGTGGCTGCCTGTTGAATGGGGGCGGTGGTGGGCAATTCATTACTTGCCTTTGGCCGGACCCTGTTCGCTCTCAGTGGGCTGACGCTCCAGGCAGCATACTGTATGCAAGTGGAGGTGACTGTGTGGTGGGCGGGTGGTGAATCACCCCTTGCTGCCCCCATTCATTCTCAATAGCAAGCCTGCTTGTACTGTTACACACATAGCAGGAAGTTGTCTCTCATCCGTACACCATACGTGCTGATGAGGGGTGCCTTCCTGCTGTGATAGCTTGTACAGTGCTGTGCAAAAGCTCATCTTAACCTTTTGTCTTCACCCTTCACCCTTCAACAGTGTCTCTGAAACACAAATCTGATGCAGGTGCTGGTGATACAGTAAAGAAGAGAAAAAACATCACCATGGAAAATAAAGTAGAAATAATAAAAAGGTCAGAGAGTGGTGAAACCCCATCATTCATTGGCAGAGCACTTGGTTACAGTCAGTCAATAATAGCATTTATTAAAATAATGTACTTGTTCTGACTTACATGCAAATTCAACTTAAGAACAAACCTACAGTCCCTATCTCGTACGTAACCCGGGGACTGCCTGTATTCAAGTTAACTTTTATATGAAAATGTACTTCCCACAGTTTAGAAGTTCTTCAATTTCTTAATCTGTGCAATTTAATATGGGATTTGAGGAGGAGCTAGATCCTGAGAATGCAAAAACTCCAAAGACACTGCTGTATTTCACTTTGAACCCAGGGCTCAATTGTGTTTTAGTTGTATTCTCCTTCTCCCATTAGTGTTGATTAGAGGGAATTATTATTAATCAAACCACTACCTTCATATGTTGCTTTAAAGGAATATTTAATCACAACAATTGGCATGGATGGCAGTTGGATGTGGCTGTGGTTGTCTACAACAATTTGTTGTGAAAAGGGTATTGACAGCCATAAGTCTATAATCAGGTCATTTTCAAAGACATTGACTACTTGGTAGTTAGCACTAGGCAACCTGTTCAGATTAAAGTTGATGTAGCCAAGCCAAGACCAGTGGCAAAGAGGTATTATGCGACCCTTGTAGAATATTGTTTCCCTATTAGGTACATTCTCTCATTGTAGTAGAGTGCCATTCAGTAATGCTTAATGTCATAAGTTTACACAACTCCAAAAATACTCTCAAGGAATAACTGTGAATTATGTTTCCTCCGTTGTCACTAGATGTTGTCCAAGTTTTCTGCTCTCGTATGTTTTTGTTTTCTATATGTAACCAGCGCACTGGGATTCTTACTTGTGTTTGTTCCTCACGTGGCAATGAAACAAAAATGAAATACATCAATAAATACAAAGCTATATAGCTGGGATACAGAAAAGAAGCATCACATACGACCGTGTACCACAATTAGTAAGGTGTACTGCAAAATTGGAATATGGCATTTGACAGTATTAAATGATAAGTCTTCCTGAATCTCCTTAAACACTATGTTGACCTCCGCAAATGTGGTGGTACATTTGTTAATATTTGTATCTTTACAATCAAAGGTAAAATGTGAGCTAATGCAGCTTCCGTCTGGCGCTACCAAAAGAAAAACTTCTGGTAGACCATTAAATTTATCAGAAAAATTATTTCCCCTCGCATCTGTTTTTTTTTTTTTTTGTATGAATTTAAGAGCTGCACGTATTGTACAAATAAAGTATATGCTGAATGTTGTAAGTTCAGGTCATGTAATATTTTGAGTTAGTGAGTTTGCTGGCCAAACGTTGCTAAGTTTATTTCATTGAATGCTGCTGAGCAATAGAAATTGCCTTCACTTAATATCAAAGTGTGATAGCAATCCTTCCAGTAAGCATTTATAATTGGTATGCATCATTAACGTAACATTTGACCATTCTAAATCATTTGGCAGTTCCTTCTTTTTAGAATTAAAGCTGAGCAGTTCTAATCAGTAGTCACATATATCTTAATTAGTAGCATTTATATCTTTTGTACAAGTATATTAACTTGCAGTTGTCACTGATGAAGTTTGCATTCAATAAAAAATTGTTTTCATTATTACTATCATTATTATTATCAGTTTTAGAATGTAATGTTTTATTATACAAGTTATGCGTTAAAATTCAAATATAAAGTCATGTTTTTGTAAAGCAACTTTAAAGGCGAATGTTTATTGAAAGTAAAGACTACCAACTTTTTTCTTTCAGTAACACATGAAGCTAAATCCTCTCAGTAATGAACTTATCCACAGTTGCACTTTGATATGTTTTCAAGAAAAAATAGAAATATTGTTTGTTATGAAAACATGGCACACATTCTTATTTAGAAATTGTAATTTTTTTGTTCATTTTGAGTATTAGAGGTCTCATACATCTTGTTCATTATATAGTAGCAGGTGGAAAGCCAACATAATTAAGGGACACCTCAAAGCCAAAAAATTTTAACATTTTTCAGATTTCCATAATTTATTTTTCATTATTAGCAGAGCACACGTTTCCTTTTTTTCTTCTTAATTTCATTCTCAAAAAATAATTTAGATTTAGATAGGTTTTAAAATAACAATAACATAACACTAAATTTGTTATTTAGTAAACATAGTTAAATAGTCAAGGAACTCAGTACTTTTGTAAGGCACTGTGTAAGTATACAAGATAATATAAGAATTGTATATGACAGATAATAATCTGAAAAGTGCTCAGTCCAGTTTAGGGTGTTACAGAAGGGCCAGAACTTATCCTCCTAGCATATCAAAAAGACTAGTTTTTAGTTATCTTAAAAATATAGCAAAGTTAATATTGGCTCTCAGAAATGAAGACAGCAAGTTCACCCTTCACATTAGCAGTATACACATAGCTCTGTGTGTTTCTTCCACTTAAGCAGACTGTACAATGCACCTTGTAATTTGTTCATTCTTGACTGTCAGTGGTCCAGTAAACAATGTTTGCAAGAGTAGTCTAATTACAGGTTATCAGTTATTCTCTCTGGAACAGTTTCCTATGCTAAACAATGGACACTATATACTACTTAATCTATACATCTGAGATCCTTTCTCATTGTGCAGGGTTTCAGGAGTGTGTCTAGGACTCTGTAAATTAAAATAAAAAAATAAAAAAAAAACAGTTAAGCAGCCTCATAACTTGGAATATAGAACTAAATTGTGATCCACTCTTAATAGATATTTTATATTGCCTTTGGATTTATTGCATTTTTTGCTGAGCAGGTAGAATGTAAATGCTCCAAGTAAACTAGATTCTTTAACAATTACTGCAATTATTTATGCTATGTCTTAATGTTTTTCAGGTTCTCCTTGGTTTGATTACGGGTACAGAAAAGCATTTAATCAACCGTAACACCTATGTAAACTCCCAAGAGCCATATAATATTCTTCCACTAGCTTCAAGCCAAATACGGTATGGATGATATTAACACAATTACTTTATTAATATGCACTTCTAAGTTTTATAGGTTTTTCACTATTTTGGATGACATAATCAACGTTTCCCTATTTATATATTAAAGATTATGTCAATTTATTTTTTCTTACTTTTGTCTTAAGTGGACATGAACGAGTAATTGTGACTCTGTTATTAATTCATCCATTATAAATATTCAGAGGTGAAAACCACTAGGGGATATTTAAAGTACTTCTTGCATAAATATTTTATACATTTAATAACTCTTGTATACATGCTTCATTGCAGATTTGGTCTCCTGCCACTCAGTATGTCTTCCTCACGGGCATCCAAATCATCTACAAGGAGTTCTGAAAGTATGAAAGCACAGGTTAGTGCAAATTTGAGGGAATGTGGACTTTGCTCCAAATGCTCTATTGTAATATTTTAATTTCCGCATACAAAAATGTGTTCTTTAACAATTAACATATAGTAACATAAGTATGATACTACAGATCTGATTCATTTGTAAATGTGCTTATTTTTAGGAATGCATAGATTTTACTTCTGGCATAGTATATTATTAATCTATAAGAAGTAAATTATAAATCCATTACTCCCCATAAGAAATAATGGAAACTCAGATGGTTCGTTCCACAACCCAAAACTATTCATATAAAAATGATTAATAAAAAATATAGAGTAAAAATACATAAAACAAATTAACCTGCACTTTACCTTTGAAAAGAATCGTGGCTGGTGTGAGAGAGACAAGAGAAAAGGGTTATTGTGTAGGACAACTTTCACTCTAACTAATGGAATCCCTGGTATCTGTTGGCTCACTGGAATCTTCTTCTTTTTTTGCGACTTAAACAAGGAGTCTATCCAGTGACAGTTGCTTTTGCCTGAAGAGTCACTACACTTGGACACAAAATTAAAAAATGCTTTACGCACTGTAAGGTTTCTAAACTCTTTTGGGATTCCACTCAACGGGACGACAAGCGGAAGAGCGTCCTGAAGCCACTGCAGGCTCCCAGCGCTGTAACAGTTCGCCCTAAAAGCAAATCCGAAAAGATTGCGGACATATTATAAGCGCCTGCCTTGATGGGAGATAGAAGGAACATTATAATTGCGCAAGGCACAGGATTACTTGGCTATTAACCTGGCCATGACCCTGCCTGACCATGCTGTTCCTGTTTCAAGCTGAATAAGCTGGTGTTGCTAAAGTACTGAGACTCAGCTTTGTGTTTTGGGGTGCAAGACAGGGACTCACACGTTACAACACACAGATGTGGTTGCAATGCTATAGTAAACAGTATACGTACGTACGCATGTTGACTATATGAGGCACGCTGACTGAGCCAGAGAATGGGAGACGATTACCCATAATCCCGCAGCGAGAGAGAGAGAACCACCATCAGCTCAGCTGTGATCACGTGGCACTCGGCAGACAAAGCATATTTGTACTACTTGTATTACAAGACCTCACTCATTTATCAAGTTAAAGTTTATTAAAAATTTTAGCTTGTCTTGCAGAACACTCACAGACCAAGTTACTCGCAATCCAAGGTTTTACTGTAAATAGTTTGAAGAATGTCCATTTCATGTATGCACCACAGCATATAAAATGTTCAAGCCTGTTTATAGTTAACAAGTTACATGAACATTCCAGCAGCTTTTGTTTTCGGCTGTAAATCTTCAGTGTCTGACAGATGTTGGACTTGACATGTCACAGTTAAAACCAATCCATGTGCACTGTTTTTTTAGGTGTTTTCCATTCAATTGTATATTAAAATTTTTGTCAGTTTCTTCCTTAAAACTCTTTTAAACTAGTTGGATTTTGAATCTGTACAGCTATTTTTGTTGTTTAAGAATTTAATTTATACACCAGATTGTTAGGATTGTATAACTGGTGTTTCAGTCTTGAATAACGCATTTAGTGTATACTACCTCTGTAGTAACATAATATATTTACAGTTCTTTTTCCATTTCAAGACAAGTCAAATTTTATTTATTTTATTTTGTCTTAATTTAACATCATTATTTCAAGAGACTTCTGTAACCAATGTAAATGTGTCAGATGCTATGGCATGGGTGTCATAGTAAAAGAGAATAATACTGTTACAGAATCTATATATTATTATAGAATCAGTGTTTAACAACGCCGCTGACACCGATAATGCAAGTCTGAATTGTGCCATTCACAGAGCAATACTATGTACAGCAACAACATAGAAAACAAAGTATTTCCAAATAAAAGCTGTCTTTTAAAATGCATTAGATTTGATATCTTTAACATTTTCAAATATGGTATTTATATTTGAATATTTAAATAAGCACTGTGCAATGCAACTTAGAAAAAATATCACCATTTCAAGCACTGTGCTATGGTAGACAAACATCAGAGTGTTCAGTTTATAAACTAGAAAACAGATCCTGTGCTCAGGATGCCTTTGTTTTATTTTCCACTTTACTACCATCCTTGTCTCACTCATTCTCTTTCTTTATCATATATTTATGGTTTTCTTTTGTTTAATTTTAATATTACATTTCCAAAGCAAAACAATATTTTACATTCCTGAGTTGATTGAATCTTTTATATATAAAAAATTGATAAAACGTTGCTGTGATTAATTTGTATGTGGTAATGGATAGCTTGATCAGTTTTGTGTTTGTAGATTTCTTACTTAGGCATTTGTTGTACTGGAAAACTCTCCATTATTTTCAGACCTCAACAAGTATTCAGAATTACTCTTTGCTAGTTCAATTATTAGACCAGCTTAATTCATTGTTTACTTTAGAGCCAAATTATGAGCAATGCCACTCCAGTTTCTGAGCGGAGTGTGTTTTGAAACACTCAACTGTTTT
The DNA here is from genome assembly GCA_026402145.1 of Polypterus bichir lapradei. Lineage (NCBI taxonomy): Eukaryota > Metazoa > Chordata > Cladistia > Polypteriformes > Polypteridae > Polypterus > Polypterus bichir. The sequence goes on along the minus strand of JANRMT010062846.1, from coordinate 29,964,415 downwards.
ATTTTTGGAATTGTATATGTAGCAACTCATTATGTCACATTAAATTATTTACACAAACATGCTGCCTGTAATTCTGTACAAACAGTATGCATAATTCAGTCTATTATTCTATTGTTTTTTTAAGGGCAATACACCAGAGACCATTAATTTATACACACGCACACACACACACACACATTTTAAAAATGATACATCTAAATAACAAACTTCTCATTTCATGGTTTCCAAATAATTTTACTGGAAAAGATAAATTTGAAGCTTCTTGAAAAAAATAAACATTTAAAAAACATTTTAAGCTAATCAAAAAGGCTATCTAAATGGACAGATAGGTGCAAACTTTAAAGCTCTCCAATTAAAACTGATACTCTCATCTCTATTGAAATGAGCTGGTGATATTGTCAAAATAAGACTAAGATAAAAAAGAAATACTTACAATCCTTAGGTTTCTTCCTGTTGTACTTGATATACAAGATTTTCTTGCATGTTTTATCATGGACAAAAAGATGGCTGCTTGCTTATTCATCTTCAAAGTAGATCCAAAAATGTTGATATTTGCTCTGGATTGTTATGGCTGGGTGTTTTAAGTGCTCCTTCAGGGTGTCGCCAGTCCTTTTTAATGACCTTTTGTGTAGTGTCTAAATAAATATTGCCAACAAAAGGCATTTAAATGCATGAGCAGGTCTAAAATGCTATATTCTTTGGGCAGAATAAATCGGCATTGAATTTAGAAACACTATATAATGACATTGGTAAATGCTCTAATTGTACGAGAGATATAATTGAAGTTGTCAAATTAAACAACTTTAAGTTATGCTTTTAATGTTCTGTATGTAGTATCGTGCAATACATTTTGTAAGCTGTTTAGTGATGGGTACAACTGAAGTATGAATGGTGCTCTCTTTGTATGTATATTCAGTGTTTTGCTGTAAAATCAGTAGTGTGAGAATTTGTTTTCATGCAAATATTTGAAAGTTGTCTAATCTGTTTAGTCTATCTAACCATTCTTCCTCCTCCAATATAGCAGCTCACATATTAGACTGTTTTGAACATAACAGCCTTTTTTAACTTTTCCGTTTCTCACATAGCATTTAGCTGTTGTACAAACGTTCATTTAGTATCTACTATGAATGATATGCGAGGACCAAAGGGTTTGTAATGAAAATTCTGAGATATAGACTCAACACTGAACAATTGAAAAGAAATGCATTAGAAAGAATTTAATATGTAAAGTTTTATTCTCCTTCATTCCTTATCATTGCAGTGCTCTTCTGTAACATATTATTTTGTGCCATATCTGCAAGTATGTTTTTATTAACTTAAAAATTTATAGGTCAGAATTTGCCATGTAATGCATCATTTGCATTTAATGTACAATATATTGATGTGTAGTTTTTGAAGTGTACATAAAAGATTATTCATTTAGTTTACTTACAATCTTCACTTTTATATAAAATTGTGACTTATTTATTGATAAATATACATGTGTCTTGCTATTTATACTTTATTTTATATTTGAGGAACAGTGCTCATAGATATCTATGCAAAAGGACGAAGGTCCAAGTCTTTAGAGTCCTGGTGCTTCCTGTTTTGCTATATGGTTGAGACGAAGGCTGGACTCCTTCTGTACTGTGTCTCTTCAGAGAATCCTTGGGTACTGCTGGTTTGTCAAATGAGCAGTTGCACACGAAGTCCTAAAAGAGGCACATTACCTGAATTGTGAGGGAATGTCAGTTACAGCACTATGGCCGTGTGGCGCGATTCCCTGAGAGTGATGCAGCTTGCAGAATCCTCATTGTTGAGGACCCGAGAAGTTGCACCGGGCCAAGGGGATGCCCGTGTAACACCTGGTTGTGGCAGATAGGTGGTGATTTCTGATCCCGAGTGGTTTCATCGTGTGTTGGATGGAGCAACATGCTGTACCAGTGCAAATTTCCTAACTTGAACCTGAGTGCTTAAGATTCCTCCCACAGCCCAAAGACTTGCAGAATAGGTAAATTGTCATTGTTAAATCGGCCCCATAAGTGTGTGTATATGTTCACTCTGCGGTTGACTAGTCAGTGTCAACTGACAGTGATTGTTTAGGAAGGACTCCAGCTGCCCCGCAGTCCTCTTCTTTATTAAGAAGATGGATGTTTGAGGAACTGTTTAAGTCTGTGGACACTGGTGAAGATTGATATGAGATGATTTAAAACAAAGTAATTACATTTTGACATTTTCTGTTAGATAAAGCACTTTTATCTTTCTTGCTGACGTTGTCTAAGCAAGTGAATAGTTTTTACATTATGGGGAGTGTTGATCAGATTTGCTGGTTTGCAAAAATATTTTAACAAGCACTTGGACATCAAAGAAAACTGACATGTGAATTCAGTTCTTAAGTGAATACGTTCTAATATCAGTGTTTATGTTAGCAATACAATTAAGTAATTTAAAACTGCATCTATACTAATAAAAGGCAAAGCACTCACTCACTCACTCACTCACTCACTCACTCACTCACTCACTCAC